>CM050172.1:5945633-6049671 GCA_027410445.1 Discoglossus pictus | reverse complement strand
ATAAAATGTGCGTGTCCTATCAGCAGTCTCAAGGGTCTGAGGAACGCACAATTCCTGACACGCAGTAATGGCTTTGCACATCAGCACGCTGAATACCAATGGCTGTCAAGACAGTTTCCGCAGGTTCCAGGTACTCTCCTATTTATATCAGGGAGGGTACTCTGTGAGCTTCCTGCAGGAAACTCACACCACTCCAGAGGCTGAGGCCTCGTGGCAACTGGAGTGGAGAGGCAGGGTCTTCTCCAGCCACTTCACATCGGCGTCATGTGGAGTGGTGACCCTGTTCTCAGAGTCTTTTCAGCCAGAGCTGCTGCTTGTGAAAGCTGTTATCCCAGGCCGTCTAATCCACCTCCGGGTCCGAGAGCAGGGTAGCATCATTAACCTAGTTAATATATATGCCCCTGCTGGAGGGCTCGAGAGAGTGAGGTTCCTCGCCAGACTGTCCCAGTTTTTGGAGACGGTTGACGCAGATGAGTGTTTGGTACTCGGGGGTGATTTCAACTGCACCCTCGACGCTCTGGACCGGAATAGTCCAGAGCCGTACCCGCCTTCTGCGTCAGCCCTGCGGGAGATCATCGCCCGCTTCGCCCTGGAGGACATCTGGTGAGAGCAGAACCCAGGGGCATCAGACGGTTTCACCTACGTCAGGGTGAGAGCCGGTCTGGTGTCCCACTCCCGGATCGACAGACTATATATATCTAGTCACTATATGTCACGAGTCGGTTCTTGTGCCATTAGGCTTGCTCCGTTCACAGACCACAACTGTCTGTGACAGTGGCGCTAACGCCAACAGCGCCACGAGCCGCCTATTGGCACTTCAACAATGCTTTGTTGAAGGACCAGGGGCTCGTGACATTGATCCGGGAGTTTTGGACGGACTGGAGGGGTTGCAAGGGGGACTTTGCCACGTTAAAACTGTGGTGGGAGGTGGGCAAGGTTCATTTGCGACTTCTGTGTCAGGAATATACCAAGGGTGCGAGTGGGCAGCGCGAAGCTGAGTTGGAGTCACTCCGGGGGGAGGTACTCCATCTGGAGCAGAGGCTGTTCACTTGTAGGGACCAATCCCTGCAGAGCGAGTATGTAGAGAGGAAGGGTGTCCTCTGTGACCTGGAACGACACCAGGCCAAGGGGGCATACGTGCGCAGCCGCTTAGGTTTTCTCAAAGATCTAGACCGCGGCTCGCGCCTCTTCTACTCACTGGAGAAAAAGGGGGGTAACAGTAGGCACATCACCTGTCTTCTAGATGAAGACGGTGCCCCCCTTACAGATCCGGAGAGTATCCGGGATAGAGCCCGGAACTTTTATAAAGATCTTTACTCTCCGGATCCCATTTCTCCAGACGCCTGCAGGGTGCTATGGGAGGGGCTCCCCATAGTCAGTGAGGGTGTAAGAGAGCGGCTTGATATACCACTATCTTTTCAAGAGCTCTCTGAAGCCCTCCGTGCCATGTCCTGTGAGAAGTCTCCAGGACTGGACGGACTGACTGTAGAGTTTTTCCAATTTTTCTGGGAGACTCTGGGACCTGATTTCCATCTAATCCTTGGGGAAGCCCTGGAGACCGGGGAGATGCCCCTGTCTTGTCGCAGGGCAGTACTTGCCCTGCTGCCCAAAAAGGGGGATCTCCGGCTTATTAAGAACTGGCGACCGGTCTCTCTGCTCAGCACGGACTACAAGATTGTAGCTAAAGCCATCTCGCTTAGACTTGGGTCTGTGCTGGCAGAATTGGTTCACCCTGACCAGTCCTATGCGATCCCGGGCCGGACTATCTTTGATAGTATCTTTCTGGTCCGGGATCTATTGCATTATTCTCGCAGGACTGGTCTGTCACTCGCCTTTCTCTCTTTAGATCAAGAGAAGGCGTTTGACAGGGTGGACCATGGTTACCTCATAGCCACTCTGCAAGCGTACGGCTTTGGCCCACAGTTTGTGGGCTTTATAAGAACGCTGTACGCCTCTGCAGAGTGTTTACTTAAAATCAATTGGTCCCTAACAGCACCTTTGGTATTTGGACGAGGGGTGCGTCAAGGATGTCCCTTGTCTGGACAGTTATATGCACTGGCCATTGAGCCTTTCTTCTGCCTACTGAGGAAAAGGCTCACAGGGCTGGTGCTAAAAGATCCAGACATGCGGATTGTCCTTTCAGCTTATGCTGACGATGTGCTCCTCGTGGCCCAGGATCCAGTTGATCTTGAGCTGGCAAAACAGTGCCAGGAGGTATATTCAGCTGCCTCCTCCGCTCAGATCAACTGGTCCAAATGCACAGGCCTTTTAGAGGGTAATTTACAGGTAGACTCTTTGCCTCCCACGTTTCGTGACATCACGTGGGAGGCAGATGTCATTAAATATCTGGGGGTCTACCTGTCTGCTGCGGACGCTTCCGTCCCAGACAACTGGAGGGAGTTAGAGGGCAGTGTCCTCTCTCGTCTGGGACGATGGAGGGGTCTAGCAAAAATGCTTTCCCTTAGGGGGCGGACTCTAGTGGTGAATCAGCTGGTGGCTTCTCAGATCTGGCACCGGCTGATTTGTCTGAGTCCGACCCCCGAGTTTGTCACCAATATCCAGAGGAATTTGTTAGATTTCCTCTGGATGGGAAGGCATTGGGTCTCTGCAGGGGTGGCAAGTCTGCCTTTGGTGGAGGGTGGACAGGGAGTAGTTTGTGTGTGCTCCCAGTGGTCCACCTTCCGCCTTCAGTACCTGCAGAGATACCTATATGCAGATCCCTCTCCGCAGTGGTGCGCACTGGCATCCAGCTTTTATCGCCAGTTGCGCAACCTGGGGTATGACCGGCAATTATTTCTGATCAGGCCCGAGGGGTTTGGGAGAGACCTCTCTGTGTTGTCGGCATACTACCAGGAAACCCTCAAGGCCTGGAGCATGGTCTCCGTGACCAGGCAGGGCGTGCCTTTGGGGGATAAAATATTCACGGAGCCCCTGCTATTTAATGCAGCAGTGGGGGCTCCAATGTTACAGTCCCCCAGTATCATCCGCCGCCTTAGTCATGCACGGATGACCCGAGTCGGGGATCTCCTGGAATACGGGCGTTCTGATTGGGTGTCACCCCAGGAGCTTGCGCTCCGTTTGGGATATGTGACGCCCAAAGTCTCAGGGCGCTTGCTCCAGGAGATTAGAGATGCCATCTCCCCCGACTCGCGCACCTTCCTTCGCGGGGCTTTGCAGGCCGGAGTGCCACATGCACCTTTCAACACCCCTTCTCCGGCTGTTTGCATTGGACACAAGCCCCGTGTTTCCCCTCAGGCTCCTCCTGTCCCCAACCTCTCAAGGTTGAGGGACATACCCTCGGCATGCTTTCGCGGCATGCCGAGGAAGAGCTTATATTCTCTCGTGCTCCATACAGTGCACTTCCTTGCCCTCGTGACCCGTCCCGATACCATTTGGAGGCGGGTCCTACCAGCTGACGAGGGCAAGAGGCCCGGGTGGAGGGAACTTTATTCTGATTTAGTTCCACGACCCACCGGGGACTTGAGTTGGAGAGTGCTCCATGGTGCACTGAGCACGGGAGAGTACTTAGCTAAATTCACGGACTCTCCCTCCACTTGTCCATTCTGTGGCAAGGGAGAGTCCGTGTATCATATTTATTTTAGTTGCGCCAGACTGCAGCCCCTCTTGTCACTCTTGAGGGGCCTCCTCCTGCAGTTCTGGCTGCATTTCTCCCCTCACATTTTTATTTTTGGGCGCCCAGTGTCCCGGGGCAATAAGGCCAGGGACCTCCTCGTCAACCTGCTCCTGGCATTAGCCAAATTGGCTATATATAAGTCCAGGAAGCAGTGTTTGAAAGGGGGGGTTCCCTTGTCACCTGAGGCCATGTTCCGGGTGCTGGTGCGCTCCCGTATCCGGGCAGAGTACCACCTGGCTTTGTCTACTGGGGGAATGGATGAGTTTGTCTCCCAGTGGGCTGTAGATGGTGTGCTCTGCTCGGTATCCCCCCATCCGGTTTCTTTTTCTTTCAACCTCCTAATATGATTTTTATTTAGTTTACAGAAAATGTTTTCTCATAATTTTAAAATACACTGTGCCCAGTGCTCAGAGAGCATGTTGTGTGCATGCTTGAGCTCCAAACAAAAGGCTTTTTAGGGTCTTAGTCCCTCAAATACAAGTTTTATTTTAACACCTTTCTGTTTATAAGCACTTTGTGCACGGTGTTGTTCATTTTTGGGAGTTTTTGTGGTATTTTTCTTAGTTTAATTTAAGTTTTAGTTTTCTGGGAGTCAGGCTCAAGTCTCTATCCCAGGAGAGTGAGCTGTCTCCTGGATACTTTGCCACACCCCTCCCTTAGCACTACACCTTCACTCCTGGAGCTTTGTTACTTTTACTTTTTTTCTTTTAAAAAAGTTTATTAGGTTTTGTTAAAGTTTTGTTTGTTTGGTGTTGGGTTTTATGTTTTGGGGGAGAGAAGACAAGTAACTTTTTTTTTAGGCAGTGGGGGGGAAAACAATTAGAATTTTTTTGAAAAGGCTTTTTTTTTAACATCTGACACAGAGACACAGAGGGGTTAAAAAAGCCTCTGTGTTCTCTGTGTTGTTGCAATTAGACACCTTGCAACAGGCCATTAACCCTTCCACTGCCAAGCATCACCTCTCTCTCTCCCTTAGTTTTGTCTCCCTTAGTTTGGAGTTTTTTTTTGTTTCTTTTTCACACTTTTATATTTTAAAAAAAAGGAAACAGTAAAAAATCATAAAACAAAAAATAAAAATAAATAAAACAAAGAAACTAAAAAAAAAAGGGTCTAAACATGAGGGATAAGACCACTAAGAAGCCTCAGGGGTCAAAAGGGGGAATAATGGCCCCTGAAAATCCTAGCTGCAGCACTGCACAGCATAGGCCCCAGGCAGATAAGGCAGCCCCAGCTCCTGGTGGTTCTGCCAGCAGACCTACCCCTGTGGCTAATACCTGGTCACAGGTGGTTTCTGCTGGCCCCAGTAATACCACCGCTGGGGCTGAGGGGCAGATCACTAGGAAACATGGGGTTAAATGTCAGATGTCTGGGGTCTACAGCATTGATATCTATCTGCGTGCTGCAGCTAACGTCATCAGCCCCTCTGTTATAGTAGCAGCCAGCAAAATGTACGGGAAAGCAGTTTTCTTTACCCGTACGCTGGCTGCTGCTCACATTCTTGTACAGAGGGGCATCACAGTGGGGGGATTATATGTCCCAATAGAACCCCTGGAAGGGTTGGGCACAAAAGTAACACTCTCTAATGTGCCCCCCTTCCTACCAGACTCCCTCCTGCGCCCCCACCTGCTAACCCTAGGGGAAGTAAAAACACCATTTATTAAAATTCCCCTGGGGTGCAGAGAGAGAGCACTTCGTCATGTGCTCTCTTTCAAGAGGCAGGTACAAATGTGCCTGCCTCAGGGCGCAAAAAACATTGAGGGGTCTTTTGGGGTTCCATTTGAGGGGGTGCTCTACAGGATTTTTTACAGCACTACGGAGGTGCAGTGCTATCATTGCAAGGGGTTGGGGCATACACGTAGGAATTGTCTTAATGAAAAGCATCATGCCCCAGCCCCAGCAAATGGCACCTCCGTCAGTACAGCACCCATCCCCGCTGAGCCCATAACAGCGGGGACCTCAAGGGTCATAGCCCCCCCACAGAGCTCAGGCAAGGAGGCCGTTCCTCAAGCCACCACCACGGCCTCCAAACCCCCTTCTTCCCCAAAAAAGCCATCTGTGTCTGTGGTTTCCAGCAAGACTGCAGACACGGGGAAAAAGGGGAAGAATGTCACCGGTCCTCCCAGTGTCACACCGGCATCTCCCAAGTCCCAATCTGCCCCCACCATAATTACATCAGTTAGTGTGGGGGCACAGTGTCAGCAGATTGATACAAAGCCCTCTGCAGGGGAGGCAGCTAGTGGCAGCTCCTCTTCCAGGAGTGACGTCCCCAGGAAGAGGAAGCATAAAACCAACAGGAAGGTTGCTGATAAGTGGGAAGTGCTCTATAGTGGAGCACCTCCCTCTAAAAGCAAGAAGAGGAACAAAACATCTCCTCCTCATCCGGTGACATTGTCTGGCCCGGTTATTAAGCTCAGCCAGCCGGTGCCAGACCACACATCTCTCTCTCCAGACCCTATAGGGGTTAATGTGGAAAAGGGTCTGGAGGAAAAACAGGGGCAAGAGGGTCTCCCAAGTGAGGCAGGGGTAGACAAGAAAGATCAGGTTCTGCCTCTGGCTTTTGAGGGGGGTCCCAACAAAGCCCCTGCTGAATGGGTAGTCAGTGTCCCTGAGGTGCTGAGCTTCAAGGGCACCAGTCAGTCTCCTCCTCCAGTGTCACTCTCTAGTGACATACCTCGGGCTTTGTTAGAGCCCCAGGCCGAGTCACTACTGGAGGAGGGGAATATAGGCATGACCCCCATTCAGGACCCCATGGATTTGTCTGTCAGGGGGGATGTGGCACAAGAGGAAGTGGAAATGGGGGAGGATGATAAAACAGGTTTTCCTGTTAACATCATGGGAGAGCCTGTCTACCCTCCTCAGCCGTCCACTGACCCTAACATCAGTGCCATCCAAGCTGAGCAAGCAGCGGTGGAACTGGCAGAGGAGGCATATAAAGCCTCCAAGGCTTCCATTAAGGAAGCCATGCCAGCCACTGCTGTCCAGTCAGCTACCCCTGAATGCACTCCTGAAGCTACAGGGGTGCAGCAGCAATCCAAGGGTCCATTATTTACCTTGAAGGGTGCTAAAGGGACTCCTTCTGTATCATCTAAGAGGGGGTCCCTGAGAATAAAGCTGAGGAAACTGACTCCAGCCGGGGAGGATGGAGTAAAAGCCCTCAGCCAAGAGGAGCCCAGGGGTGACCCACTAGAAGGAACATCAGATTCTGGGTGGGTTATCCCTGTCAAGGAAATAGATCTATTCCTTGAGAGCACCCTTCATGGACAAAAGAAAAGGAAGGTGCGGCTGGCCTTGGAGAGGTGGAAGAATATGTCGTTTATTCTCCACTCTCTCCAGCAATATCTAGTGGTCAGCACTAGGGCCAAGAATTCTGGGACTGCGGAGCATCTCCGCGTCCGGAAATTCTATAAAATGTGCGTGTCCTATCAGCAGTCTCAAGGGTCTGAGGAACGCACAATTCCTGACACGCAGTAATGGCTTTGCACATCAGCACGCTAAATACCAATGGCTGTCAAGACAGTTTCCGCAGGTTCCAGGTACTCTCCTATTTATATCAGGGAGGGTACTCTTGAGCTTTTTGCAGGAAACTTGCACCACTCCAGAGGCTGAGGCCTCGTGGCAACTGGAGTGGAGAGGCAGGGTCTTCTTCAGCCACTTCACATCGGCGTCATGTGGAGTGGTGACCCTGTTCTCAGAGTCTTTTCAGCCAGAGCTGCTGCTTGTGAAAGCTGTTATCCCAGGCCGTCTAATCCACCTCCGGGTCCGAGAGCATGGTAGCATCATTAACCTAGTTAATATATATGCCCCTGCTGGAGGGCCCGAGAGAGTGAGGTTCCTCGCCAGACTGTCCCAGTTTTTGGAGACGGTTGACGCAGATGAGTGTTTGGTACTCGGGGGTGATTTCAATTGCACCCTCGACGCTCTGGACCGGAATAGTCCAGAGCCGTACCCGCCTTCTGCGTCAGCGCTGCAGGAGATCATCGTCCGCTTCTCCCTGGAGGACATCTGGCGAGAGCAGAACCCAGGGGCATCAGACGGTTTGACCTACGTCAGGGTGAGAGCCGGTCTGGTGTCCCACTCCCGGATCGACAGACTATATATATCTAGTCACTATATGTCACGAGTCGGTTCTTGTGCCATTAGGCTGGCTCCATTCACAGACCACAACTGTGTGTCTGTGACGGTGGCGCTAACGCCAACAGCGCCACGAGCCGCCTATTGGCACTTCAACAATGCTTTGTTGAAGGACCAGGGGCTTGTGACATTGATCCGGGAGTTTTGGACGGACTGGAGGGGTTGCAAGGGGGACTTTGCCACGTTAAAACTGTGGTGGGACGTGGGCAAGGTTCATTTGCGACTTCTGTGTCAGGAATATACCAAGGGTGCGAGTGGGCAGCGCGAAGCTGAGTTGGAGTCACTCCGGGGGGAGGTACTCCATCTGGAGCAGAGGCTGTTTACTTGTAGGGACCAATCCCTGCAGAGCGAGTATATAGAGAGGAAGGGTGTCCTCTGTGACCTGGAACGACACCAGGCCAAGGGGGCATACGTGCGCAGCCGCTTAGGTTTTCTCAAAGATCTAGACCGCGGCTCGCGCCTCTTCTACTCACTGGAGAAAAAGGGGGGTAACAGTAGGCACATCACCTGTCTTCTAGATGAAGACGGTGCCCCCCTTACAGATCTGGAGAGTATCCGGGATAGAGCCCGGAACTTTTATAAAGATCTTTACTCTCCGGATCCCATTTCTCCAGACGCCTGCAGGGTGCTATGGGAGGGGCTCCCCATAGTCAGTGAGGGTGTAAGAGAGCGGCTTGATATACCACTATCTTTTCAAGAGCTCTCTGAAGCCCTCCGTGCCATGTCCTGTGAGAAGTCTCCAGGACTGGACGGACTGACTGTAGAGTTTTTCCAATTTTTCTGGGAGACTCTGGGACCTGATTTCCATCTGGTCCTTGGGGAAGCCCTGGAGACCGGGGAGATGCCCCTGTCTTGTCGCAGGGCAGTACTTGCCCTGCTGCCCAAAAAGGGGGATCTCCGGCTTATTAAGAACTGGCGACCGGTCTCTCTGCTCAGCACGGACTACAAGATTGTAGCTAAAGCCATCTCGCTTAGACTTGGGTCTGTGCTGGCAGAATTGGTTCACCCTGACCAGTCCTATGCGATCCCGGGCCGGACTATCTTTGATAGTATCTTTCTGGTCCGGGATCTATTGCATTATTCTCGCAGGACTGGTCTGTCACTCGCCTTTCTCTCTTTAGATCAAGAGAAGGCGTTTGACAGGGTGGACCATGGTTACCTCATAGCCACTCTGCAAGCGTACAGCTTTGGCCCACAGTTTGTGGGCTTTATAAGAACGCTGTACGCCTCTGCAGAGTGTTTACTTAAAATCAATTGGTCCCTAACAGCACCTTTGGTATTTGGACGAGGGGTGCGTCAAGGATGTCCCTTGTCTGGACAGTTATATGCACTGGCCATTGAGCCTTTCCTCTGCCTACTGAGGAAAAGGCTCACAGGGCTGGTGCTAAAAGATCCAGACATGCGGATTGTCCTTTCAGCTTATGCTGATGATGTGCTCCTCGTGGCCCAGGATCCAGTTGATCTTGAGCTGGCAAAACAGTGCCAGGAGGTATATTCAGCTGCCTCCTCCGCTCAGATCAACTGGTCCAAATGCACAGGCCTTTTAGAGGGTAATTTACAGGTAGACTCTTTGCCTCCCACGTTTCGTGACATCACGTGGGAGGCAGATGTCATTAAATATCTGGGGGTCTACCTGTCCGCTGCGGACGCTTCCGTCCCAGACAACTGGAGGGAGTTAGAGGGCAGTGTCCTCTTTCGTCTGGGAAGATGGAGGGGTCTAGCAAAAATGCTTTCCCTTAGGGGGCGGACTCTAATGGTGATCTGGCACCGGCTGATTTGTCTGAGTCCGACCCCCGAGTTTGTCCCCAATATCCAGAGGAATTTGTTAGATTTCCTCTGGATGGGAAGTCATTGGGTCTCTGCAGGGGTGGCAAGTCTGCCTTTGGTGGAGGGTGGACAGGGAGTAGTTTGTGTGTGCTCCCAGTTGTCCACCTTCCGCCTTCAGTACCTGCAGGGATACCTATATGCAGATCCCTCTCCGCAGTGGTGCGCACTGGCATCCAGCTTTTATCGCCAGTTGCGCAACCTGGGGTATGACCGGCAAATATTTCTGATCGGGCCCGAGGGGTTTGGGAGAGACCTCTCTGTGTTGCCGACATACTACCAGGAAACTCTCAAGGCCTGGAGCATGGTCTCCGTGACCAGGCAGGGCGAGCCTTTGGGGGATGAAATATTCACGGAGCCCCTGCTATTTAATCCAGCAGTGGGGGCTTTAATGTTACAGTCCCCCAGTATCATCCGCCGCCTTAGTCATGCACGGATGACCCGAGTCGGGGATCTCTTGGAATACGGGCGTTCTGATTGTTTGTCACCCCAGGAGCTTGCGCTCCGTTTGGGATATGTGACGCCCAAAGTCTCAGGGCGCTTGCTCCAGGAGATTAGGGATGCCATCTCCCCCGACTCGCGCACCTTCCTTCGCGGGGCTTTGCAGGCCGGAGTGCCACATGCACCTTTCAACACCCCTGCTCCGGCTGTTTGCATTGGACACAAGCCCCGTGTTTCCCCTCAGGCTCCTCCTGTCCCCAACCTCTCGAAGTTAAGGGACATACCCTCGGCATGCTTTCGCGGCATGCCGAGGAAGAGCTTATATTCTCTCGTGCTCCATACAGTGCACTTCCTTGCCCTCGTGACCCGTCTCGATACCATCTGGAGGCGGGTCCTACCAGCTGACGAGGGCAAGAGGCCCCGGTGGAGGGAACTTTATTCTGATTTAGTTCCACGACCCACCGGGGACTTGAGTTGGAGAGTGCTCCATGGTGCACTGAGCACGGGAGAGTACTTAGCTAAATTCACGGACTCTCCCTCCACTTGTCCATTCTGTGGCAAGGGAGAGTCCGTGTATCATATTTATTTTAGTTGCGCCAGACTGCAGCCCCTCTTGTCACTCTTGAGGGGCCTCCTCCTGCAGTTCTGGCTGCATTTCTCCCCTCACATTTTTATTTTTGGGCGCCCAGTGTCCCGGGGCAATAAGGCCAGGGACCTCCTCGTCAACCTGCTCCTGGCATTAGCCAAATTGGCTATATATAAGTCCAGGAAGCAGTGTTTGATAGGGGGGGTTCCCTTGTCACCTGAGGCCATGTTCCGGGTGCTGATGCGCTCCCGTATCCGGGCAGAGTACCACCTGGCTTTGTCCACTGGGGGAATGGATGAGTTTGTCTCCCAGTGGGCTTTAGATGGTGTGCTCTGCTCGGTATCCCCCCATCCGGTTTCTTTATCTCTCAACCTCCTAAAATGATTTTTCTTTAGTTTACAGATCATGTTTTTCATAATGTCAAAATACACTGTGCCAAGTTCAACCAATCCAATCTATTTGGGGTACCAGCAGTCTACATTTAAAAAAACAATAATTTTATTTTCTTAAATCTAAGTTCATTTGCCTGACCGCCAATCAAAGTTCATTTGCCTGACCGCTAGCAAGTGTGTGAGTCAGGCTTACAAGTACTGTGCCAAGTACAACCAATCCAATCTATTTGGTGTACCAGCAGTCCACATTTAAAAAAACAATAATTTTATTTTCTTAAATCTAAGTTCATTTGCCTGACCGCCAATCTAAGTTCATTTGCCTGACCGCTAGCCAGTGTGTGTGTCAGGCTTACAAATATTGTGCCAAGTTCAACCAATCCAATCTAGTTGGGGTACCAGCAGACCACATTTAAAAAAACTATAATTTTATTTTCTTAAATCTAAGTTTATTTGCCTGACCGCCAATCTAAGTTCCTTTGCCTGACCGCTAGCCAGTGTGTGTGTCAGGCTTACAAGTATTGTGCCAAGTTCAACCAATCCAATCTAGTTGGGGTACCAGCAGTCCACATTTAAAAAAACAATAATTTTATTTTCTTAAATCTAAGTTCATTTGCCTGACCGCCAATCTAAGGTTATTTGCCTGACCGCTAGCCAGTGTGTGTGTCAGGCTTACAAGTACTGTGCCAAGTTCAACCAATCCAATCTTCCAATCTATTTGGGGTACCAGCAGTCTACATTTAAAAAAAAAAATGACAGGCAGAGGCAGGACACCCCGGAGAGGCCGTCGTGGTCGTGGTGCTGTGATTCCCTTTGGCTCTACAATATTGCCCAGTGTTCAGAGGCCAGTAACCCTGAACTTGAAAAGTTCAGAGGACGTAGTTGAATGGCTAACACAGGACACCCAATCTTCTACAGCTTCCGCTTGGAACATTGACGCACCATCCTCCTCCAGCTTAGCTTCGGGCACCTCTCAAGTTACCACTCACCCGCCTGCCGCCACCACCAACACTAGTACCACAGCCGATTCAGATGATCAGTCAGAAGAGTTATTTACACATCAGTTTGAAGAAATGAGTGTTGCACAACCATTATTGCCAGAGAATGGAGATAACAGGGATATCTCTCAGTCAGACAGCATTACACACATGTACGTACGATGTGATGATGATGATGATGTACCCGGTGCTGCTTCCTTTGTTCAGTTGTCATATACAAGTGAGGCGGGTGATGATGATGAGGATGTGTCCGTGGATGTCACGTGGGTGCCCGCTAGAAGAGAAGAAGAACAGGGGGAAAGTTCAGATGGGGAGACAGAGAGGAGGAGGAGACGAGTTGGAAGCAGAGGGAGGTCATCGCAACGAGCTAGTGGCACAGTCAGACAGCATGCATCAGCACCCGGGGTCAGCCAGACAACACGCCAATCAACGCATGCTGTTGCCACCACCAGAATGCCATCACCGCAGAGCTCAGCAGTGTGGCATTTTTTGTGTGTGTCTGCCTCTGACAACAGCAATGACATTTGCAACCTGTGCCAAAAGAAACTGAGTCGTGGGAAGTCCAACAACGACCTAGGTACAACTGCTTTGCGAAGGCACATGATGTCACATCACAAACGTCAATGGGATCAACACATGAGTACAAGCAGCACACAAACTCAAAGCCGCCATCCTCCTCCTGGTCCAGCATCTTCATCCACGTCAACCACTGCTGTCCTCCTTGCCTCCTCTCAACTATCCGCCACTCCGTCTCTCGCCTCTTGCTGTTCCTGCTCATCTCTCAGGTGTCTGTCAAGGGCCAATGCCACAAAGTCACCCCCTTGCCTGGCGTCTAACAGCTGGCTTGTCTGAACTCTTAGCTCGTCAGCTTTTACCATACAAGCTGGTGGAGTCTGAGGCGTTCAAAAAATTTATAGCGATTGGGACACCGCAGTGGAAGGTACCTGGCCGAAATTTATTTGCCCAGAAGGCAATCCCCAACCTGTACTCGATTGTGCAAAAGGAAGTAATGGCATCTCTGGCACACAGTGTTGGGGCAAGGGTCCATCTGACCACTGATACCTGGTCTGCAAAGCACGGTCAGGGCAGTTATATCACCTACACTGCGCATTGGGTAAACCTGATGACTCCTGCCAATCATGGAATGAGTGGCTCTGCAGAGGAGTTGGTGACACCGCCACGACTTGCAGGCAGGCCTGCTGCCACCTCCTCTACTCCTCCTACGCCATCCTCTTCCATAACTTCCTCAGCTGAGTCCTCTTCTGCTGCGTCTTGCTCCACATCAACGGCACCGCCCCCCCCCCAGCTCCCCAGATACTATTCCACATCCCGGATACGGCAGTGTCATGCCGTCTTGGGGTTGACTTGCCTGAAAGCAGAGAGTCAAACCGGGCAAGCACTCCTGTCCGCCCTGAACGCACAGGTCGATAAATGGCTGACTCCACACCAACTAGAGATTGGCAAAGTGGCTTGTGACAACGGAAGAAATTTGTTGGCGGCATTGAATTTGGGCAAGTTGACGCATGTGCCGTGCATGGCACATGTGTGTAATCTGATCGTACAATGCTTTATCCATAAGTATCCAGGCTTACAGGATGTCCTGAAGCAGGCCAGAAAAGTGTGTGCCCATTTCAGGCGTTCCTACACGGCCATGGCGCACTTTTCAGATATCCAGCGGCGAAACAACATGCCAGTGAGGCGCTTGATTTGTGACAGCCCACACGTTGGAATTCAACACTCCTAATGTTCGACCGCCTGTTCCAACAAGAAAAAGTCATTAACGAGTATTTGTATGACCGGGGTGCTAGGACAGCCTCTGCGGAGCTGGGGATTTTTTTGCAACGTTACTGGACGCTCATGCGCAATGCCTGTAGGCTCATGCGTCCTTTTGAGGAGGTGACAAACCATGTCAGTAACACCGAAGGCACCATCAACGACATCATACAATTTGTCTTCTTCCTGGAGCGTGCACTGCGAAGAGTGCTGGATCAGGCCGTAGATGAGCGTGAAGAGGAAGAGTTGTGGTCACCATCACCCACAGAAACAGCCTTATCAGTATCGCTTGCTGGACCTGCGGCAACCCAGGAAGAGGATTGTGAGGAAGAGGAGTCAGAAGAGGAATGTGGCTTTGAGGGGGAGGAGGAAGACCAATCACAACAGGCATCTCAGGGTGCTCGTTGTCACCTATCTGGTACCCGTGGTGTTGTACGTGGCTAGGGGGAAGAACATATCTTCAGCGAGATCACTGAGGACGAGGAATGGGACATGGGTAGCTCGGCATCCAACCTTGTGCAAATGGGGTCTTTCATGCTGTCGTGCCTGTCGCAGGACCCTCGTATAAAAAGGCTGAAGGGGAACGACCTGTACTGGGTGTGCATGCTACTAGACCCCCGGTATAAGCAGAAAGTGCCTGATTTGTTACCAAATTACCGCAAGTCAGAAAGGATGCAGCAGGTCCAAAATAAATTAACAAGTATGCTTTACACAGCATATAAGGGTGATGCCACAGCACAAGGGCAATATAACAGGGGAAGAGGTGAAAGTAATCCTCCTCCCATGACCATGCCCGCAAGGACAGGACGTTTAAAAGACGTGTTGTTTATGGAGGACATGCAGACCTTTTTCAGTCCTACGCATCGCAACAGCCCTTCGGGATACACCCTCAGAGAACGACTAGACCGACAGGTAGCAGACTACCTCGCCTTAACTGCAGATATCGACACTCTGAGGAGCGATGAACCCCTTGACTACTGGGTATGCAGGCTAGACCTGTGGCCGGAGCTATCCCAATTTGCAATTGAACTTCTGGCCTGCCCCACTTCAAGTGTCCTGTAAGAAAGGACCTTCAGTGCAGCAGGAGGTTTTGTCACCGAGAAGAGAAGTCGCCTAGGGCAAAAAAGTCTAGATTGCCTCACCTTTACAAAGATGAATGAGGGATGGATCCCGAAGGGACTGACACTGGGCGATACATTCGACTGAAAAAGGCCTGATGAGATGAGCTGCCTTTGGCTAAAACTGGTCCACACGCTGCTGTATGTTATCTGTGAATGCCGGATGACTTGCGTGACTTATCCTCCACCAACTAGGGTTCAAGAAGACGCAATGTTTTATGGCACTTTCTGCCTGGAGAAAAAAGGTCAATTTTTCTTGCCGCTGCAACAGCAGCGGCTGCAACAATACCTAATTTTTTAATTACAATTTTTATGTCAGAAGGCGTACGGCATGTAATGAAAAAGAAAGCATATTGAACAGTCTTGCAACAGTTGTGCAAAAATACATATTTACAATGAAGACATTTTGTTAAAATTAGCTGGCTAGGCCTTCTTATTTTTACTTTTTTGGTTAATAAATTTTCTTTTTTTTTACTGTGATTGCAATTTTTAAGAGAAACCTAAGACATGGTAAAACAGACAATAGTAAAGAGTATATCAGCAGTTAACACCAAAGTCCTATTATCTATCATCACTCCAGCAGTAGCTTATTATTTACAATATCTAACCTGCTCAATCGCCCTTGGGTTACCCTAGTGCAGACTTCAGTGGGCGACCTCTCCTTTCCTCGGATGATTTTGCCGCTGGTTGCTTCTGAAGGGTCTCCTTCAGGGCCCCCCCACTCCGGTCCTTCCCCCCAAGTCGCTTCAACCATTAACAAATGTTTTATTATATTAGGGGGACACTAAATGGGGATGTTATCCAAATTGTCTGGAACTGGGTAATTCTATCCAAGACTACATGGTTTAATCTCTCATTGAGCAGTAAATAGTTGATTTTTTTTATTAATTCCTGAAAGTTTTAATTTGGGGTTTTCCAACTACTAGCTATGTGTATTTTTTCTTTCAGTAAATATTTTATTAGGTCAGGTAATATATCATATTCAAAGAACTATTTCCATGTTACATATATATACATACATGTTAATACATCACTGAGTTACCTTATATCTATTAATACTCAGTTTACCCCTTTCCATTCCATAATTTTGGAGCTTATACCATATCCAGGGCTAGTATGTTATCTGGATTTGGTTGTGCCTGTAGCCTAAAAATATATATATTTTTTTACTTTTCAGTTATTAATATAGCTTTAATTCAGTTTGTTTTAAGTTGATTCCCTTTAAGTCTTTAATCCGACTATAATTGGGAAAAAAAAAAAAAATGTTTTAACATTTAACATGTTGGGAAAGGGAAAGGTCCACAAACATCCTCCTTTTTTACTTAAATATGATGTAAAATATAGCACTTACCTCCATCCTCCGCCCCTCTAAGGATCCACACACACCTCCATGTATCCCGTTCTCACGAGAATTTCCTCTCCCATTTAGGGGAGCCCCTATTCCGGACCTAAATTTCTTTAATTGTCTACAGATGATATGCTATCCCTTAATTGCAGCCACGGAGACCATATACCTCAAAATGTATCAATAGAGTTGTCTACTAAATGGGTAAGGCGTTCATTTATAAGGATAAAGTTTAATTTATTTTTAACCACCTGAAAGTGTAGGGTATCCGATTTCCATTGTCTGGCTATAGGGTTCTTTGTTGCCAACATGATGAACTTTAATAGCCTATTTTGAGTGGGCGAGAGACAGACATGCAGAACACCCAGCATGCAGTTTTCTATATTAGCAGAAATCTGAATCTTAAACATTTTAGAAGCTAGTAAGCATGTTTCTTTCCATAGTCTTATGACTGCCGAACACTCCCACCAGACATGAATAATTGTAGCCTCATTACCACTGTTCCTAATACATGAGCTGCTCCATTTTGGATCCCATTTATTTAGCTTAAAAGGAGTAATATATGTCCTGTGTAGGACCTTTATTGAAGTCTCAAGCAGACTATAATTTAAAGATCCCCTACTTAAGCCTCGCCAACTTTTATCCCATGTGCTGTCTGCCAACTCAGTGCCCAAATCCCTCTCCCAGGCTTTGGTATAGTCTGGTTTGTTTGCCCATGAGTTTTAATTTAATAGTTCATACATGAGGCTAATAATATTAGGCTGAAAGGGGGAATCCCTACATTTTTTTGAGTAGCCAGGTGTTTCTTTGGGGGGTTCCCCTACCACTTATCGTATATATAAAATGATGTATCCTGCAAAAATTATAGTGTTCAGTTAGGGGTAAATTGTATCTATCTCTCACCTGCTCAAAGGTCATTATTTTGTCGTCATGCCACCATGGACCAACCCTTAGTAGGTTCTGAGACTTCCACCAACTGAGAGAGCTTTCCGGAAGATGTATCTTAAAGTGGGGATTGGGTACGATAGGGGTAAGATCTGATACCCGAGTGTCCCAGTTTTTGTGTCCAGTTCATCTCCGTCCATATTTTTAATGAGTGCTTAATCAATGGGTTTTTCAAGTTTCTCAAAAAAGTATACAGGCCTGGAATCCATATTACTGTATCCCATGTATAAGGTGACATGCTTACATTTTCCATAAATACCCAGAGCGGCTGATGTGTTTTGGAGAATGTGCCAGAGGAATGAAAGCCAGCTGCGCTGCCTTGTAATACAGTTTGAGATTCGGCACGATAGGCCCCCTTTCCCTTTTGGTTTATACATATTATTTTTTAAGATCCTTGGGGCTTTATGATTCCAAATAAATCTAAAAATGTGTTTTTTCCCCTTTGAATCTTTATGTGTTTTAAGCGATCTCCCGGGAGTTTTAATCTGGCTAACAGGGATTTGTAGTTCATAAATTTGCCTGCAAACCCAAATTTCTGTAATACTGCTTTTAAATAAGGCCATTCCAACGTATCAAAGGCCTTTTCTATATCTAACGCCAAAAGGCATGTGGGTATTTGATGTAGGTATGACCATGAGATTAAATTTGGTGTCCGTCTGATATTGTCCCCCGTTTGTCTACGGGGGATAAACCCTGTTTGGTCTTTATGGATTATGGAGGGGAGAAATCGCAAAATCCTGTTTGCCATTAATTTGGACAAAATTTTTATATCCCCGTTTAGGAGTGATATGGGGCAGTAATTTTTAAGGTTTAATGGGTCTCGTCGATCTTTCGGGAAACATATCATATTTGCATGGTTTAGTTCTTGTGGCATGGGAGAGCCTTCAAACATTTGATTGAAAAGTGTGGCTAAGTGGGGTAATAACAAGTCTATAAAAGTTTGGTAATAGAGATTTGTAAATCCATCCGGGCCCGGGTAGTATGTGTATTTTGAATGCTAAAGCCATTAATTGGAATAGCTTGTTCTTGGATTGAGATAAGTTTTTTTATGTGTATCCCCAGTAAGCAGGATTCCATTGAAAGAGAAATATCCTTTTGCAAGGATTGGAGGTCCGAGATTTAGTTGAAGTATTTTATAGTGGACATGAGTGCTGGTATAGAGAGAAGGGGCTTGGTCAGGGTGCAAAGCATATCGTCCACGAAAAGTGAACACTTAAACTGATGGTGTCCTACTTGAACCCCCTGAATGGCATGGTTGGTTCTGATTGCCTGCGCTAGGGGTTCAATGGCAAGAGCTAAGAGCAGTGGGGAGAGTGGGCATCCCTGCCTGGTCCCTCTCTGTGCTTGGATTTTGGCCTTATGGTCCCCTGGTATATTTAAGTTAGCTACTGGTGAGTCGTAGTACCTTCTGAGCAGGTTGAGAAAGCGTCCCTCAAATCCAAACTTATCTAGCATTTTGTACATATATGGCCATTCCATCATATCAAAAGCCTTCTCTATGTCTAGGGCTAGAGGGCAAACTGGGTTGTTATAGTGTTGAGCCAAGAACTGGGCATTCAGAACCCTCCTAACATTATCTCGTGCCTCTCTGAAAGGAATGAACCCTGTTTGGTCCTTGTGTATTTAGTCCAGTAAAAAGTTAGATATTCGTTTGGCCATAATTTTAGTTAGGATCTTGACATCCACATTTATCAGGGGTATGGGGTGATTATTTTTAACCTCTAAAGGGTCCCTACCCTCTTTTGGAAAGACTATGAGGTTGGCCTGATTCAATTAAGGGGGCATAGGTTCTCCATTTAGTATAGCGTTAAACAAAGATGTTAGGTGCAGGGGTAAGCAATGGCTCAAATTTCTTATAGTATAGATGAGTAAAACCGTCTGGCCCTGGGGACTTGCCAAATTTAAGATCTTGGATTGTAGATTTAACCTCCTCTTGGGATATGTCTAGGTTCAAACTG
Organism: Discoglossus pictus; assembly: GCA_027410445.1. NCBI lineage: Eukaryota > Metazoa > Chordata > Amphibia > Anura > Alytidae > Discoglossus > Discoglossus pictus. Next base: position 6,030,529 of record CM050172.1, on the reverse strand, counting down.
TCCAATTGAGGTACAGGTATTTTGTGGACTTCTTGCTGTAGTAGGAAGGACTCTATGTCAGATCCACTGCAGCGGGATTGGGATGAATATATGGTCTGATAGAAGTTTTGAAATGTTTCTTCGATAGCATTCGGGCTAAAGGAGGTTTGGCCATCAGGTAGTCTAAAGATACCGTATAGTATGTCCTCTCTTGGGGAGTAAAGACACTAATAATTCCTCCAATAAAATTCTGTTTTTTTATTTGGGCAAGGTCCCTGGTTAGCCCCTTGGGTTATCTGTTAAAAAGAGTGGTGCAGAGACTGTGGGGGCTGTTAGCCTCCTTGTCCCCGTGTGGCCGTTTAGAATCCCTGCTGCTGCATGTTTCAGCTTTATTAAGGTGTAATTGTACAGCGTTTGACTCAAGTAGCTGCCTGTGCTGGGTCAGTTTGGCTTAATTTCTGGGCCCTTTTCCTGCCAAGATGGCGACCATCAGTCCATTGGCCTCTATGTCTCCTTCACAACCTTTGTCCCAGCTTTTGTGCTTATTTGGGATGGCCCCCCTTTATATCTCCGGCCCGTGGCCTTCTCAGGTCCCCCCCTCAATCTCTAAATGTGAGTATGCGGGGCTGGGGCGTTGAATCAGGCCTACCTTCTTCTCTGCTCGCTGCAAGATCAACAATACCTAATTTTTTGGGCATGTATACATACCTCATTTTTCTGGCCTCTGGTGCTGCACTGTGCCTTCAACAACCAAACCCAAAAAAGGCACATAACAGGGATTAAACTGATAGGAGTAGTACTACTTAACACACCACTCATATCTGGTGTAACAGTAGTGTACATTTAAAACAAAAAATATTTTTTCTACTGTAATAGATTGCATAGCAGTTAGTTGTTTGCAAGCGTGTGTGTCAGACCTACAGCGTCTACTCTGCCAACTTCTGCAAGTGCACAGTGCTACTCATATCTGTTGTCACAGTAGCTGGGACGCATAGTACCGATCTGTCAAAACCTGAAATGATGAATGAGGTCTAGAGTAGCCTGGTTCCCTTATCCTCTACAGGTTGAGACCTAATGTTTGGGTGACTCCAGACCAACACATGAGTAAAAGCAGCACACAAACTCAATGCCGCCATCCTCCTCCTGGTCCAGCATCATCAGCCACATCAACCACTGCTGTCCTCCTTGCCCCCTCTCAACCATCCGCCACTGCGTCTCTCGCATTGAGCAGTTCCTGCTCATCTGTCCATAGTCAGGTGCCTGTAAAGGGCATGTTTGAGCATAAGAAGCTAATGTCACAAAGTGCCCCAAAATTGAATTGATACGACCAACAAAGCATCTTTTTCCATCTCCCGGTTCTAAAAATCCAGGCCTTAAACACGCCCCCTGATAGGTGACGTAACAAGTATTAAACTGATAAGAGTAGTACTTACAAACACGCCACTCCTATCTGGTGGCACCTTTGATTGCACGTGCCGTGCCCTAAAATTGAAGTGATACGACCAACAAAGCATCTTTTTCCATCTCCCGGTTCTAAAAATCCAGGCCTTATACACTCCCCCTGATAGGTGACGTAACAAGTATTAAACTGATAAGAGTAGTACTTACAAACATGCCACTCCTATCTGGTGGCACCTTTGATTGCACGTGCTGTGCCCCAAAATTGAAGTGATACGACCAACAAAACATCTTTTTCCATCTCTTGGTTCTAAAAATCCAGGCCTTATACACGCCCCCTCATTGGTGCTGTAACAGGTATTAAACTGATAAGAGTAGTACTTACAAACATGCCACTCCTATCTGGTGGCACCTTTGATTGCACGTGCCAAATTTGAATTGATACGACCAACAAAGCATCTTTTTCCATCTCCTGGTTCTAAAAATCCAGGCCTTATACATTCCCCCTGATATGTGCTGTAACAGGTTTTAAACTGATAAGAGTAGTACTACTTAACACACCTTATAATAATGCAGAGAGAGGCAACGCAGTGAGAGGAGTCTGAAGAAGAGGAGTCAGAGGAGGAAGGTGGCTTTGAGGAGGTGGAAGACCAAACACAGCAGGCGTCCCAGGGGGCTTGTTGTCACCTTTCAGGGACCCTTGGTGTTGTACGTGGCAGGGTGGAGGAAGAGACCTTCAATGACATCAGTGAGGACAAGGAACGGGACATGGCTAGCTTGGTATCCAACCTTGTGCAAATGGGGAGTTTGCGGTTGTGCAAATGGACTGTTTGCGGTTGTTTGCGGTTCGTTAAACGGGGAGTTTGGTCTGTCACTGTGAAGCGGGCCTAACCCTTACACTACCTGATCGATACAACATCATACCTGATGTTTTAAAGCACGTTATTCCAAACAATTTAGGAATGTTAGGTAATTTATGCCCTTTATGGCTTAAAACCAGACTCTGCATCAACTATGTAATTTTCCGTGGGAGTTTTGCCATGGATCCCCCTCCGGCATGCCACAGTCCAGGTTTTTGTCCCGTTGAAACAACTTTCCCATCACTATTGTGGCCAGAAAGTGTCCCTGTGGGTTTTAAATTTTGCCTGCCCATTGAAGCCTATGGCGGTTCGCCGGGTTTGCCGGTTCGCGAACATTTGCGGCGATTCGCGTTCGCGGTTTCGCGAACCGAAAATTTTATGTTCGCGACATCACTATTAAAGAACAATGATAGTGGCCTTATAAAAGGCTCTAGACAGAATAGTTAGGGCTTGATAAGGAAAAGACTGTTTGCAACTTACCAAATTGGTAAATGTACTACTGAAAACATTCATGAGACTTATAACCCCAAAAAAATAATAATAATATCAATAAAAATTTACTTTTCTCATTTAAAATATATAGAAATCTTTAATAAAATGACATCCAATATAGGGTGATCGGTATACATTTATGAATAAATCATAGAAAAGTTTGAGAGTTAACAACAGGCCATAAACACAAAAGCAATGAAGCCCAAAAACAAAAAAACTGCATGTCCCAGTTTTAAAGCTATTGTGATCACGTGATAGAAGAACCTTCAATAGCGTATAATTTATGCACAGTTAGTTTTAGTGAGTATCTAGTTTTGCTATTTGTACAAAAATAATGTGTAGGAAACCTGGGTAGCCCATATATACCAGCTATATTCCATTATAATAGTTGTGTCAACTGAGTAGTCCAATCTGACTGAGAAGGAAACAAATTCCTGTTATTCTCAACTGATTTACAATCACAATGACGAGAAAGTTCTTGATATTAAGCATGTATTGCTTCCAAAGTGGGTATTCGTATACTGATGTTCATCATGCTCAGACAGAGCCATCATATATAATTGTTAATCAATCTCAAACATGGCAGCAACACATATAATAGTTGTCGTAATTGGGAAGGGAGGCTCTTCACATTTTAAGATTGGGAGATATGAGCATATGTGAACCCACAATATTTTGCTTTTTTGAAATCCAGCACGGTTTGGGGAATTGTAGGAATTTAATAGCGATTAGCGATTTTAAAGATCAAAACTTTTGCAGGCTTGAAAAATCAAAGGTTTAGCTAGCTCGGAGCTCTGATTTTGACAACCTGTAGGAATTATCAGGATGTAACCAGCAAATATTTTGTGGGTAGCTAAAAGGGGATAATTTAATAGCCGTAACTTTTGCGGGCTTCATTACGGGCTCCATTAACAACAATTTGGGGTATTTAATGAGGCCCTCAGACTGTCTGCATCTTTAGTAATAGCTCAGTCCTCTAGGTTTTCTTAACCTTTCTTTACTTAACAAAATATGTAGACTGAGATCTCATTTTATACCAATACATTTTTATTGAATCATTTTAGAGGTTTATAACTATACCAGGAATAAAATATAGATGAGAATATAAATGTCAGGCTTACAGGCAGCAGAACTGGAAAAGCAAAAATAGTTTGCCTTTACAAACTCTACAATTGTAGTCTAATTTAACCCAGAACAGATGGAGAATTAACAGAAAAATACAAACCATAGCATTCAGCACATGGGAGCCCAAAAATCTGTGGGGGGGGGGGGGTGATAATTCAGCTCTATTCCCAGGACAGGAAGCCGAGGTGGATCTACCAGGGGCACCTGATACAATACAATGGGTCCCTGCTGGGGGGGGGGGGCGGTGCTGCGGTACACCTCAAAAACTTTAATAACTTTGTTAAAATTCTCAATGCCCCTGCCCCTAAATATAATTAGAAATATATTTATTTGTATGGAAATATACATATACTGAGCTGTTATCATATTGAATCTTATATGTCTTAATTAATTTCAACACTACAATCTTTTAATGCCCTATAGGTAGTAATAAACCATTAACATTACATTAGTTTTATTTCACATCTCAAACCCTTTGTGATCCCCATGCTTCAAATTCTACCAGTTTTTATGTAATGTTGTACTTGTTTACAGGCTGTCCTCAGCTTGGAATTCCCTGTTATGACAATTACAGACTCTATTGTAGACGCACATAAGATCATGCAGCAACAGAGATATAAAACAATGCCTTGTACACAGGTTGCCATCATAGAGATGGATGTTCCATAGAAGGAGATCCAGAGGATGATCAAGAGTATCATGGTCCTGGCTGCTATGAAATGAGACTGCTATTAGGAAACAAATAAATCATTTCTCCTGATCCTTTTGTGTGTTTGATACCTGATCTTGGGATGAGGGCTATGGTGTAAAGCCCAAACAACAACCCATTATGACAGATACGATGAATGGAAATATGTGCAATTTTGTGAATGTCCTTCTATTGAGTGTGTATTTGTTATTGGTTATAGTTTAAATGATACCATATTTGCAACCTCTGCCACGGTATGTCACCTTAAATCTTATCCTGCTTTAAGTAAACAACGTCTTATGTCCTTTCTGATCAAGTTAACAAAGTTGTAACAAAGTTAGTGAACTTAAATAGACTGGAATAGGACATGTCACATCAGACAACTACCAGATCTTCTACTGTCAAGAATCCCACAGAAGAAATGGAGTAGCCCTCATAATCAATCAAAGGATGGCCAAAGCAGTGCTTGATTACTACCCAATAAATGACAGAAATGTTTCAATTGGGCATTAAGGCACGTTATTTAACATCATAGTGATCCAATCTATGCTCCAACCATGGATGCTGCAGATGCTGACATTGTCCACTTCTTTGAAGATATTCAACACGTCACATATATTACACCAAGAAAAGATGTTACCATCATCACAGGAGATTGGAATGCTAAAATAGTGAACAAAAAGACACCTGGAATAACTGGCAAGTTTGGCCTTGGAATACAAAATTATTCAGGTCTGGGATTAGTAGAATTCTGTCAAGAAAAATATATTTAAGGGACTAGACATGGAAGTATAGAATGCCTAAAGAACTTTGGAACAAAGGTTGCAAAAATAACCAGGAAAAAGCTATTCCAGAGGATAGAAATAAGAAACAATGAGATATTCTACAATGAGCGATGTAAAGAGATTAAAGAAGAGAACAGAATGGGAAGTCAAGAGATTTCTATAAGAAAATTGGGGACCTTTTTATGCCAAAGTGGGTGTGGTAAAAGACAAAAATGGTAGGGATTCAAGAGAAGAAGATCAGATAAAGAAGAGGTGGCAGGAATACACGGAAGATCTATATCGGACAGATCTTAATAGCAGTGATAAACTTAATAGTTTGTCCAATGAGCTGGAGTCAGCCATTTTGGAGAGCAAAGATTGATGGGCACTAGGATGTTTTGCTGATAACAAGGCTGCAGTTGACGGAAGCCCAAATTAATTATTCAAAATTATACAAGGATGATGAAGTGAAAGTGTTGCTTGCCTTACGCCAACACTTTTGGCAAACTCAGCAGTGGCCAATAGACTGGAAAAGATCAGCCTATATCCTAATTTCAAAAAAGGCAGTGACAAGGAGTGTGCCAATTGTCTCATTTTACATACAACCAAGGTAATACTTAAGATCTTACCAACTCTATTCCAACAATATTTGGTCCGAGAACTACTAAATGTCAATTTCCAATGTATAATAGATAAAGCAATCGCGTTCCAGAAAAACAATTACTTCTGCTTTCTGACTGTGTGAATCACAACAAAATGTGGCATGTTCTTAAATAGATGGGAGTACCAAATCATCTCATCCACCTCCTGAGGAATCTGTATGTGGACCATGAGGCCATGGTCAGAACTGAACACGGATCAACAGAATGGTTCAAGATTGGAAAACCTGTGTGACAAGGTTGTATATTGTCAACTTATTTATTCAACTTATATGAAGAGTAAATCATGTGTAAGGCCGGGCTGGATGAATCCAAAGCCGGAATCAATATTGCTAGAAGGAATATAAACAACATTTAGATATTTGGATGATACTACTCTGATGTCTGAAAGTGAAGTGGAAAATAAAGGACCTTTTGAATAGGGTAAAAGAAGAGAGTGCAAATGCTGGCCTGTTGCTCAATGTTAAAAAGATAAAAATTATGACAAGCGGCAATCTCAGTTCCTGGCAAATAGACAGGGAATAAGTGGAGGCAGTGACAGATTTTATTTTCCCTTGGCCTTTCTCAATGGATAGATTTCCCTACCCACCACGATGGGTACTCTCTTGACCTCTTTTTCACTAATCACTGCTCCATCTCCAATCTTATCATTTCACCACTCCCTCTTTCTGATCACCATCTCCTAACTTACAGCCTAACAACCCCTTCCAATATCTGCACTTTTCCATGCCCAGCAACCAGAACCCATAGAAACCTGCAGGCACTTAACTCACAACATCTTTCCAATTTACTACAACCCCTTCTCAGTCCCCTCTCTTCCCTCACCTGCCCTGATCTTTCCACCACACAATACAACTTGACTCCAAATTCGACTCTTGACACACTTGCCCCCTTAACCACTGGTAGACACCCTTGCCCTCACCTACAACCATGGCACACTACACAAACATGCAACATCCAGAAGTGCTCCCGCACTGCTGAATGATTATGGAGAAAATCTTGCACCTCAGCTGACTTCCTACACTACAAGTTTATGCTACGCTCCTATCACTATGCCCTCAATCTTGCTAAGCAGCGCTACTTCTCCTCATTAAATCTCAAATTAGGCCTCCAACCCCAAATGTTTTTTTTCCACTTTCGTCACTCTCCTCTGCCCTCTCCCACCTCCCTCCACTTCCTGACTTACAGCTGAAGACTTTGCCATCCACTTTAACAGTAAAATTTAAAATATTCAAAATGAACTCTTCTCTCAATGTGGCCATATTACACATTTCCCTCAACATACCAATAACATCCTGCCGGCACCATTCGCCAAACCAATATCCATTGTGAACTCTCTTGACCCTGCAAGTGATGATGAAGTTGCTAGCCTTCTTTCAACCTCTCTTCTTACAATCAGTCCATATGATCCTATTCCATCATAGCTGATCCCTTCCCTCTCGACCACTCTTATACCAACTCTTACACATCTATTTTAACTTTCCCTAAACACTGACAAGTTTCCATCACCTATGATACATGCCATAATTACACCAATTCTCAAGAAACCCTCATCTGATCCAGATCCTGCATCTAACTACCACCCTGTCTCTCTACTTCCCTTGGTTTCCAAACTGCTTGAGCGTGTCATTTACAATTGCCTTACCCAATTTCATTTCTCCAACTCTCTCCTTGATCCCTTCCAATCTGGCTTCTGGCCCCAACACTCCACAGACACAGCTCTGACAAACGTTACTAAATACCTGCTAATCGCTAAGTCAAAGAGTAATTTCTCTATCTTAATTCTCCTGAATCTCTATGCTGCCTTTGACACAGTTGATAACCCACTTCTTATCCAAACTTTCCACTCCCTAGGCATCCATGACACTGCTCTCTCTTGGTTCATATCTTATGTAGAAAATCAAATATTTAGTGTCTACATCCCTGGTGTCTTCTTCACCTCGCTCTCTAACTGTCGGCATGCCCCAAGGTTCAGTTCTAGGTCCCCTTCTTTTTTCCACCTACACATCCTCCCTCGTTGCCCTAATTAAATCTTTTGGATTTCAGTATCATCTATATGCAGATGACACTCAAATCTACCTCTCTGTACCTGAATTATTCCCCTCTCTGCTAGCTCATGTTGCCAATTGCCTCTCTATCATATCCTCATGGATGTCCACTCATCAACTTAAACTCAACATGTCAGACAAAACTCCTTCTCTTTCCACCCTCTTCCTTAGCTCCAACCCCTTACTTATCTCTCACTGTTGACAATGCCATCATCTTTACCACTGCCTCTGGGTTCTATTGGACCCTGCCTTCTCTTTTATTCCTCACATTCAATAACTCTCAAAATCTTGTCACTTTAACCTAAAAAGTATCTCCAAAATACTTCACTACCTTACACAACACACAACAACAATTCTAATTCACTCTCTCATCATATCTCACTTTGACTACTGCACCTCTCTCCTTGCTGGTCTTCCTATAACCTTTCTCTCTCCACTCCAATCCCTATTTAATGCATCTGCTAGAGTCATTTACCAAAATCAATGCACAGTGTCCCCAGCACCACTCTGTCAGGCACTCCACTGGCTTCCCATAGACTCCATACATTTCAAAATTATGACCCAAACATATAGAGCCCTCCACAATAATGCACCATTCTACATTGTGTAGTACGTGCCGCATACTGTGTGTTACGTGCCTCGTGAACTGGTCTGGAGCGTTTGTTTCGTTTTGCTAATAAGTGTAGTAATTTTGCGTCCTTAGCCTTGTTTTCGTTTGATTCTGCAGCCATTTTTTCTCTCGCTTAGGTAATTTTTCGAGTGTCTAAACTCTTTTATTTTTAGTTTAATTGAGCTGTAATTTCACTTTTGGAGGTCTTCTGTGCCCCTCCTTGCTGTAGGTAAGCTTTTTATGTATTTGTTGTGTGTATTTATTGTGTTTTTGATGTTTTCATATATGCGGGTTTTGTGCTATAAGGTCGTATTTTTGCGAGGTAGTAAAGTTCTCCGTCTCGTATTTTTTTCTCGTAAGTCTGTAAATTTGTGAGGTCCGCAGTTGCTGGCAAGGAGCGCCTTTGGTGCTCCATGCCAGCAACTGCGGCCCTCGCTTTGCGAGGACAGCAGTCTTGCTATGCAAGCTCGCAGCGTTTACCACAACCCGCATGCTCACAACTATATATGTGATGGTATATTGTTGGAGAAATTGCGGATGTGCAGGGACTCAAGTTTCACGCATGGTGGGAATGTACTAAGGATCAGGATTATTGGTATATGTGTTCTTGCCAAATTTCTAGACTTTGAAAGAAAAGGTAACTTTGGAAGCTGAGAATGTTTTCTTACATATTTTCCTTGTGGAAATGTCTTTAGAAATACAAGTATTCATCATGCAGATTTTAATAGTATCTAAATGGTCACTAGTGAGAAGCTGGAAGAAAGAAAAAGTCCCTACTTGGACAGAGATAATCAATATCATTTCTCGAAATCGCCAATTTGATAAGTAGCTATTGGCAGTAAACATTACTAAAAACAATTGGAATAAATGGAAACTTTGGGACTTATTTGAGTCTCAAGATGGATTAATAAATTGAAATCTTGTCTCTGATCTCATATTGTCCTCTCTCTTTGTCTTGTCTTTGGGCCGTGCCCCAGAGTGGCACACAGACCATCAGTGTACATTGTTTAAATTATGTTTTTGTTAATGTTAATGATGTGTTTTTGTTTGATAATTTGAGAGTAAATTTTGAGAAAAATGTTAATCACATATGAGGAATAACACAGATATGTTTGTATGTAATTGAAAATCATAATGATTGGGATGTATGTTATATATTTATATTTTCATCATTAAAAAAAATAATCCAATCTCTGCTACACAGCACAGGGCAATATTTTTATTTTTATATAGAATATTCTACCCAAGATAAAAAAATGTTTTCACATGTTTACATCAGGAGGGGGACCTTGAGATCAGTTTTATACGTCAGATTTTATATTATGTTTTTTTTTTTTTTCATGTTTGTAAATAAAGCTATGTTTTTAAATGTATGACATCTCTTCCGAAAATTCATGATTGGGTATATTTCCAACTTTGACTTGCATATGTATGATGGTTTCTTACTGTATGCTTTATTTTCATATTATAAATATTCTTAATACATTACCATGATATATTCCCACCCTATTTATGACTTTTTTCCTTTTGGATTTTGATATTATATAGAGAATTAGGGGACAAGTCTCAATAGTTGGACTCTAATCTTCTAAATTTATTGATATCCTAACTTATGACTTCTCTGCTGGAAATCCCTGATTGGGTATATTTTCGATGTTGACTTGCATATGTATCATGGTTTCTTACTGCATGCTTTCTTTTCCCAATATGAACACCAGCAGACATACGGGCTACTACGATAGAGTTGCGGGCTTGCAATTGAATCAGGCTCATTGTTTTTCTATCTGCGTGTCCATTGTTTAAGTTTGCATTTTATTCAATTAATATAACTTACTTTTCATGGAAAAAATATTGTGATGTATAAAACAAGTTGTTTTCAATGCTAGAACAACTGTGGTCCTTTAACTGGTTATATTGAAAGTACTGGTATGAAGAAACGCAAATTTACAGTTTTGGAAATAGAATCTCTACAAATCAAATAAACAAAAACAGTACTTTTTAAAAATGTCTGATATTAAAAAAAGCTAATGATAAATACGGTATGTCTTCAATGCTCCTGCGAGATCTGATAACTCACATAACCACAACTCATCATGTAATGTCCACGCTACACGTTGCCATTTACTATTAATAACTGAGATGGAGGTAAATCCAGGAGCTTTGGAAAAAGAAATCAAACACTTCTGTGATTTGCAAGAGCTCAAGTTTAATACCCAGAGCAGAATGTGCTGGAAATAAATACAGTATTTGCATGGAGTATCAACCTCACAATCAAATTGGAAAAATAAAATACATAACACAACTTAATTAACCCCTTGCTTATGTGTAAACAGCACACTTTATCTATGTACATCTATGTTCTAACCTTATAGTTCAAGCAAATATCTGGGTACTCAACTTGGTGACACTATGGTAAGTTTAGGGCCCCAGTGCTATGGACCCGAAGGTAATACCAATGGTAACTCAACCAGTACATACATTGCCTTGTCTAAAAGCATGTTAATAAAACTGCTTCATTTGGAAAATCTAAAAAAAAATACAGAGTTTGTACAGAACTATGGGAAAATGGGCAGGGATATGCAAATGAGCTCACAATATTTGACAGTCTTAAATCCAGTCGCCATTTTAATAATGACACCTTTGTACCATATGCCTGCTGTTATAACACTACTTTCTAGCATAGATATTCATGCTTTGGGTATCCCATCCATAAATAGTACTAGTTTGAATCTTTTGGATCTCATTGGTTCCTAACTCGTGACTTTTCACAATATTCACTACATGAGTTGGGAACGGTTTATTCTGTGGTGCAAACACTTTCTGGGCTTCATCATTTTTGATATCTAAAATAATTCTGACAATATCTAGACTTTCTTTATTTGTGTCTGTCTTTGGCTTTGTCTGGATTAAACATACAGCTCAGCAGAAATGAGAATATTTATAAAGAATTCAGATAATGATAAAAGTAACGTGCATTTGGCAATTCAAGGCACACATTATATTTTTATCAATTTATTATGTTTTTTGGGAACAAGGCAAAATCCATTTGGGAAAGAAGATTTTATAATGAGTGCTATTAATGATCAATACCAAATTAAAGCATGTACCTCCTGTTGTTGGACCATTATAATAGTCTTTTATAGTTGATTTAATCTTTCTCATAAGTATTCTAATGCATACCCCTAGATTCACTAAGCTTCACATAGACAGGTAAGTGCTTTGCTGAGGGTGTGACAGCAGCTTTCCCTATAGCACTGTACAGATCCAGCAACACGTAGTGAAACTGGGGAAAAAGCTTTTATTTCATCAAATATTGTGTTTATGATAGTGTGGATAAAACATCTATGGTTGCTGCCATCCTGGCAAGTTGTGCTTATCTAACATGCTGTGGGAGTCCATTATTACCCTTTACTAATCAGCACATAAGGGGAGTGGGCCTATTTGGAGGCATTATAGTCCCCACAATGCTGAAATCACACGAATTAAGCCAAATAAGGCCCTGCAGCATCATTATTCCACACACTCATAGCCAGACACTCATTAGGGTGACTAGGGGCTGCCTAGGGGCACTTTCCTATGATGGGTGCCTCACTTCACACTTCCAAATAACCCTTGGTATCCAAAAGTTAAATTTGGTAATTCAGGGACTCATGCTATTAGGAAAATGCCTGGAACTAGAGGGATACAAGAGGGAGGAAGCTGTCACTGCATGGAGGGAAATGTGAGCACTAGATGAAATATAAATATATATATATATATATATATATATATATATATATATATATATTTAATAAAAAGTACATCTGAGTTCACACCTGAATGTCTAAAGCAAGGTAAAAAACCTGCTTCCAGCTCAGAGTTCCAAGAAAAACTGTTAATACACTGCATTCTGGGAAGTTGAGCTGGGACACACAAATGTGCCTACAAATGCCTCGCTCTTCAATCCATAGCCAATTATCAAACATGGCTTCCTTTAAGCATATGCATGCTGTATTACACAGCTTTAATGCAAATCCAAGGTTGGAATAAACACAAGCTGAGTATCCAATCCATGCACAGCTGTTTCAAGCTTACTGGCTATCATCAGCATGGAGCGGGATCTCAGCCTGTGTTGTGGACCTTATGAGTAGGTGGTTCATCACAATAATCATTTATAATATGGTGGGCAAAAGAGCGATAGAAGCCTCCACCGTACAGTAGTACAGTAAATAAAAAATACATCTGTGTCACATTTGAATGTCTAAAGCAAGTTAAAAAACCTGCTTCCAGCTCAGAGTTCTGAGAAAAACAGTTATTACACTGCATTCTGGGTATATATATACACACAGTTTTATTATGATCACCAGCTAATATCTTGAGTAGCCGCCGTGTGCAGCCCTGAAAATAAATGCTTCTTACAAAGAAGAAGATTGTGAATGGTTCACTTTATATATATATTCTACATTATGCCCAGGGAAATGTATAATATAATGTATTTTTTAATATATATATATATATATATATATATATATATATATATATATATATATATACTAGCGACTTGCTCGTCAAAAAATGACGGTCAATAAAAGAAAGTGTTGAAATGCTGTTTGCCACATAATGTGAGTGTACTGTGTGCCTCAACAATATAGACCCCTCTAACACACTAATGAACGCATGTAATAACACTATAAGTGCCATGAGGGTCATCCAGGACCCTCATGACCCAAAGTGTAAGCACTACACCATTTTAACCCGGTCACTTATGGTCTATCCAGACCCTCATAAGCCTCTATTTAACTCCATCTGTCCCATAAGGGTATATTATGACCATTATGGGCCTGTTACAACCCAACATTAACCACATAAGTTCCATGACGGTCCTTTAAGGACCATCATGACACTAAGTATAAACACTACACTGCACTATACCCCCCAATAAAGCATTAAATATCAACTAAACACCCTCTACACTAACCTATTAACACCTACACTACCTACCCTCTAATAACCCCCACCACTCTAATTACAGAAATCAAAAAAACTAAATTAGTCAAAAAGCAGAAATCTACATTACATCAAATAAAAAATAAAAAACCATCAAAAATAAAAAATGTACATTACAGAACAAAAAAAAATACATTACAACCCCCCCGACTACATTTCTTAAAAAAATGTCACACCTGAAAAGGAAATACATATAATACAATACAATACAATACAATTAAATACAATACAATACAATTAAATACAATGCAATTAAATACAATACAACACAATTAAATACAATACAATACAATTAAATACAATACACCCCTATCTAATATACATCCCCCTATGTAATATACATTGCACTATGTAATATACATCCCACTATGTAATATACATCCCACTATCTATCTATCTATCTATCTATCTATCTATCTATCTTCAGATCACCAACCTAGGGTAAAAAACATGAAAAAAATTAATACAACACGTTTACATAAAATAACTAAACATTCTAAATATTCTTAATATTCTACTCACCTTTCCAGCATGTCCCGTTCCAGCATGTCCCGTCCCAGCATGTCCCGTCCCAGCATGTCACGTCCTCCATGTTTGCCTCTGCGGCGCTGCTCCTGTTAAAAAAACCCATTACATTAGGATTAGCACACATACATTAACCTAAAACAAAGTAAAATAAACACAATGTACATTATACTTACCTCCCCGCGATGTCTCTGGCCTCCTGGTGCTCTGCTCTGGAAGCATCCGCGCGTAAAAAAAAAAAAAAAAACGACACACATCCGCCCTGGCAGAAGTCTCCAACGCTAATGAGCTTCCTACGGAGTGTTCCAGAATAAAATTGGCAATGGCGGCTTCTGATTGGCTGAAAAGGCTGTCTATCAAATTCAGCCAATGAGAAGACGCCAATTGTGAACCAATGAAAAAGGGATACACGCTGATTGGATAACACGCCTGTCAATCTTTATTTTAACCAATCCTAAGGCTTTTTTGCCATCAGCCAATCACAATGGAATGTACCCCCACGTACTGATTGGTGAAGACATCTGCGTCTTCCCATTGGCTGTAATATTGATTGATATTAACAAAAGCCAATGAGAATGCGCAAATCCTTCACCAATCAGTACGTGGGGGTGTATTCCATTGTGATTGGCTATTGTCAGTGCAACCAATCAGAATGCGCAGATGCTCCAACCAATCACCCTGTGGGGGTGTATTCCATTGTGATTGGCTGAAGGTATCTGCGCCTTGTGATTGGTTTAAATAAAGATTGACAGGTGCATTATTCAATCAGAGTGGGATTTTAAGGTGTATCCCTTTCTAATTGGCTCACACATTGGCGCCTCCTGATCGGGTTAATTTGATAGACAGCGTTTTCAACCATTTAGAAAGCGCAATTGCCTATTTTCATCCGGAAAAGTCTCCGGGAGCCTCATTAGCGTCGGTTATTTCCTTGAGTGCGGATGTAAGTATTTTTTTTTATTTATTTTTTTATACAGGGCGTGGCAGAAGAGGATCCGGAGGAAGCCGGAGACATCGCGGGGAGGTAAGTACAATGTAGATTATGTTTATTTTGTTTTTATGTATGTGTATCAATGTTATGTTTTTTTTAACAGGTGCCCCTCCGCAGAAGGGTAAAAGAATAAGGACGGGACATGCCGGAAAGGTGAGTAGAATATTTAGAATGTATAGAATGTTTCTTTATGTACTGTAAACGTGTTGCACTAATTTTTTTAATTTTTTTTCCGTAGGTGGCTGATCTGAATGGACATCTGCAAAGGTAAGTGGTCTTAATTGTTATATTTTAGCTAAGAATTAGATTATTTTATATATAGATAGCATTTACTGTATGTTAGCTAGGGGTATGTGTTTTACATAGATAGCATAGAATGTATTGTATATTAAATTATGGTATTTATTTAGATAGATTGTGTGATGTATATTAGATAGGGGTGTATTGTATTGTATTGTATTTAATTGTATGTATTATATTGTATTGTATTGTATTATATGTATTTCCTTTTCAGGTGTGTAATTTTTTTTTTTTCTGTAGTGAGGGGGGGTTGTAATGTTTTTTTTATTTTCTGTAATGTTTCTTTTTTTATTTTTTGTGACTTAGGTTTTTTTATTTTCTGTACTGTACATATTTTTTTTAAGTTAGGTTTTTTATTTTCTGTAATTAGAGTGGTGGGGATTATTAGGGGGTAGGTAGGTAGGTAGTATAGGTGTTAATAGGTTAGTGTAGAGGCTGTTTAGTTGATATTGAATGTTTTATTTGGGGGGTATAGTATAGTGCAGTGTAGTGTTTATACTTAGTGTCATGATGGTTAATGTAGTGTTGTAAAAGGCCCATAATGATCATAATATACCCTTATGGGACTGATGGGGTTAAATAGAGGAGGTGAGGAGGTTAATGAAGTGCTTATGGGGTTCTGTATTGACCCCCATGAGTGACAGGCTTAATGAAGGGTTTATGGGGGTCTCTATTGACCCCCATGAGTGACAGGGTTAATGAAGGGCTTATGGGGGTCTGTATTGACCCCCATGAGTGACAGGCTTAATGAAGGACTTATGGGGGTCTGTATTGACCCCCATGAGTGACAGGGTTAATAAAGGGCTTATGGGGGTCTATATTGAACCCCATGAGTGACAGGGTTAATGAGGGGTTTATGGGGGTCTGTGTTGACCCCCATGATTGACCGGGTGATAGTGTATATTTGTTTTCTTTTATATCGGGTCCTTTAAGGACCTGTAACGCAGGAATTTTGTATTTTCATTGCAGCGGGGGTCCCCGATCGCGTGCAATCGGGACCCCCACTGCGATCGTTAATGGGGTTAATGCAGGTCTCCGAGCTTATCTCGGATCCCGTGTGGTTAATGCGGGTTTCCGAGCTTATCGCGGATCCCTTCTTGGGTAAGTTGTACATGGCTGGGCTGTGAGCCTCGTTTTTGTTTTTTTCGGCGGCCATTTTTTCTCTCGCTTAGGGGATTTTCGTGTGTCTGAACTCGGGAATTTGGACTTAAATGGAGGTGTAACTTCACTTTCAGAGGTCCTGGGTGCCCCCCTTGCTATGGGTAAGCTTTTTATGCAGTTTTTTTGAGTATATGGTGTGTATTGACTGTTTTTAGGTGTGCACGGGCCGGACGTTATGGTCCTATTTTTAGTGCGTGGGGGTGTTTGTTACGTTAAGGTTGGTTCCAAGGTGTTTTTTTTTTCTAAGTCGTGCGTGTGACGTGTTTAACGGCTCACCAGCAATGAGCGCCTTCGGCGCTTATTACCTCTAAGTTCTACGGTTTAACTGCGAGGCTCGCCGGGCGATGAGTGCCTGCGGCGCTCATCGCTAAGTAGTGCATACTACACAAACAGTGTGACGACGAATTGTAGTTGGACAATTATAATATGTGATATCATTTATTTTTATATATATATATATGTTGAATATCTCTCCCCCTTTCTTTCCTCCCTTCTCTCTCTCCTCCCTCTCCATTCTCCCTCTCTCCCCCTTCTCTCTCCCCCTCTTTCCCCTTCTCTCTCCCCCTCTCGTTTCCTTCCTCTTACTCCCTTCGTTCTACCCCTTATCTCCCCCCACCACCATTGTCTACCTACCCAAACTTCTCTCTCCTCTGTCTAATCTCACATCTGGGTACCACTGTTTCTGGTGGCTTCACCTTCTGCCGGCTCTTACTTTCCCTGGCCAGAGGACTCAGAGTAGAGAACAGGGGGCTGGGAAGGTGGAGGATGCATGGGAGAATGGGGCAGGATGGCCACTAGTGGTGGGTGACAGGTGGGGGCATGTTTGCCTCTACAAAGTAGTGTAGCCATGATGGACCACCAACCCCCCCTGCTATGCCACTTCTTAAATATATTCTTTACCTCCACTGCATATGCACATGGGGTATTATTTAGTTCAGATCTGATTTATGTATTATTTATCCCTCTTTTCTTCAGTTTATTTCTGAACTTTGCAATAAGAACCTCATGATCTGTGTTGCGTCAGCTCCAGCACCTTTATTGTGCTGACTTTATAGAGATAATTTATGTTTGGCTACATAGTATTTAGCCAATCTGATTTCTATATTGTCCATCTGGTGATGTCTTCTTGATTTTGGCTCAAGTGCTCATTAGATCTAATACAACGTTTACTCACCCTCTGATCCTCCTCAATAATGTCATAGACACCTTCTGACCTGAGGGCTCATCTTTTGGTACCATATTGTTATGTGGACCATAATTTGTTTCACCTCTCTGCCATGCCTGATTTATCTGTTCTCTCTCCTTGCCCCTAAAAAAAAACATAAACTTATTAAAAGCCACAAGGAAGTGTTCACTAGGTATAATGATCAAGTACCAAATATTTACTTAACGTTTTGAAGTCACCATATCTCTCAGAGGAATAATAATGGTCCTAATTATAATATTTTCACTTGTTATGTACTATTCATTGGGAGATAGATATAGGAGAGAGACATGGGGGTTAGAGAGTAGAAGGCACATATTATACTGTCACTTATGATGGGCAAATGACTAGTCACAATATAAAGACACCAATGTGCTATAAAATATGGGGAAAGCAATTAAAGGCATTATAATGACACGCCAACAACTTCCTGCTATCAAATATTGTAAAAGATAAAATGTTATTTTCCTCATAGGTTGTAATAGTCATGCATATGCCAATATGAAAAGTCATGCTGCAACATGCTGAAAGCTATTAAAGACACACTACCTCATTAAATTGCAACACAAACATGCACATGGCTGATATATTAACCCTTTCACACTCACAGAAGCTCTAATGTGGACCCTAAAAATACAAAGATCATTTTATATACTTTTCACTGATCTATATTGGGACAATAAATAGTGACAGATTACACCACCACATGGAATATATCAAGTACCAGAGGAACATTTCATATATGGTTGTTCAGTTGTGTCTGACTTTCTTTGACCCTATGGACTGCAGCACACCTACTAATATCTCTGTCTATGCGTATCCACAAGGTTTGCATGACAATGATACTGGAGTGGGTTGCCAATTCCTTTTCTAGTGGACTGTGATTTGTCTGACCTCTCTGCTATGTCCTTCCCACCTACAGTGGCCCTATATGGTATAGCTCACAGCTTCATTCCAGTACACAAGCCCCTTCACCACCACCACTTAGTAATCCAAAAGAGTGCCAGGTGAACAAACACCACACTAATCCACTCTAACCCATCAGAAAGGGCCACAAACACACATGGAGGCTGTGCAGAAGCACGTGGATCAACAGCCAACTCACCTCCAACTTTGATATGACTATCCTGGAAAGTCCCACACCATTGCTGGTGGCCATGTGCCAATATGTCTAGTCATTCCCATTTGGTGATCTCCCATTATGTTTTGCTATTCATCAATTTACATTAGTGTGGTGTATGTTCCCCTGGTCCCCTTCTGGATTGCTAAGTGGTGGTGGTGAAGGGGCTTGTGTAACTGAATGAAGCTGTGAACTATACCATGTAGGTCCACTGTAGGATGACAGGTCATAGCAGAGAGGTCAGACTAATCACAGTCCACTCGAAAAGGAACTGGTAACCCGCTCCAGTATTACATGTCATATTGTTATCAGGACCTGATATCACACATTGGACTTTTTATAATTATTTAATATGATATATATATTATTATATGATATCTAATGCTATTATTACTATTACTAGTGACTTGCCCATCAAAAATGATGCCAATAGAATTTGTTTGCCACAATGCAAGGCCCTTCCCTCTCTAACTTGGGGGCCTCATGATGAGCGCCTTCTGACTCCTGTGTCTGTTACCCCCCTCTCTCTTCCGTGTGTCTGTTTTCCCCTCTCTCCCTCCCCCCTCTCCCTGCTCTTTCACCTCCTTATTTCCCTCCCATGTGTCTCTTTTTCCCCCATATTTCCCTCCCCTGTGTTTCTTTTTCTATCCTTTTTTAGTCTTGCGTGTCTTGCTTTGCTCGCCATTGGTTTTATTTTCCAAGTCTTGAGTTTTTTATGAGTGATGTTGTTTTTGTATTTTCCAAGTACTGCATGCCTGCCGTTGTTCAGCTAAGTGTTACATGCTTCAGCCTCATTTTGATCCTTTTTGAAAGCATTTTTCGTTTTTTTGGCCGCCATTTCTTTCCTCGCTTAGCCGATTTTCGATCTCCGAAAAACAGCAATTAAAGATCAAATTAGCTTGCAACCTCACTCACAGGCTCCTTGGCTCTCCCCCAGAGCTGTGTGTGAGGTTTTATATTTTTTTTTTTATTTTTTTTTTGGCGGTCTTTCGAGTTACATGCTTGAGAAAATATCGGACGTTAAATTCGTAATTTTTTTTCAAAGTGTTGCATAATTTGCAATCAGCGCCAAAGTCCTATGGCCTTCGCGCTGATCGTGTGCATCCCCATGGGCGCCTTTAATCTCTTTTCATCCTCCATCGGAAATTACATGTCTGACGGCACAGTGGACACTTAGAGGGACCCTGAAAGGGCACTATTGCGAGGGCTGCAATGAGCGCAGAAGTCTATGACGCTCATCGTGAGGCATGAAATGAGCACCTATGGCATGCGTAACCCTGGTGGTCTGAGATCCTTTGTCGCTCATTGCGAGCCTCTTGGTTGTTCATTGTAAGGTCGGGGCTGATTTCCTTTTTGTAATTTGTAAGGCTGTCCCCTGGTGGTTTGTGTGCTATGATCACCGTTGGCGCTTGTTGTGAGGCATGTGGTGAATGGCTTTTGTGTTTATTGCGATAGTGTTTTTTTTTGTGTATATGTCATTTATTATGCTAATTAAATAAGTAATAAATAAATTAAATAATATACTTTACCTATTTGGAAGTAATATATGCAGGAAGCATTGTGCTGAAGAGCTGACAATTTGTTTTGATGTTCCTGCAGCATACAATGTAGATTTGAACTGTTATGGAGCTGAGGTGTAAGTGTCAGCAATGTGTGCAGTGTGTAGTGTAAATAGGCTGCATGCGAGAGGGGAAGCCGCTAGTGTAGCTGTGCACTTCAACATTGTGTAAGTTAGTGGAATAAAATGGTGGTGAACGTATATGTGGTACATGGTTGTGCATGATTTAGCGTCCTTGCTAAAGGGGGATCTTGTACCTCGTACGGCTTTTTGGAAAAGCAGTATGTGCTTGGTGGTGTTTTGTGGCTTTAGGGGTCGTATAGCATCGTTTTTGTTTTGTTCTGCGGCCATTTTTTCTCTCACTTAGGAGATTTTGGAGTGTCTAAACTAGTTAAATTGGACTTAAATGGAGGTGTAACTTCACTTCCAGAGGTCCTGGGTGCCCCCCTTGCTGTGGGTAACGTTTTATGTCATTTTTCTGTGTATTTATTGTTTTTTTAAAGTTCCGCGGCACATATCTTTTTAGTGTAAGTCCGTAATTTTTTCTTTCTAAGTCCCGCAACTCAATTTTTTTTTGTGTAAGTCCGCATTTAGTCATTGCGTGTTAGATGTTTTTTTGCAAAGTCCCCCTTGTGTTGGTGTTTGTAACCACTTGTGTGAAGCCGTAGAGCCTCCACCTCCGCAAATGCAGCCCCTCGCTTTGCGAGGGTCCACATTCATGGACTGCAATGAGCCTTTGGCTCATTACAGCTGACGTGGGAGCTTCGTGAGGGCCCTTACTTGTGGGCCGAACTGTGGCCCTCTCTTCGCGATGGACGCAGTTCTTGCGAGCTCGCTTTGCATGACAGTTCTTGCGAGCTTGCTTTGCGTGACAACGTTTCGTAGTTTGACAACTATTATATCTGATCATATTATTTTTATTATTATTATTATTATTATACGGATTGATCTATTGCATAGTAACTATGGCTTATTAGTTTACATATATAGGAATGTGACACAAATGTGATGTATGTGGATGTCCCATAACCCCAACCATTGAAAACACACTGACATCATGAGAACGGTATAGCAAAGATTTATTGCATACACAGAGCCCAAACAGAAATGGACAAGACTGTGCATTAATATCATGGGTGTGTTGTGGGCGGATCACGAGAGAGCAAGAGGCTTGTGGGAAAAAGGGGATACCTACAGGGGGTAATGTCATAGTCTAGAATAAGCATGATGCATAGCACCCACCAGGGTCACATATGATCACTACACCACTGCAACTGGAGTCTGATGAAAAAAAGGATCATCAGAAATCCCTCCATGTAATTGGAGAAACCATTAATATGCATTGCACTTACAAATTGTCTAAATCTGCTCAATGAAAAAGATTAACATAATCATGGATAATGTCATACAGCTCTATTCCACACACAGTGTGTTGTCGGATATTAAGGAATAATCTGAAATCAATTAGCAGAATATGTGACACAGAAAGAGGAGGTTGAGGAACATGCCTTCATGGTCATGAGGTTGGGCTATTAAGATCTACTCAGACCAGAACAAGATATCAATCAAAACACTAGTTGGATTGACTACAAAACCTCATCTCAACTGCAAGCCACATTGAACATCAATTGCAGAAATATTCAACATAACCATATGTGTACACACTCTGTAGTAAGCCATTACTATGTCAACATTAATACAAAATGACATTCATTGTGGAGTATGAATGAGGAGGACTTATGGCAGTGGTTCTCAATCCTCTCCTCAGGTGCCATCAGACAGGCCATGATTTATGTGAAACAATAAATGAGTCAAATAGTATTCAACAGGTGGTGGAACCTTGAATCGTTTCACATGTGTATTCACATAGTGTTTCACACAAATCATGGTCTGTGTGGTGGGTCCTGTTTAGAGGTTTGACAACCACTGACCTACTTCCTTTTTCTGAGCACAGGGCCCACACCTTCTAGAACCATGCGCTTCCTCCCTCTATCACAGACAGGGTTGCATCCAACTAGGGTGTCTGTGTAGCAACTGTCATTGGTGGTAAGGGGTGAGATGAGGAGGCTGTAGGCTCTGTCTGCGGTGGTGGTGGACCATCTGGAACCAAAGGCTGGGTTGTCGGCTTGTGGAATTCAGCCAACTGCACCAACCATGCCAAGTGATGTGTCTGGGCTGGTCTGTCCCTATGAGCCATTTGCTCGTATCTCTCCATCTGAATATTATTCCTTTTGACCGCACCATATATTGCTCAGATGCTTTGCACTTGCTTGGTAGCAATATCATTCTGACATGCCAGCTGAGCTGTCAGCAGTTGGACTACTCTGATCTCATGCTCATCAGCCAAGTGGATGTGCTGATATATGTCTCTCAAAGTGCCTGGTGCTAAGACGTGAGTTCCGTCTCTGGGTGCTGTTGGACTCTGGATGTGCTCTGGTGAGGGCAGAGGTGTTGCCCGTTTTGATGGTGTACCCTGTAGGGATAGGGATGGTGTGGCCAGTAGGGATTCCTTTACCAATGGAGATGGTGCTGTTTCCAATGGAGATGGTTCTGTTTGCAATGGAGTTGGTGCTGGCAACGGAGATGCTGTTGCCCATCGGTATGTTGTTAGCCTGGTCTGTTGGGGCCACAATGGCAACAACGGCTGTGACAACAGCTGGGACAACCACTGCTGTGGTAACATCTGTTGTGGCCCATCATGAGTGGGAGAGGATTGGGGTCCGGCACATGTATTGCTTGAATGTTACCAGGTGGCAGTAGTTGCTTTTTTGAGAGTGGTCCCCATGAGATCGACATCCCTGCAGGTGGTTGGTGGCTGATTGAACTTGCAGTAATTTGAAAGAGTGTGATTCCAACAATTGTCTTGCTGCTGACGGTCCAGCCTCCTGTGATGGGCCCGGGCCCTCGCTTTCCTCCACCACCACCACCACCACCTGTGTTGGTGATAGTGGTGCCTCTGGTGGAGACACTGCCTGCACCTCTGCAGTATGCGTGGCTCGTGATCTCCAGCAAACTGCTACGCGCTGAGTCCCGCTGACTCTCGGTCTTTGGCGCTCATTGCAGCTAAGTCCCATGTGCTTCGCGATCAGCTGCTGTGGTGCTGATCGTGAGCCCTGCAATGAGTGCCTTTGATGCTCATTGCAGTTAAGTCCCACTCTAACCCTGCATCTTCAGTTCATTAGGACACATGCTCATCTGAATCTGCTCTGCAGTGTGAAAAGACCGACCAATATGTGACCAAGTCTCAGCAAGAGGTGTTAACATGCTTCTGAGACATGGTCCAGTTTAGGCTAGTACATGACACACACATGCAGTCTGTCAGAGTCTGTATCTGCATATACTACAGTGTGCACACCCATACATGTACTCTCTATTGGATGTAAAATCATTGTGGATCTACAGCTGTACCTCGTTTAAAGCTGGGCATAGCTTCCAAGCAGTTGGAGTATTAAGCGGCACAGCTTTAAATGGTGTAGTGTAACATGGGGAAGATAAGGATAGGGGTTCATGTTTGCGCATATGAGGGTGTGATGGCGCATAAGATACTAACTTTGCAGGGTTTCATGATAGCCAGTGTCCAACTGTCCTGGAAAGCTCACTACTGCTGCTGGCTCCATAGACTACTTTATAGTCCGCTTCCATGCACAGTATGTGATGTTGAGTGGTGGGCCACTACCAGTCCCATGGGCTGCTATAGCCTCCTCTGCCATATTCTTCTTCAGCTTCATCCGGCAGTCATCATATCCGTGTTTAACTGACTTGACATCATGGTTTGCAACCCCTAGTGATGACATAACTGTAGTCACCTCTTTCTATCCCTGAGGACTGTACCTCATCCCCACTACCTCCCGCCCCCCTGGGATCAGGCCCCTGACCCTCTGCTCCTACACCTTGTGTTCCTTCATCTGAGGTCACATCCCTCCCCCTCCTGCTCTCCTATACCTGTACCTTCAATCCATTAACTGCTTACTCCTCTTCCTCTCACTATACCTCTCTCTCTCTCCTCTTCTCCTCACTCTCCTCCTCTCCTCACTCTCCTCCATTGTTTCTCTTTCTATCACTCTCTATCTCTCTCTCTAGCACTCTCTATAACTCTCTAACACTCTCTATTTCTCTCTCTGGCACACTTATTCGCTCTCTCCAACACTTTCTATTTCTCTCTCTGGCACACTTATTCGATCTCTCTAACAATTTTTTATTTCTCTTTCTGGCACACTCATTCGCTTTAACACTCTCTATTTCTCTCTCTGGCACTATCGCGCACTCTCTCTATCACTCTCTTATTCCTCTCTCTAACACTCTCGATCTCTCTCTAACACTCTCTACCTCTCTCTCAGTCTCTGTCTATCTCTCTCACTCTATATATATATCTAAAAAAAACACCAACACCTAGACCTGTGTGTTGACTTTCTCAGCTATAGCATAGTCAAAGAATTACGGTCTTCACAGTCTTTTAAGCCGTTTTCCATGGTGTTGATCGCAACTTACGGCCTTGAATGATTTTGCTGCGCTTCATTGGATCAGATACCCAGAAGCCTTACAGGTGAAAACAGGCTTTACGTGCCATAACTCGCACCCTTGCTCAATTGATTAGCATCATAATTGGAGACCAACGGGAGTCCCCAACTCACCCACAGACATCAATAAATTTAGAAGATTAGAGTCCAACTATTGAGACGTGTCCCCTAATTCCCTATATAATATCAAAATCCAAAAGGAAAGAAGTCATAAATAGGGTGAAAATATATCATTGTAATGTTTTAAGAATATTCATAATGTGAAAAAAAAGCATACAGTAAGAAACCATAATACATATGCAAGTCAAAATTGAAAAAATAGCTAATCATGAATTTTCTGCAGTAAAGTCATACATTTAAAAACATAGCTTTATTTACAAACATAAACAAAAACATAATATAAAATCTGACATATAAAACAGATCTCAAGGACCCCTCCTGATGTAAACATGTGACTTTTTTTTTTAAATCTGGGGTAGAATATCCTCTAAAAAAAAAGAAAAATATTGTCCTGTGCTGTGTAGCAGAGTTTGGATTTGGATCCACTACTTACCCTCTAACTAGTCCATTAGAAGGGTCCAAGTAATACTAATCTAAATGACTAGGTCAAAAAATCCAAAGGACTTAGGAGTCCAAATCCAATATATTATCAATAATAGGATATCAAATGCATGCTAATTCCATATACAATGTAGCAATAACAATACTTATGGTATATTTCCTGCTGTGATATGGCAGGACTACAGATCCTATTTATAAAATATACCACTAAGTATGATTGTAATAATTATCCCCAGTAGATCACCAAAACATATACATCAGCAATTCATGATATAAATATAGCACACGTTTCGCGGAAAGACATCAACGGAGGCCATGCGTCAGGCCGTAGATGGACCCCTCCTGATGACGCAATTGCTGTGAGACTGCGGCAGATGGCGGCGTTCAGAACACTGGTCTGTGCTGATGGATCTGTAATGTTAAGCGCCTTGCTGCTATATTTATATCATGAATTGCTGATGTTATATATGTGTTTATGTTTTGGTGATCTACTTTTCTAATAAAGATCTGGAACAAGGAGCAACAGTTTTGGTTGATTTGTTACAGGTTTGGAAGAATATTAAAAATAAATATGCTTTCATATCTTCTCCAAGCCATATAATGCCCCTATATTTGTTGGTAAATGAGCTAGATGTTACTACAATTAATCTCTGGTCAACTTGGGGTTCAATGAAGTTACAGGATCTTTATTTAGATGGTATATTGGCTTCTTTTGAGCAATTAACAAAAAGTATGGTCTTCCTAAGAGATATTGGTTGTATTATAGCAAAATAAAAATGTTACTTAATAAAAAGAAATGTAACCTCTGTACTATCCCAGTGATCAAATCCTTGGAAGTTTTGCTGAAGTCCACAGATTGTAGGAGCCACTTGATATCTAAATGCTTCACTATTTTGAGGCTTTTTTTTAAATAAAGATAAAACACCAAAAATGGAGTCTTGGGAAATAAGATTTAGGTTGTGTTTGGCCTTTAGAAAGATGGTATTGAGCATTCGGTAACACCAAGAAGTTCATAAAGAAAGCCGCTTATAGTGAAGTATTTTCCAAGGTTATAAATAAATTGTATATTGTTCCCTCAAAAATTGGTCAATTTATCCGTGAT
The DNA here is from genome assembly GCA_027410445.1 of Discoglossus pictus. Lineage (NCBI taxonomy): Eukaryota > Metazoa > Chordata > Amphibia > Anura > Alytidae > Discoglossus > Discoglossus pictus. The sequence continues at coordinate 6,003,884 of CM050172.1, read as the reverse complement.
GAGGAAAGTACGCAATGTTGGAGAAATTGCGGATGTGCAGGGACTCAGTTTCACGTATGGTGAGAATGTACTAAGGATCAGGATTATTGGTATATGTGTTCTTGACAAATTTCTAGACTTTTGAAAGAAAAGATAACTTTGGAAGCTGAGAACGTTTTCTTACATTTACCCGGTGGAAATGGCTTTAGAAATACAAGTATTTATCATGCAGATTTTAATAGTATATATAGTGAGGAACTGGAAGAAAGAAAAAGTCCCTACTTGGACAGAGATAATCAATATCATTTCTCGAAATCGCCAATTTGATAAGTACCGTAGCTATTGGCAGTAAACATTAATAAAAACAATAGGAATAAATGTAAACTTTGGGACTTATTTAAGTCTCAAGACGGACTATTTAATTGAAATCTTGTCTCTGATCTCATATTGTCCTCTCTCTTTGTCTCGTCTTTCGGCCGTGCCCCAGAGTGGCACGCCGACCTTCAGTGTACATTGTTTAAATGATGTTTTTGTTAATGTTAGTGATGGATTTTTGTTTTTGTTTGATAATTTGAGAGTAAATTTTGAGAAAAATGTTTATCACATATGAGGAATAACACAAATATGTTTGTATGTTATTGAAAATTATAATGATTGGGATGTATTTTATATATTTCTATTTTCATCAATAAAAAATGTAAAAAAATAATCCAAACTCTGCTACACAGCACAGGGCAATATTTTTATTTTTATATATGATATTCTACAACAGATTCACATGTTTATATCAGGACGGGGACCTTGACATCTGTTTTATACATCAGATTTTATATTATGTTTTTGTAAATAAAGCTATGTTTTTAAACTTATGACTTCTCTGCCGGAAATTCCTGTTTGGTTATATTTTCGATGTTGACTTGCATTATGTATCATGGTTTCTTACTGTATGCTTTCTATTCCCAATATGAACACCTGCAGACATACCGCCTACTACGATAGAGTTGCGGGCTTGCAATTGTATCAGGCTCATTGTTTTTCTATCTGCGTGTCCATTATTTAAGTTTGCCTTTTGTTGATTTAATACAATTTACTTTTCATGGAAAAAATATTGTGATGTATAAAACAAGTTGTTTTCAATGCTAGAACAGCTGTGGTCCTTTAACTGGTTATATTGAAAGTTCTTGTATGAAGAAATGCAAATTTACAGTTTTGGAAATAGAAACTCTACAAATCAAATAAACAAAAACAGTACTTTTTAAAAATGTCTGATATTAAAAAAAGCTAATGATAAATACTGCGAGATCTGATAACTCACATAACCACAACTGATCATGTAATGTCCACGCTACACATTGCCATTTACTATTAATAACTGAGATGGAGGTAAATCCAGGAGCTTTGGAAAAAGAAATCAAACATTTCTGTGATTTGCAAGAGCTCAAGTTTAATACCCAGAGCAGAATGTGCTGGAAATAAATACAGTATTTGCATGGAGTATCAACCTCACAATCAAATTGGAAAAATAAAATACATAATTTATCTTAATTAACCCCTTGCTTATGTGTAAACAGCACACTTTATCTATGTACATCTATGTTCTAACCTTATAGTCCAAGCAGATATCTAGGTACTCAACTTGGTGACACTATGGTAAGTTTAGGGCCCCAGTGCTATGGACCCGAAGGTAATGCCAATGGTAAGTCAACCAGTACATTGCCTTGTCTAAATGCACGTTAATAAACCTGCTTCTTTTGGAAAATCTAAAAAAATACAGAGTTTGTACAGAACTATGGGAAAATGGGCAGGGATATGCAAATGAGCTCACAATATTTGACAGTCTTAAATCCAACTGCCATTTTAATAATGACACCTTTGTAGCATATGCCTGCTGTTATAACACTACTTTCGAGCATAGCAGGATGGATATTCATTCTTTGGGTATCCCATCCATAAAAAGTACTAGTTTCAATCTTTTGGATCTCATTGGTTCCTAACTCGTGACTTTTCACAATATTCACTACATGAGTTGGGAACGGTTTATTCTGTGGTGCAAACACTTTCTGGGCTTCATCATTTTTGATATCTAAAATAATTCTGACAATATCTAGACTTTCTTTATTTTTTTCTGTCTCTGGCTATGTCTGGATTAAACATACAGCTCAGCAGAAATGTGAATATTCATAAAGAATACAGATAATGATAAAAGTAACGTGCATTTGGCAATTCAAGGCACAAATTAGATTTTTATCAATGTATTATGTTTTGTGTGAACAAGGCAAAATCCATTTAGGAAAGAAGATTTTATAATGAGTGCTATTAATGATCAATACCAAATTAAAGCATGTGCCTCCTGTTGTTGGACCATTATAATGGTCTTTTATAGTTGATTTAATCTTTCTCATAAGTATTCTAATGCATACCCCTAGATTCACTAAGCTTCACATAGACAGGTAAGTGCTTTGCTGAGGGTGTGACAGCAGCTTTCCCTATAGCACTGTACAGATCCAGCAAAACTTACTGAAACTGGGGAAAAAGCTTTTATTTCATCAAATATTGTGTTTATGATAGTGTGGATAAAACATCTATTGTTGCTGACATCCTGACAAGTTGTGCTTATCTAACATGCTGTGGGAGTCCATTATTACCCTTTACTAACCAGCACATAAGGGGAGTGGGCCTTTTTGGAGGCATTATAGTCCCCACAATGATGAAATCACATGAATTAAGCCAAACAAGGCCCTGCAGCATCATTATTACACACACTTATATCCAGACACTCATTAGGGTGACTAGGGGGCTGCCTAGGGGCACTTTCCTATGATGGGTGCCTCACTTCACACTTCCAAATAACCCTTGGCATCCAAAAGTTAAATTGGGTAGTTCAGGGACCCAAGCTATTGGGAACATGCCTGGAACTAGAGGGTTACAAGAGGAAGGAAGCTGTCACTGCATGCAGGGAAATGTGAGCACTAGAGGAAATATAAAGATATATATATATATATATATATATATATATATATATATATATATATATATATATATATATATACATATATATACACAGTTTTATTATAACCACCAGCGAATATCTCGAGTAGCCGCCGTGTGCTGCCCTGAAAAAAAATGTGGAGCTTCTTACAAAGAGGAAGTAGATTATGAAGGGTTCACTTTATATATATATATATATATATATATATATATTCTACATTATGCCCACAGAAATGTATAATATAATGTATTTTTTTACTATATATATATATATATATATATATATATATATATATATATATATATATTATAACAGAGTCAAGCAAGGAGTATATATAAGCCTGAGATTGAGCAGAGCCATATATCCAGGCAGGATAAGCAAGAGTTAATTATCAGGATGATTTAAAAGGCCCTACAGAGCACACCAAGGGGAGGTGTTTGGAGTAAAGATTTGTTTGTCTGCAGGAGCAACATTGGTTCATCCGTCTACAGGAGCAGCACGAGTTTCCAGAGCAGAACTGTCTGCAGGAGTAACATTGGCTACCAGAGTAGAGCCATCTACAGGAGCAGCACGAGTTTCCAGAGCAGAAGAGCAGAGCTGTCTGCAAGAGTAACATTGGCTACCAGAGTAGAGCCATCTACAGGAGCAGCACGAGTTTCCAGAGCAGAGCTGTCACGAGTTTCCAGAGCAGAGCTGTCTGCAGGAGTAACATTGGCTACCAGAGTAGAGCCATCTACAGGAGCAGCACGCGTTTCCAGAGCAGAGCTGTCTGCAGGAGTAACATTGGCTACCAGAGTAAAGCCATCTACAGGAGCAGCATGGGTTTACAGGGCAGAGCTGTCTGCAGGAGTAACATTGGCTACCAGAGTAGAGCCATCTACAGGAGCAGCACGAGTTTCCAGAGCAGAGCTGTCTGCAGGAGTAACATTGGCTACCAGAGTAGAGCCATCTACAGGAGCAGCATGGGCTTACAGGGCAGAGCTGTCTGCAGGAGCAACATTGGTTCACCGAGCAGAGCCATCTACAGGAGCAGCACGAGTTTCCAGAGCAGAGCTGTCTGCAGGAGCACCATTGGTTCACCGAGCATAGCCGTCTACAGGAGCAGCACGGGTTTCCAGAACAGAGCTGTCTGCAGGAGCAACTCGAGCCTACAAGGCAAGTTAATCTGCTGAGAAAGCAGTTTCCTGTTTAGAGACTGTGGGCATTTAACTCCAGGCAGTGTAACTGATAGTGTGACTGTCTTTTAAAAGACTATTTAAAGGGTCCCTGGTGGTTGAAGCATTTCAGAGAGACGGGCGGGCTGAATGCTCCCCCTTTTTTCCACAGAGGAAGAGAGTGTGTATTATTTTTGTACAAAATTGGAACTTTTAATAAAATATAAAAAAAAATCCTGGCTGGTAATTTACAAGGTAACAGGCTAATCATATATATATATATATATATATATATATATATATATATATATATATATATATTGTAACAGAGTCATTGATGGCGTGTACGTGGGAGAGAGACTGAGCAGAGCCCTGTGTCTACTAGGGAATGACAGGGTTAACACAGCAGGCAAATCAAGCATAGCTGGGGTCCACCTTTAAAGGTCTTATTAGCACCCATCTGAGGGAGAGAGCTCAGCCTGAGCTGGAAAGAGGGCTCCAGAACATGTTGTGAGTATCCCTGGGCTCTCCAAAGAAAGCTTTTTAGGACCTTAGTCCCTCAAAAAACTATTTTCTTTTTTGACCTTTTTGTTAATAATAACTTGGTGCACAGTGTTATCAGTTTTTGGGGAGTTTTTGTGGCTTTTTTAGTTTAATTTAATTTCCAGTTTTCTGGGAGGCAGGCTCAACTCTCTATCCCAGGAGGGTGAGCTGTCTCCTGGATACTTTGCCACACCCCTCCCCTAGCACTGCACCTTCATTCCTGGAGCTTCTAGTTTAAATTATTTTTAAAGTCTTTCAGGATTTGTTTAGTTTGTTTGGTGTTGGGTTTTGTGTTTTTTTTTAGGGAGAAAGGAAAATAAACATCTTTGTGAGCAGTGGAAGGGATAAAAAAAATCTGAGTTTTTTGTAAAAAAAAAAATGGAGGCTGTGTAAAACAAAGAAAGAAAGATAGAGGAGGAAAAAGTAGAGATAACAGAGTGAGAGAGCGTAAGAAAGGAAAAAGGAAGAGAGATAGAGAGTAAGAAAATAGAAAGTAAGGAAAGACTACAAAAGCTCTCTGCAAGGCGACTTAAACAGCCAGTAACCCTTCCACTGCCAAATAACATAAAGTCTATCTCCCTTAATTTTTGTTACTTTGTCAATTTTGTTTATTTTATTTTTTCACTTTTTTATAAAAGAAGAAAACAATAAAAATCATTAAAAAAAACAAAAAAAAAACATCATAGTTAAATCATGAGGGATAATGTACCTAAGAAGCCTCAGAGGCTAAAAGGGCTATAATGGCCCCTGAAAATCCAAGCTGCAGCACTGCACAGCATAGGCCCCAGACAGATAAGACAACCCCAGCTCCTGGTGAAAAAACACCTTCTGCCAGTAGCTACCCCTGTGACTAATACCTGGTCACAGGTGGTTTCTGCTGCCCCCAGCAATACCATCGCTGGAGCTGAGGGGCAGATCACTATTAAGCATGGGGTTAAGTGTCAGATGTCTGGGGTTTATAGTATTGAAATCTATCTGCATGCTGCAGCTAATGTCATCAGCCCCTCTGTTACAGTAGTAGCCAGCAAAATGTACTGGAAAGCTTTTTTCTGTACCCGTACGCTGGCTGCTGCCCACACACTCATACAGAGGGGCATCACAGTGGGGGGATTATATGTCCCAATTAAACCCCTGGAAGGGTTGGGCACTAAAGAAACACTCTCAAATGCCCCCCCTTCCTAACCAGACTCCCTCCTGCGCCCCCACCTGCAAGCCCTAGAGGGGCCCCAATAAAGCCCCTGCTGAATGGGTGGTCCGTGTCCCTAAAGTGCTGAGCTTCTGAGGCACCAGTCTGTCTCCTTCTCCGGTATCACTCTCCAGTGACATACCTCAGGCTTTGTTAGAGCCCCAGGCTGAGTCACTACCGGAGGGGGGGAATGTAGGCCTGACCCTCATTCATGACCCAATAGATTTGTCTGTCAGGGGGGATGTGGCACCAGGGGAAGTGGATATGGGGGAGGGTGATAAGGCAGGTTTTCCTGTTAACATCATGGGGAGCCTGTCAACCCTCCTCAGTTTTCCACTGACCCTAACATCTGTGGAACCCAAGCGGAGCAAGCAGCAATGGCCGAGGAAGCATATAAAGCCTCCAAGGCTTCCACTAAGGAAGCCATGCCAGCCACTGGCGTGCAGCCAGCTACCCCTGAATGCACCCCTGAAGCTGCAGGGGTGCAACAGCAATCTCCGGGTCCACTATTTAGAGTGAAGGGTGCTAAAGGAACTCCTATATCATCCAAGAGGGGATCCCTTAGAATGAAGCTGAGGAAACTGACCCCAGCCGGTGAGGATGGGGTAAAAGCCCTCAACCAAGAGGAGCCCAGGGGTGATCCACTAGAGGGGACATCAGATTCTAAGTGGGTTATCCCTGTAAAGGAATTAGATCAATTCCTTGAAAGCACCCTTCATGGGCAAAAGAAAAGGAAGGCGCAGCTGGCCTTCAGAAAGTGGAGTAATATGTCGTTTATTATCCACTCTCTCCAGCAATATCTAGAGGTCAGCAATAGGGCCAAGAATTCTGGGACTGCTGAGTATTCTCAGGTCCGGAATTTCTTTAAAATGTGCGTGGCCTATCAGCAGTCTCAAGAGACTGAGGAACGCACAATTCCTGACACGCAGTAATGGCTTTGCACATCAGCACGCTAAATACCAATGGCTGTCAAGACAGTTTCCGCAGGTTCCAGGTATTCTCCTATTTATATCAGGGAGGGTACTCTGTGAGCTTCCTGCAGGAAACTCATACCACTCCAGAAGCTGATGCTTTGTGGCAACTGGAGTGGAGAGGCAGAGTCTTCTTCAGCCACCTCACATCGATGTCATGTGGAGTGGTGACCCTGTTCTCAGAGTCTTTTCAGCCAGAGCTGCTGCTTGTGAAAGCTGTTATCCCAGGCCGTCTAATCCACCTCCGAGTCTGAGAGCAGGGTAGCATAATTAACCTAGTTAATGTATATGCCCCTGCTAGAGGGCCCAAGAGAGTGAGGTTCTTAGCCAGATTGTCATGCTTCTTAGAGACGGTTGACGCAGATGAGTGTTTGGTTCTCGGGGGGGGGGGGATTTTAACTCTACCCTCAATGCTCGGGACCAAAATGGTCCAGAGCCTCACCCGCTTCTCCTTAGAGGATGTCTGGAGAGAACAGAACCCAGGGGCATCAGACGGATTCACCTATGTCAGGGTGAGAGCCTGTCTGGTGACTCACTTCCGGATCGATAGACTATATATATCTAGTCACTATATGTCACAAGCCTGTTCTTGTGCCATTAGGCTGGCTCCTTTCAGAGACCACAACTGTGTGTATAATAGGGAGGGTGACATGTATAGAGTGATAAATACACAGAAGGACAAGGAGCCTTGTAGGTCGCTACGATAGCTGGTCATCCCCAAGCAATACCAGGCAGCCCTGCTAGCCATTGCCCATGACATGCTCTTAGCACAGCAACAGGGCAATCACCACACTCGCCAATGCCTTTTATAGGCCCAGAGACTCACAATATGTCACTAGTTTCTGTGAATTGTGTCATACTTGTCAGCACTTTTGTCGCTGCAGAAATGAGTCCCAGACTCTCTTGCAAGCCAGAAATGTCCTTCCACTGAGTGGCTGTAAATATTATTTACCTCTTTGTGGCAGAAGTGTTAAGGTTTACTCCCTCTCATCCCTAGACCAATGGATTGTGTGATGGGCTCATGGGCACCCTGAAGGATATGATTAAAGCCTTTATAGACCAGGAGAAAGATTGGGAACATGTTTTCCCCACCTCATCTTTGCCTACAGAGAGGTTCCTCAAGAGTTCAAATGGTTCTCCCCCTTTGAACTGTTGTATGGATGGTGATTGGGAAATGTTCCACCAAGGAGAGGAACTCCCCATAGTGCCATATGTACTGTGTATTAGTGATAGGTTGGAGACACTGACTGAGCTAGCCAAAGTACATATTCTGACATAGAAGTTATGAGCATCGTGTTTTGATGACACTGGTCTTGTAAGTGATTTTTGAAAGTAGGTTGTAAGTGATTTTTTTCCTCAGGTTATTATCCGGATAACTATTGCATATTTAGACATGCATATATTTAAGTAAGTGAGCAATTTAAGATATTTTTACAATGTTTTTAATAATAACAATAGAGGTAGTTAATTTGATTTTCTAATTCACAAAAGGTGTATCATAATTAAAATGGTAAAATTTTTACCTCACATGATTGTGGAATCGGTTAATCTCCTGATATCATTATGTTCGGAGTTTGTTGCGACCTCTTCTGCTTCATTCCCATGTTTGATTGCACTAGATTGTTACCCAGGTCTTTATAAATGTACATAAAATAAATAAATAACAAACTCTCTTCAGTGAAAGTCATATATTTTTCTACTAATAGCTCTAAATGGGATTTACTTTTCAATAATCTCACGTTTATCTGTAAATATCATCCTAATGTTTGTGAGTTTTTGCTATAAGTTTTCTAAGTGCTGTTATCAGTTCCTTATTCCTTAAACTGTAAATGAGAGGATTTAATAATGGTGTAATCGTTGTGTAAATGACAGATATTATTCTTTCCCCAATATCATGGTGAGTTGGAGCAGGACGAAGGTATGTGGACATAAGAGTTCCATAAAAGATAGAGACAACAGTCAGGTGTGAGGTACAAGTAGAGAAAGCTTTATGTTTCCCTTCCTTGGTCGGTATCCTCATGATCAACCTGAATATGTGCAAGTATGGAATAAATGTTACTCCGAGGGCAAGAAATGCCATAGGTAAAGACGCAAGTAATATATTAAGGAAATTTAAAAAAATATCGGTGCATGAGAGCTGTAATAACAGAGGGAGGTCACAAAAGAAACCATTAATAATATTTTGTCCACAAAATCTCAGTCTGAGTGTACCAATGGTATGTATAAAAGCATTGGTAAAGCCAAGCACCCATGCACCCAATGCCATCAGGATACAAACCTTCCAAGACATGATAGAGGTGTAATGCAGTGGTTGGCAAATGGCGACATATCTGTCGTAGGACATCACAGCCAACAAGAAGGTCTCACCATTTGCAAACAGCATGAAAAAAAACATTTGAGTTACGCAAGCCATGTGGGAAATTGACTTCATTTTGGAAAGCAAGTCAACAATCATCCGAGGGACAGTGACAGTGGAAGAAAAGACATCCATACATGCTAGGTGGCTGAGAAAGAAATACATTGGCTTATGAAGATGGTGATCATTGTGAATAAGAGCAAGAATGACCAGGTTACCCATAAAAGTCATAATATAAATAAATAAAAATACCACAAATAATATAAATTGAGCCTTTGGGAAGTCAGAGAATCCAACAAGAAAGAATTCATGTCTTGTAGTTTGGTTCTTCAGACTTGTTACTCTGGGCATGTCCGTGTCTGTATTTAAAAACATCAATTGATAATATTAATGTTTAGGAGAAGACATGGAATCACAAAGACAAACAAAGACATGATTGAAAATATGTCAAAGCAGTGAGGTTATTTCAAGTATTGAAAGTTTTGACTCTCTTTGAGATGGGGAACCAGTAAGAAAAAAATGCATCTTTAGAGTGTATTTTAACCAAGCTCTTTCTGGTCACAATTTTTTAACCTTATGAAAACATACATGCATTAGTAAATCCTGACTGACCCACCACGACAAATGCACCAGTGGGTTCCATCACTTCACATGTTAAAGTCATTGGCCCCTTATCTGTAACATGGCTTCACTCTATCACTAGTTGTGAAATGTAACCTTCTTAATAGGATATTCGGTGGCTACAGTCGAAAGTAAGATGGTCGGGAAGTTCCTGGAGCTAATAAAGCACCATGCTGCTTATACAGGACGTCTTCAGCCACATTATAAGTGTGTAAGTAATGGTCATTACTATGGTATAACTGAATTGTAGCCGTTGTAACTGAGTAAAGTTGAAATATATCAAAATCATACTGGCTAAACCTCCAATATGTTTCAATTCCTGTATTGTTACCTTAACTACATTCTTTATACTTTGTGTGTTGATCACCTTGTTTGACTATTTTTATTTTTACGATACTTCCCAATTAGTTTTTTATTAACTTTGTTGTGTTTTCTGAACTGTGTGCAGAATACACAATACTACACAATTCTTTTTGTTGCTTGTGTGATGTTTCCAGCACTGTTAGTGCATTACTTTATAGCTCTAGTTTGGCTAAGCATCTAATGTTCTATTAATGGCCCAATATGTCTCACTGTTCCAACACTGACTTAGTAGCCCAACACAGCACTATTACTCCCAGTGACTTAGTAGCCCAACACATAGCTATTACTCCCAATGACTTGGTAGCCCAACACAGCACTATTACTCCCAATGACTTAGTAGCCCAACACAGCACTGTTGCTCCCAATGACTTAGTAGCCCAACACATAGCTATTACTCTCAGTGACTTAGAAGCCCAACACATAGCTATTGCTCCCAGTGACTTAGTAGCCCAACACATAGCTATTACTCCCAATGACATAGTAGCACAACACAGAGCTATTGCTCCCAGCGAGGCAATAGGGCAACACAGAGCTATTGTTCCCAGCACTGAGTTAATAGCCCAGTATTTATTATTGCTCCATCACTCACTTAGTAGCCCAATATAGAGCTATTGCTCTCAGTGACTTAGAAGCCCAACACATAGCTATTGCTCCCAGTGACTTAGTAGCCCAACACATAGCTATTACTCCCAGTGACATAGTAGCACAACACAGAGCTATTGCTCCCTGCGAGGCAATAGGGCAACACAGAGCTATTGTTCCCAGCACTGAGTTAATAGCCCAGTATTTATTATTGCTCCATCACTCACTTAGTAGCCCAATATAGAGCTATTGCTCTCAGTGACTTAGAAGCCCAACACAGAGCTATTGCTCCCAGTGACTTAGTAGCCCAACACAGAGCTATTGCTCCCAGTGACTTAGTAGCCCAACTCAGAGCTTTTGCTCCCAGTGACTTAGTAGCCCAACACAGAGCTATTGCTCCCAGTGACTTAGTAGCACAACTCAGAGCTATTGCACCCAGTGGCTTAGTAGCCCAACACAGAGCTATTGCACGCAGTGACTTAGTAGCACAACACAGAGCTATTGCTCTCAGTGACGTAGTAGCCCAACACAGAGCTATTGCTCTCAGTGACTTAGTAGCCCAACACAGAGCTATTGCTCCCAGTTACTTAGTAGCCCAACTCAGAGCTATTGCACCCAGTGGCTTAGTAGCCCAACACAGAGCTATTGCTCCCAGCCCACTGAGTAATAGCCCGATATTTTTTTAATTTTTGCTCCCAATACCAAGCTGACATGTTGGATATCCCCTCTGTTTAATGATTACACTGTCTGCCGTGTTAATGCAACATTTGCCTCATTATTGTTAATGCCTTTATTTAAAAAAATACTTTTTACAATTTTTATTATTATCTTTTTTTGATTATGTGTATTCTTCCAGTCTAAACTGTTTCCATAACAAAAATCAGGGATAATAGTCCATGCAAATAAGGAAATGATTCCTAAACATGTCACAGAAATCTCATTACTGATGTATCTGGAATCACTTGGTCCGTATAGAAGATAAATACACCAAATTAAAGCTAAGGAAACAATTGACCAACCAATTTTCTAATAGTACTAGTATACGTTGTAAATATATGTTAATAGTAGACTATAGAAGGAGGCACAAACCCAATTATATAAAAATAAACTTTTATTTACATCCATTAAAACAGTATATAATAGTATATAAAATATCACCATTTATACACAATACAAAAAATAACTAACATTTAGGTGTGATGCAAAAAATACAATTAATTAATTAACAACATCATAATAAATTTACACAGAACATTATTTACAGAAATCACATAACGTGCAGAGCCATTGTTATAATCATCATCATCAATATAAGTGCAATGTATCCCATCCATACAATATCTGTATAATATGTATAAAAATAATCAATAAACTACAAATATATTATGTACATGAAAAAAAGTGCACAAAATGAACCACAGTATTGCAAAAATAATAATATAAATTAATAAGACTAAGATTAATAAGTTTTATATATCAATACCTATAATATAGCCGGATGTAACACAGTGTGATAGTAGTACAATCATTCATAGTATGAGGAGATATCTGTATCATAGAAACACCAGAAGTCCTGACAATACTATACAGGGGAGAGAAGCTCAAGGTCCAAGCGCGCAGATACATCATTTATTTGTTTGTCTGACTATGCTATAGTTATACATTAGACAATAAGTTATACATTACACTATCATATGCAGCAGTTATCAGTAATCCTCATACATTGTACATCTAAGGTAATAATCCTGAGATAAGCTGACAATGAATGTGATATTGTAGACGCCATGTCTGAGATGGGTAGCTTTGTGTTTTTAGTCATTTTTATAGTATATTGTTTTTAATGAAGGTAAATTAAAGTACATTTTTATATAATTGGGTTTTTGCCTCCCTCTATGGTCTACTATTAATACATTTACACCTTATACTAGTAATATTAGGAAATTGGTTGGTTAATGTGTGTGGTTAATTGTGAGCTGAAGATACTTTGTGTGAAATGTGAAAATACTGTATGTAAAATAATATCAAGTACATAATAAATATGGATCATGTATTGCTAACAATGATTATAAAAGTGGTAAAACTATCAGAAGAAGCGCTGGAATATCATAACCTGCAGACATGCTCATGCCTATTGGAATATAATAACCCTGCAGACACGCTCATGCCTATTGGAATATAATAACCTGCAGACATGCTCATGCCTATTGGAATATAATAACCCTGCAGACATGCTCATGCCTATTGCAATATAATAACCCTGCAGACATGCTCGTATCTATTGGAATATAATAACCTGCAGACACGCTCATGCCTATTGGAATATATTAACCCTGCAGACATGCTCATGCCTATTGGAATATAATAACCTGCAGACATGCTCATGCCTATTGGAATATAATAACCTGCAGACACGCTCATGCCTATTGGAATATAATAACCCTGCAGACGTGCTCATGCCTATTGGAATATAATAACCTGCAGACATGCTCATGCCTATTGGAATATAATAACCCTGCAGACATGCTCATGCCTATTGGAATATAATAACCCTGCAGACATCCTCATGCCTATTGGAATATAATAACCCTGCAGACTTGCTTGTGCCTAGTGCAGTGTATGAGATATTATAACATTGTATTATTATTGTTCTTAATTCCATGTGTAATTTTCCTACCATTAAAATGATCCGTTTCCCAGTCAGATCTCATGACTTACCGGGCACAATGCTGCGGGTGTTACGGCCGATGCCCATCTGGTGCCAGCTGTTTCAGCCTTTGGTTCCTTTATGTCTTTATCTTACAGTGTATGTCACTCACAAGACTCAGCTCCACATTATAATCCTCACAGCTCTTACATTTCCCCGGAGCTCATTACAACTTTCTCAAGTCTGTTTATTCTCACAAGAAGAAAGTAAACATTTCTGTAGCTTTACCCTGTAGGGACCCTGCACCTGTTACCCAACTCTTACCTATGAAGATCATGTCATCAGGATATTGAGCAACTTCTGTAATATGGCATAGCTGGGATTATGATCTCATCCATCCTGGGTTACAGGGAGATAGCCATGGTCCTGAGGATGGTGGACATTAGCACTTTACCTACAAAATGAGATAGTTGTAATTATTATTATCCTTTATTTGTAACATGACAACATATTCATTAGTGCTGTACAGGGGTAAAGTACAAGGCAAAAACAATGTTGCCACATTGCAAAAAAATGGAGGGCACAGTCTTTGAGCTTAAAATCAAATGTACATTGTGTATAATGAGGCTGGATGTGATAAGCTTATTTTAACATATACATTTTAGTGAGGTTTTGAAGGTTTTGAGGCACGAGGATAGACTAGTAGAGCGAGGCAAAAAGTTCCAAAGAATAGGGGCAGCACAAGAAAAGTCCTGAAGGTAGGACTGAGAGGAGGGGATAAGAAAAGAGGACAGAAGATGGTCATTAGCAGAGCAAAGAGGGTGGTTGGGGGAGTATCTTGAGACAAGAGCAGCTTTTTACATTAGGGCCATGATTTGGTAGGCTATGGGAAGCCAGTGCAGTGACTGACAGAGAGGAGGCGCTGCAGATACTGAGCATTGATACAGAGGTGCTGAGTTGGTTAAATCAGAGTCTTTAAATCACAGTTACAGCCCCATATCCTGTTAAAGGGATATGTAAGTGAGCTGAATTATGAATGCATTTGATAGAAGAGAATTAGAAGTGTATGAAAACATGTGTTATATTTAAAAATTCAGTTTACTTACAAAGTTATTTGCACAAAAGTAAAATCCAGCTGTTCACACCCACAGGATGCTTACATAAGCCGGGTACCCACAGGATATACAGCAGGGTACATATTTTGACCTTTCTGGTACAGAGTAACAGTTAGTTGCAGTTCTTGTACTGAGCATACCAGAAGCCACTGAGGTGAAGAATGATACAATCTATTAGCCTGATTTTGAATTTGAATGTTATGCTAATTCAGGTGGGATTTTCTAGGGGTGTACACGACCAAATGCAAATACCAAAAAACATAGGACATTTTGTTCTTCAAGGTAAGCTTATTAAAGTTTATTTGAGGATATTGTCATGCGAAAAATGTTTTTATACTCTGCTAATTATCCTCTATCAGGTGTAATCATAACATATTCCTTTATTGGTAAATAAGAAACATAAGTGATTTTTCTGCCAGGATGTCCCCACCCTTAGAACTGACCAGAGAGAGGCCTCACTTCTCCTACTAATCAGAAAAGTGAGTGAGTTAAGCCTACCAAGAGGTAGCCCTTAAGCCATCATTGATACTCAAGTCCCCCATCATCCTCTCTAACAGGGCACCCAGCAGCAAAAATGCCCACCACCAGTGAATGCCATCATACAGGATGCAATTTTCTCACTATGCCTGAACCCAACACAGCCATGGTGCCTGTCATAACTCAAGTTGGCCACTAGTTGTGCCTACCAGGAGGCACTGGTATATACCAATCGCCACCATCTGTATATTGTGTTATGGGGGATAATATGTTAGTGTTGTATTGTATATTGTATTGGGGAGTGATAGTTATGTTTCAATTAGTCAACCCTCCCCCATTGTATAAACACTGAGTCAGGAGCTGAGCCAAATGGGTTTATCCTAAACAAGATAAACCTCACAGGGTGTCGCCAGAACCTAAACAAAGAGATTTGCCAGACAGCCAGGCACCTAGATAACAATGGGGGGGCCTAGGAGCAAACAGGAAGTTTCCCCTGGGACCGCCTGGGTCAGAATGAGCTTGGTTGCCACACCTGGGGTTGGCCCAGGGGAGGGGTCTGGTGGTTCCCATAGCCTCCCTCTACTACATTGGACAGAGGTAATTAGGTTACTGTAGAGGTTATCCTATTGGCCAGAGAGAGGGGGATGAGGGTTTGACTAAAGGTAGCCACTCCCTATAATGTGTTGTGCAAGGTTTTAAATATGCTGTTCTAAAATAAAACTTGGTTCATAATTTTCATCAAGACGTGGTGTGTAGATGTATTATTTACCCGGGGACATATGCTTGCAGTAAGATTCATCAGACTTACTGTCAATATTGCTCAGTCTAACCCAAGGGCTGAGACCTAATGTTCCTGTA
Organism: Discoglossus pictus; assembly: GCA_027410445.1. NCBI lineage: Eukaryota > Metazoa > Chordata > Amphibia > Anura > Alytidae > Discoglossus > Discoglossus pictus. The sequence continues at coordinate 5,988,046 of CM050172.1, read as the reverse complement.
ATCCAAAAGTCCAGAGTCACCCAAATCCGATCAACAGACCCCAGCCAGAGAGTGGGTCTTGATAACTGGTGGCAGTGGTTGGAGACTCTAGAGGAAAGGACTGAGGATGGAACAGCAGTATGAGGACATGTCCTCAGCAGAACTGAGAAAGGCGCAGAAACTAAAAGGAATTCCCCGGAAGAAAAGGGACCAACCAGCAGATGTGATAGCAGCCTTGAGAAGGTATGATGCAGAACAGCTGGAACAAGAGGAGTTGGGTGAGGGGCTAAGCACACTACCAAGGACCCCAAGATCTCAGCATGAAGAAGGACAGCCAGATGATATCCTAAAGGAGGCAAGACGCAGGTTCAGTGAAGCCAGGGAGTTTTGCCCCGGGCAGATAACGCTGGAAGAGGCAATTAAAGGACTGAACCTAATAAAGCAGCAAATACAGGAAGAACGTACAGGGGTGAGTGTCCAAGCTCAGCAAAGGCTTGGGGTCAACCCTGCAGAGATGCCAGTAAGAGTCAAACTGGCATATCAGAATTTTAAACAGTTCCAGGATGATAAAGACAGCATTGACGGATTTATCCAAGAGTTTGAGCAACAATGTAAGGTACAGGACATACCTCCTGAAGAATGGGCCAAGTTACTATTGACTAAGTTGACTGGAAAGGCCAGCGCAGCCTGTCGGGCCCTTCCTCCACATCTAGCCATGGATTACAACCATTTATGTACAGTGTTACTAGGCAGGTATGCCGTAACCCCTGCAACTTTTTTGGCCAGATTCAGAGGCACTACCAAGGGACCAGAGGACACTCATGTTGAGGTAATGTGTAAACTAAGGCGTGCCTGCACTCAGTGGTGGTCTACACAAGGGGCCACCACAGCAGAACAAATTTTGGAGGTAGTGCTAATGGAGCAATTTTTGCAACTTTGCGCACCAGAATTGAGGGATTGGCTGCAGGATCAGAAGCCAGTAGATGGGGACCAGGCAGCTAGCCTGGCCGACCATTTTGTTAGTACCAGAACTAAGAGAGTTCCCCAGATTACCAACTCTAATGGGCATACAGACCGGGGCTCAAGAGACTTGGGGACAACACGACAGGCCCCTATTGCACGCAATGCGCCTAGCCATGTGGCCTGGGCGCAGCCCCAGAACGCATATGGACAGCGGGGTATCAAGTCAGGACCTGTTCCCAGAGCACACCCAGAGCCCAGATTTCCCAATAGAGAGTGCTTCAAGTGCAACCAGCAGGGCCACATAGCAAGAGATTGTCCTCAGCTTCAGAGGCATCAGAGAGGACAGCCTGCAGTGAATTACCTGGGGGAATGGGATGCTGGAGCAGGACCTCCCAACGCAGCTCCCTGGGAGCCAGAAGCAGAGGGATGGTGCCATGGGATCCACACGGTGAGGAGAGCACAGAAGGACTCCGGGGAACAGCACAGACAACCAGTCTGGGTGCGGGGTCACAGGGCTGTGGGTTACCGTGACTCAGGATCCGCAGTCACTGTAGTTCTACCTAAGTGGGTGCGCACCTCAGACTGCATACAGAGGCAAATGTGGGTTATGGTTGCTGGGGGAAAACAATTTCCCATTCCCATGGCTCGCATTCAATTGGACTGGGGCACTGGAAGTAAATCTACAGAGGTAGGAGTTATGGATAACCTGCCTGCGGATGTTCTGCTAGGGAACGATTTGGGTCACATGGTGAGCCAGTATGTACAGCCCTTAACAAGAGCTCAAACCAGAGCCAATGGATGCAGGATGAACCAGGACCAGACGGAATACCCAGAACCCAGGGTAAGTGACTTGCTGGCTACGACATTGACCTTAGGCTGGGCAAAGGGGGAAGAACTTAGAATAGCATTGCAGGAAGATGAAACTTTAGCAGGGGTAAGGGACAGGGCCGCCCAGGGCAAATCAGTAGATGATCTAGATAGTTTTGTATGGGAACAGGGGTTGTTGTACAGAATCAAGGTGCCTGGGAAGGATGAGGTAGAAAGGGAACCACGAAAGCAGTTAGTGGTCCCACAACAGTATAGAGGCAAGGTATTACAGATAGCCCATGAGATTCCTCTGGGAGGGCATTTGGGGCAGAAGAAAACTCTGTGTAGGGTAGTAGAGGTATTTTTTTGGCCAGGATTAAATCAGGATGTAAAAGAGTACTGTAGATCCTGTGATGCGTGCCAAAGGACCCAGCCGTTTAAAAAAAATAGCAGAGCTCCCCTACAGTCACTCCCTGTGATGGAGATACAATTTCAAAGGGTAGCCATAGACATTGTTGGGCCACTAGCTAGGGTTAGCAAGACCGGCAAGAAATTTATTCTCACCATGGTAGATTATGCCACCCGGTATCCTGAGGCAGTGGTTTTATCCAGTATCTCAGCTCCTAAGGTGGCAGGGGCATTAATGACTATCTTTACAAGGACAGGGTTTCCTCAGGAAATTTTGTCTGACCGAGGGCCCCAATTTATGGCCAAAGTGACCGAACAGTTATGGTCCATGTGTGGCATAAGACACATTACAGCTTCCCCCTACCATCCCCAAACCAATGGCCTCTGTGAGCGCTTCAATGGGACACTCAAACACATGATCCGTACTTTTACTGATCAGGAGCCAGACTGGGAACGATTTTTGCCTTGTCTGCTCTTTGCCTACCGAGAGGTACCTCAGGAATCTACAGGGTATTCCCCTTTTGAACTTCTATATGGTAGGCCGGTGAGAGGACCCTTGAGCGTGATCAGGGAGACGTGGGAAGGGGAGTATAGTCACCACCCTGTACCAGTGGCTACCTATGTATTAGCTTTCAGGGAAAATATGGCTAGGTTGGCTGGAATTGTGAGGAGCAATATGCGTAAAGCGCAAGAGAGAGATAGGAGATACTACAAGGCAGGAACCAGTGACAGGGAACTGGAGGAAGGGATGGAGGTGCTCATGTTGGAACCTCAGCCCCAGGATAAGTTACAGTTTTTGTGGAAGGGACCTTATAGAATTAGCAAAAAACTGGGCAACAAGTCATATGTGGTTATGGTAGATCCAGAAAGAGTGGTTACCAGGGTGGCCCACATTAATCGCTTAAAAGCATATGTAAAGCGAGCAGCTCATATGTTAGCCATTTGCAGGGCCACAGAGGATGACCCAGAGGAAGGGCAGATACCAGACATGTTGCAAAAGGCAGAGCAGAAAACGCTAGAAGATGGCCTTCACCAGGCCAAAAACCTAAGCACAGAGCAGCAGGAGCAGCTTTTAGGCAAACTAAAACCCTTCAAACCCTTATTTACTACGGACCCTGGGTGTACCCCCCTAGCAGCTCATGTAGTGGTGACAGGGGAATGTGCCCCATTAAAACAACACCCATACCGAGTCCCTGAAGCTGTTAGGGCAAGCATACAAGCAGAATTACGCAAGATGTTACAATTAGGGGTTATTGAAGAATCCAGTAGTCCATGGGCATCTCCTGTCGTATTGGTACCCAAAAAAGATGGCACAACTCACTTCTGCGTGGATTATCGTAGGCTGAATGATAAAACAAAAACGGATGCCTACCCTGTTCCACGCATGGACGAGTTGTTGGACCGATTAGGTACTGCCAAGTATTTAACCACGCTGGATCTCTCCAAGGGATATTGGCAGATCCCTTTGGAAGAGTCAGCTAGGGAGAAGTCCGCATTTGTCACCCCCTTTGGACTATACCAATTTAAGGTAATGCCTTTTGGGATGAAAAATGCCCCTTCTACCTTCCAGCGACTGGTAGACAAATTGTTACATGGGCACCAGGAGTATGCTCAGGCTTACGTGGACAAAATAGCCATCTTTAGTCAGACCTGGGAGGAGCATATAGAACATATTGCTAGAATTATGCAGGCCATTAAGCAAGCCAAGTTGACCATAAGACCAGATAAGTGCCAGTGGGCAAAGGCAGAGGTGCAGTACTTGGGTCACTGGGTAGGTAGTGGGAAGTTAAGGCCAGAACCAGCCAAAGTAGAGGGTATTGCAGCTTGGCCTGTCCCTAAGACTAAAAAGCAGGTACTAGCTTTCTTGGGCATCACTGGGTATTACCGCAAGTTCATTCCTGATTTCAGCACTACAGCCAAGCCACTGACCGATTTGACCAAAAAGAAATTGCCCAGGGAAGTGACATGGACTCCTGCGTGTCAAACTGCCTTCCAGAACCTCAAGGAAGCTCTGACTTGTTCCCCAGTATTGGCTGCCCCGGACTATAACCGACCCTTTGTGGTCCAGACAGATGCCTCCATGTATGGCATAGGGGCTGTGCTAAGCCAGACAGATGATCAAGGAGTGGAGCATCCTGTTGCGTATTTGAGCAGGAAATTGTTGCAGCGTGAAACGGCCTATGCTACTGTGGAGAAGGAATGTTTGGCCGTAGTTTGGGCTTTGCGCAAACTTCAACATTATTTATATGGACGACCATTCACTGTGACCACCGACCATAACCCCTTGTGCTGGCTGTCTAAGGTAGCCGGAGAAAATGGACGTTTGCTAAGATGGAGCCTGGCACTACAGACATTCAATTTTCAAATACAGCATCGTAGGGGTAAACTCCATCAAAATGCAGATGGATTATCACGCCAACTGGAGCTATGAGTATCAGCGTAGCTGAGAAAATCATGGACCCTTGATGTTCTCAGGCTACACTTGGGGGGGCAGTTGTCATAACTCAAGTTGGCCACTAGTTGTGCCTACCAGGGGGCACTGGTATATACCAATCGCCACCATCTGTATATTGTGTTATGGGGGATAATATGTTAGTGTTGTATTGTATATTGTATTGGGGAGTGATAGTTATGTTTCAATTAGTCAACCCTCCCCCATTGTATAAACACTGAGGCAGGAGCTGAGCCAAATGGGTTTATCCTAAACAAGATAAACCTCACAGGGTGTCGCCAGAACCTAAACAAAGAGATTTGCCAGACAGCCAGGCACCTAGATAACAATGGGGGGGCCTAGGAGCAAACAGGAAGTTTCCCCTGGGACCGCCTGGGTCAGAATGAGCTTGGTTGCCACACCTGGGGTTGGCCCAGGGGAGGGGTCTGGTGGTTCCCATAGCCTCCCTCTACTACATTGGACAGAGGTAATTAGGTTACTGTAGAGGTTATCCTATTGGCCAGAGAGAGGGGGATGAGGGTTTGACTAAAGGTAGCCACTCCCTATAATGTGTTGTGCAAGGTTTTAAATATGCTGTTCTAAAATAAAACTTGGTTCATAATTTTCATCAAGACGTGGTGTGTAGATGTATTATTTACCCGGGGACATATGCTTGCAGTAAGATTCATCAGACTTACTGTCAATATTGCTCAGTCTAACCCAAGGGCTGAGACCTAATGTTCCTGTAATCCAAAAGTCCAGAGTCACCCAAATCCGATCAACAGACCCCAGCCAGAGAGTGGGTCTTGATAGTGCCTTCCTGCGGAGTACGAAGAAATAAACCCCAACCCATAAGGAACATGCAGTAATAGTCTGCAGATACAAAAGTGGTGCACCACAAAGAGACACCACCCATCTTTTTAATAAAGGATTCCCTGATTGATTAATCTTTTTTTGAAGTTTTCAATTTTATTAAAATCAAAAGCTGTCCGGCAGTGAGGGAGATAATCAAACTCAGACCAAACAATACAGATATTTGGGAATCTAGTGATAATCTTAATGAGATCACATTGCATACACTTAATTAAAATGTTTATTGGTCATTAGCACCAGCATGCAAAAGTAAAACATCATGCCCAACACTGTGCCCAAAACCTCCTGCCAAGCATTTCTCTAATGCACAACGAGCAGCCCCTGTGGTTTATCTCCTGGACCAGGATATGTAAAAGTGTCCATATTCCCAGACACACTTACAGACACCGGTACAGCAAGAAGATAAGGGGGAAAAGGATATTTTAGCAAATGAGGATGAACATATCTGTAACAGAGCTGTGACATCAGAGGTCAATATCTCCGCTAATAAATAACAAAGATATCCAAGTATAGTGCAGCCCAGTCCCACAAGTCCCTCTTTCCACAATGGACGATACACAAAGTGGATTTTCAGAACAGGCATCCTTTTTAATTCTTTTACACACATATATATACAGTCAGAATGGGGGGGGGGGGGGGTGAGAGCATCCACAAGGACGATGGAATACTCCCACCTTTGGCCATACAAAGACTTAATTAACAACTGGATTATAATCTTAACACATCATCACTGGAGCCGACTGGTTCCCTACACAATAGAGCGTTTACAAACAAAGCAGATGGATAATTGGGTTAGCTCTTCCTGTCCCTTGCAGACTTCCATTTCTAAACAAAGATGATGGAAAGCCAAGATTAACCCTTGGGCCTTGTATAGTCCAGTTAACCCTTCCCTTGCCTGGTATAATGTCCTTGGTATAATAACAGTGATGGGTTTCTGTTACACTGCTCACCCGTGACCATAAGCCCTTATACCCGGTCTGGTCCCAACGGATCGGCCTGGGGAGGTCCGGACAAAACTTTTTGTTGGTCACTTTTCTAGTTCCTTTTGCCTAGACAACCCATCAGCATTACTGTTGTGCTTGCCCGGGCGATACTGGATTGTGCAGTCAAAGGGTTGCAGCGCTAGACTCCAGCGCAAGAGTTGGGCATTGTCTCCAGACACCCGGTTGAGCCACACCAACGGGTTGTGGTCAGTAAACAGGGTAAAGGGTTGTCCATACAAATATGGCTGTAACTTTTTGAGTGCCCATACTACAGCCAGGCATTCCTTCTCGATGGCGGTGTAGCTTACTTCCCGGGGTAGCAACTTGCGACTCAGATAAGCCACCGGGTGGTCGTCGCCGTCAGGTCCAACTTGGCTCAATACGGCTCCCAATAAAACATAGAAGCTTCAATGTGGACAAGAAAACGTTTGGTTGGATCAGGAGCAGCCAACACAGGGGCCTGGATCAGAGCCGTTTTTAATTGCTGGAATGCCTGTTCACACTCTGGGGCCCAGACTACCTGCCTAGGAAGGTTCTTACGGGTCAAATCAGTAAGGGGCTTTGCTAGAGCACTATAGTTGGGCACAAATTAGCGATAGTACCCTGCTGTCCCCAGGAACGCTAGGACCTGGGTCTTGGTCCGGGGGGTGGGCCACTGTGCTACTTCCTCTATCTTGGCGAGTTCGGGTTTCTGCTGCCCGCTACCTACCCGATGGCCAAGGTATTGTACCTCTACCATCCCTAGGTGGCACTTGCTTGGTTCAAGAGTCAACCCGCTGCCCTAATGCGGTCTAACACTAGTCCTACGTGGGTCAGGTGTTCCTCCCAGTGGTCACTATAAATGGCAATATCGTCCAGGTATGCACAAGCATACTCTTGGAGCCCATCCAATAGCCGGTCTACCATCCGCTGAAATGTGGCCGGAGCGTTTTTCATCCCGAATGGCATGACCCGAAACTGGTACAGGCCAAACGGGGTGACAAACGCCGACTTGGGTATGGCTTCTGTGGCTAGTGAAATTTGCCAGTATCCCTTACACAAATCTATGGTGGTGAGGTATCGCCCTCGGGTCAATCTATCTAGAAGCTCATCTATCCAGGGCATGGGGTAGGCATCAGACACGGTTTGGGCATTTAGCCTCCTATAATCTACACAGAACCGGGTCGTTCCGTCCTTCTTGGGTACTAGCACTACCGGGGAGGCCAAGGGACTATCAAAGTGCTCAATAACTCCTAAATGTAGCATCTCCTGAATCTCTTTCCGCATCGACTCCTTTACGGATTTGAGGATGCGGTAGGGGGCCTGGCGTAGGGGTAATTGGCTGGGGTGTCTACCCAGTGAGTGGCCAGAGGGGTGTACCCAGGCAGGTTGGAGAAGGTGGCCTCTTGCTCGTAGCAACTCCTGTGCCTGCGTACGCTCCTGTGGGCTCAGCCGCTCTCCTAACTGTACGCCTCCTAAACTCTCTGTCTGGTTTCCCTCGTCTAAGAGGTCGGGTAGGGGAAGGTTCTCAACATCTTCAGAGGATGGGACGCAGGTAACTGCCACATCCTCAGTGCGCTCATGATAGGTTTTTAGCAGATTAACATGGAGCATGCGGTTTTTTCCCTACTCCTGAGCACGGGCCAATCACATAAGTGGTATCACATTTTTGTGCTACCACCTTGTATGGGCCCTGCCAGGCGGATTGCAACTTGTCAGTGCGGACAGGTTTTAACATTAAAACTTTCTGTCCCACTTGAAAGCTGCGGTCCCTGGCTCCCCTATCGTACCACCGGGCTGGCGTTGTTGGGCCACCTGGAGATTGGAGCGTACAATCTGGGTCAACTCCTCCAAGCGGTCCCTAAACTCCAACACATATGGGATGATAGGGGTACCGTCTATACTGGTTTCTCCTTCCCACTGTTCTCTTATTAAATCTAGGGGACCTCTCACCCATCTCCCGAACAGTAGTTCAAACGGGGAGAATCCAGTGGATTATTGGGGTACTTCCCTATATGCAAATAACAAATGGGGCAGAAATCTTTCCCAGTCCTTTCTAGTGTTGGTGAACGCCCGGAGCATCTGTTTCAGCTTCCCATTAAAGCGTTCACATAGGCCATTAGACTGGGGGTGGTAAGCGAAGTTCACTATGGGCTTAATGCCATAGAGTCTCCAGAGTTGGTAGGTGACCTCAGCTGTGTATTGGGTGCCCTGATCCGAGATAATCTCACGGGGAAATCCCAGGCGGGAGAAAATTTGAATCAGTGCATCCGCGACCGTCTCAGCGTGGATATTGGTCAGTGCCACCGCCTCTGGATGTCAAAACCCACAATGATGATGGAGTATAGAGAATCCTAGTCCTCTTATCTCCTGTAGGTTTTAGACCTACGTTTGGGTGGCTCCAGACCAATGGACAGTCTTTGTAGATGCAAGAGCATAAGTCCCAGCTTTTGGTAGTGTGCCTGGGAAACCTAGAAGGGAGTCAGAAACGATCTCCTCTACCAGCATATGCCCCTGGGTCAATAATACACCTGCACACAAAGTCTTGATGAAAATTATGAACCACTTTATTTGGAAAACAACATCTTTTAAACAGGCATACAACATTACCAGGAGGGGCTACCTTTAGTCAGCCCCTAACTGCCTCTGGCCAATCAGGCAGGGTCCCTACATGGGAACCATGAGACTCCTCCCCAGGTTCACCCACTAGGCGGGCCAACTAATTCATTTGGGCTCTGAATCTCCAGGGCAAAGCATACCTTGGTTCTCCTGTGCCCATGCTATGAAGGCTGAGAAGCCTCAGGCCATCCCATCTGGGTGCCTGCCTGTCTGCTCTCCAGCTGTGAGCTCCCCATTGTAAGTACTCTGCTGGACACTTACATAATGGGATTAACAGGCCTTTGGGAACAAAGGAGGTTTGAAGGAGGTTTGGCTGTATTCAACGGCTTCCCCTCTACAATATAATAACATACTAATAGAATAACATACATTCATATTTACAAATATAACACCCAATGTTTCACCCACATACAACCAATATATCCCATTAGACCCCTCACAGGATACTCATTATAGTGAGCCTAAACATGGGAGGTATGGGAATATGCTAAGGGATAAACTTATAATACTTTATCCCCTAGACCACAACATAACAATATATCCATAACAAGTGGGCCCCAAACCTTTTCTTCCACAGCATGAGCCATGAACTTTGTCCAAACACAATATGGCCACTGGCTGATTCATGACACTGGATACCTAGTGGCATAATCTATGATGGTCAAGATATATTTCTTGCCAGACGGGCTTGGCCTATTTAGGGGCCCTACTAGGTCTATGGCCACCCAGCTAAATGCTTCTTCTACCATTGTCAGGGGGCGAAGTTTGGCTTTCTGGCGGTCTCCCCATTTACCCACCCTCTGGCATGTGTCACAGGTCCTACAATACTGCCGGATATCTTTGGATATCCCTGGCCAGAAAAAGTTCTGGGTTAGCCGGTATTCAGTCCAACTATCCCTAAGTGTCCAGATAGAGGGATATCGTGGGCAATCCGGAGCAATTCCTGCCTATATTTCTGGGGCACTACCTACTGCTTAGTGACTATCGGTATAGACCCCGGCCCTACCCTCTCTGTATTCCTATACAGTAATCCCTTGTCCCATGAGTACTGTTCCCCCTCTAACCATGCCTGACTGGAGATGACCCGATCGTTATATACGTGTAACGAGGGGTCTATGGCTACCTCCTTCCCAAATTCTAGGGGGCTATCCCAGGGCAGATTCTCTAGGGGTGGGTACTGGTTGCTTACCTGAGCCTCAGAGTGTGTGGGCTGATCCGAGTTGCGAGCTTGCTGCCGGGTGGTTACGGTCCCTTACCCAAACTTGTACTTCTGTGGTTAGTCTGCTGAAGAACTGTAAGCAGCTCCTCTAGGGTGGTGACTTGGTTTGCCTGAGCCCATCCCATGGCCGCTCGGTGTAGGCGACAAGCACACTCTGCATGGGAGTCCTTCTCTTGTTTGAGGAGCTCCCAAAATCGGTGTCGATAGGCCTCTGGTGTGATTGCATACTGGTTGAGGATAGCTTTGTTCACCTGGTAGTAGTCTCGGCTGTCCTCGACAGGTACAGCCCTGTATGCCTCTGCAGCACGGCCAGACAATTTGCCTGCCAACAGGGTTACCCAGTCTGCTTGCTCAACACCATGTAGATGGCACAGTCTTTCAAAGTCCTGCAAGTATCCATCTATATCCTCGTCCGTATCTGTGATGGCTTTGAAGGCATTATATGGGAGCTTGGCTTTGTCTTGCGTGGGTTCCGACATTGCGGGTGGCCCCTCTCTGGATTGCTGGCCCACTAGTTGCAGCTGTAGGGTCTGTTGCTGGTTGGCCAAAACATAGTTCTGTGCCTCCGCCATCACTCTGGTGATAGTCTTTTCTGATTGGGAGTTTTGGTAAAAGGACAACCTTATCCTTAGCTCTTTAGCGACTGCGGTCTCCTCCATCTCTGGTCCCGGTACAGCACTGCTGGCTCGGTCTCCCTCCATCAGTTCAGCAATTAGGACATCTTTCACCTTGTTGCTGGCTACTTGGCCCTGGCTTCCAGCAGTTCTTTTAACGTTGCTCTTTTTAGGGCTACGTAGTTCGTCTCCATGCGAACCGCTGCTGCTGCTTTGTTGCTTGGCTTCTATCCCGTCACTGCCACCAAATGTAATGGAGCTGTGACATCAGAGGTCAATATCTCCGCTAATAAATAATAAAGATATCCAAGTATAGCGCAGCCCGGTCCCACAAGTCCCTCTTTTCTACAATGGGCGATACACACCGTGGATTTTCAGAACAGGCATCCGTTTTATTTCTTTTACACACATATATATACAGTCAGAATGGGGGGGTGAGATCCTCCACAAGGACAATGGAATACTCCCACCTTTGGCCATACAAAGACTTAATTAGCAACTGGATTATAATCTTAACACATCATCACTGGAGCCGACTGGTTCCCTACACAATAGAGTGTTTACAAACAAAGCAGATGGATAACTGGGTTAGCTCTTCCTGTCCCTTGCAGACTTCCATTTCTAAACAAAGATGATGGAAAGCCAAGATTATCCCTTGGGCCTCGTATAGTCCAGTTAACCCTTCCCTGGCCTGGTATAATGTCCTTGGTATAAAAACAGTGATGGATTTCTGTTACAATATCTGCAAAAATGCTTTAAAAACGACCTTCCAAGACAACAAATTTCACCCCCATCAAGAAACAAACCAACAGCCTCAGTGGCTGCCCTAGTGCAAAAAGAAGGGACTCATAGTCCACCCCATCAAACCCAAGGTGCCAATAAATTGAAATTTGGAAAGGCGTGAATAAATAAAGGGCCAACAAGGGCAGGCTACATAGAAAGAAAAGAAAGGAATAACAAACAAGGGCATGCATTTTCCCCAATAGGGTAAAGGAAGAAATCCTTTCCAGTGGCCTTCTGATCAGTTTTAGATCTTTTAATCCACCACTTCCCAATTAGAAAACTGACAGGGATTGATTTAGTTGGGCAAACTAGTTTGCTAATATGAAAGACACTAAAGAAGTCAAGGGAGAAAGCTGCTCTAAACAAACTACATTTCAAAATGTCAAAACAAAAACATTCAGACATAAACTGAGATACAATGTGAAAGGTATAGACGGCCTTGACTCAAAAGTGGCTTTACATCTTTTCAGGGCGTTTATTACTTGTTTCATCAAAGAGGACTTTGTGAAGGGTTAAACCAAAAGGACAAAGCAGTCAGATGTAAGAATCAGATGTACGATATGATTTGGGGATTCTTGTGGACCAGTCAAATATTCAAGCTGCCGCCAATCGAGCTATGTGCACTGGGAAACCTTAAGGGCCAATCTAAATTATTTAGTATAAGACAAACCAAATACTCATAACAAAATATGGAGAATAGCCCAAGGTAAAAAAACTGACAACTGGAATGTGATATCCTTCCTCAAACATATTCAGAAGCATGTCCCCAGGACAAGCATATTTTGACAACTCCTTAGCGAAGATCATAGCCTGTCCCCTCATACCTGTTTTGGAGAAAATGGCACATCAGAACCTGAGAGGCCATGCCTTTTCTTAAAACACATGGCCGGATTACCCATTAGGCTAACTAGGCAGCTAATACTCTAATATTATTATTATTATTATTATTACTAGCGACTTGCCCGTCAAAAAATGAAGGTCTATAAAAGAAAGTGTTTAAATGCTGTTTGTCACACAATGTGAGTGTACTGTGTGCCTCAAGTAACTAAATTCCTCAAAAAGCAGAAATCTACATGACATAAAATAAGAAAAACTAAAATCACCAAAAAAAAAAAAAAAGTACATTACAGAACAAAACAAAAAAACCTAAGTGAGCAAAAATAAAAACAGGAAAATTACAGAAAATAAAAAAATACATTACAACCTCCCGTCACTACAAAAAAATTTTTTTTAAATTACACACCTGAAAATGAAATACATATAATACATACATATGATACAATACAACACAATTAAATAAAATACAATACAAATAAATAAAATACAATACACCCCTATGTAATATACATGCCACTATCTGATATACATGCCACTATCTAATATACATGCCACTATATAATGTAATATACATCCCACTAGCTAATATACAATACTATCTAATATTACATCCACCTATCTATCTATGTAATATACAATACATGCTCTCTCTCTATATATATAGATACCCTAATTGTAAGCTACAATAAAATAATTAAGACCACTTACCTTTGAGTTGTTTCTTCAGATCAGCAACCTAAAGGTAAAAAAGATTCAAAAAATTAATACAACTCGTTTACATGAAATATCTAAACATTCTAAACATTCTAAATATTCTAAATATTCTAAATATTATTCTCACCTTTCCAGCATGTCCTGTTCCAGCATGTCACGTCCCAGCATGTCACGTCCTCCATGTTCCATCCGCCATCTTTGCTTGTCCGGCAATACTCCTATAAAAAAAAACATTCCATTAGTAAACATAAACCAAATTTAAATAAACACGATCTACATTATACTTACATATCCACGATGTCTCCAACGCTAATGACCTTCCTATGGAGTGTTCCAGAATAAAATTGGCAATGGCGGCTTCTGATTGGCTGAAAAGGCTGTCTATCAAATTCAGCCAATGAGAAGACCCCATTTGTGAACCAATGAAAAAAGTATACACCCCAAAATACAACAGTGATTGGATAACACACCTATCCATCTTTATTTGAACTAATCTTAAGGCTTTATTGCCATCAGCCAATCACAATGGAATATACCCCCACGTACTGATTGGTGAAGACATCTGCGCCTTCCCATTGGCTGTAATATTGATTGATATTAACAATAGCCAATGAGAATGCGCAAATCCTTCACCAATCAGTACGTGAGGGTGTATTCCATTGTGATTGGCTATTGTCAGTGCAACTAATCAGAATGTGCAGAGGCTCCAACCAATCACCCTGTGGAGGTGTATTCCATTGTGATTGGCTGAAGGCATCTGCGCCTTGTGATTGGTTTATATAAAGATTGACAGGTGCATTATCCAATCAGAGTGGGATTTTAAGGTGTATCCGTTTGTGATTGGTGCACACATTGGCGCCTCCTGATTGGGTGAATTTGATAGACAGCGTTTTCAAATCAGAAGGCGCCATTGCTTATTTTCTTCCGGAAAATTCTCCTGGAGCCTCATTAGCGTCGGGGATGTCCGGGAGTGCGGATGTAAGTATACTTTTTTTTTTTTTTTTTTACAGGGCATGGCAGAAGAGGATCCGCAGGAGGCCGGAGACATCGCGGGGAGGTAAGTATAATGTAGATTATGTTTATTTTATTTTGAGGTATGTCTATTAATGTTGGTTTTTTTTTAACAGGTGCCGCGCCGGAGCAGATTTTAAAGAATGCCGGACGTGACATGGCGGAAAGGTGAGTAGAATATTTAGAATGTATAGAATGTATAGAATGTTTATTTTAGAACTGTAAACGTGTTGCACTATTTTTTTTTTTTTTTTTTCGTAGGTGGCTGATCCCCATTGACATCTGCAAAGGTAAGTGGTCATAATTATTTTATTTTAGCTTAGACTTAGATTAGTTAATATATAGATAGGATTTACTGTAGTTATCGAGGGGTATGTGTTTTATATAGATAGCATAGGATGTATTGTATATTAAATTGTGTTATTTATTTAGATAGATTGGGAATGTATTATTATATAGATAGCATGTATATTAGATTATGCTATTTATTTCGATAGATTGTGTTATGTATATTAGATAGGTGTGTATTGTATGTAATTGTATTGTAATTGAATGTATTTGTATTATATGTGTTTGTATTCTATGTATTACCTTTTCAGGTGTGTATTTTTTTTTCTGTAGTGAGGGGGGGTTGTAATGTTTATTTTTTTTCTGTAATGTTCCATTTTTTATTTTGTGTAATGTAGTTTATTTATTTTTTTGTTAGGTTTTTTATTTCATGTAATGTAGATATTTTTTTTGTGACTTTAGGCTTTTTTATTTTGTGTAATTAGAGTGGTGGGGGTTAATAGGGGGTAGGTAGTGTAGATGTTAATAGGTTAGTGTAGAGGGTGTTTAGTTGATATTTAATGTTTTATTGGGGGGGTCTAGTGCAGTATAGTGTTTATACTTAGTGTCATGGTGGTCCTTAAGGACCATCATGGCACTTATGTGGTTAATGTAGTGTTGTAACAGTCCCAGAATTGTGTTAATATACCCTTATGGGACTGATGGGGTTAAATAGAGGCTTATGGGGGTCTGTATTGACCCCCATGAGTGACAGGCTTCATGAAGGGCTTATGGGGGTCTCTATTGACTCCCATGAGTGACAGGGTTAATGAGGGTTTTATGGGGGTCCATATTGACCCCCATGATTGACAGGGTGACAGTGTTAAGGTTTTTTTCTTTTACAA
The DNA here is from genome assembly GCA_027410445.1 of Discoglossus pictus. Classification (NCBI taxonomy): domain Eukaryota; kingdom Metazoa; phylum Chordata; class Amphibia; order Anura; family Alytidae; genus Discoglossus; species Discoglossus pictus. The sequence goes on along the minus strand of CM050172.1, from coordinate 5,972,654 downwards.
CGGGTCCTTTTATGGATCTTTACGGTCCTTTAAGGACCTGTAATGCAGGAATTTTGAATTTTGATTACAGCGAGGGTCCCCAATCGAGTGCAATTGGGACCCCCACTGCGATGGTTAATGTGGGGTTAATGCAGGGCTCAGAGCTTATCGGTAAATAGAGTTACCGACTTTTCCAGGCTTGATGGTTTGGAGGTAGCTGGTTCTATATATAGGAAGTCGTCCAAGTAATGGATTACTATAGGGCATCGTTTGACGTGTGTCAAGATCCACTGCAATCCTTGGGCGAAGTAGTCAAATATTTTTGGACTACTCTTGGACCCGAACGTCAGCTTGTTAGAGAAGTAAAATGTATCCTTCCATTTGATGCCGTGTATGTGCCAGAGAGATGGATCGAGGGGGATCTGTTTGAAGGCGTCTTTTATATATGATTTTGACAGCCAGCATCCTGGGCCTAATCTTACTATGTGAGTGATAGCGTTGTTTACTCGTGCGTATTGGAGTGAATATTTGTCGGACGGGATGAGTGAGTTGATGCTCGGTGTGGTGGAGTAGTGAGGGGAAGATAGGTCTACGACTAGGAGTTTTTTGTGAGTATACTTACGTGTGGCTATACCGATGGGATTGATTCTCCAGATGGGGAACGGCGGTGTTGTGAAAGGACCCAGGAGGTAGCCGTTAGCGATTTCGGTGTTGAGGAGTTGGTCCACTACCTCAGGTTCCTTTGTAGCTGAGATTAAATTATCGCTAGCGAAGGAAACCTGAGGTAACGCAGTGACCCCTGTGTGGAAATCGTTTGTGAAACCTGTTAGGAGGTAAGAAGTGAAGGGACGTGATGGGTGGTGTTTTAGGTAGTGCGCAAATAGTGGTATGTTCAGATGTCCTAGTCACGAGGTGTGCACTATTTGGGGACATATGATTTTAGCGTGAGCCTTGTGGCATACTGAACATACGTGAAGTAGTCTGCATGCGTTAAAATTGCAACCCTTGGTGTTGAAGTTGTTGCATATAGCGCTGTCTTTCTGAGTGCGTGGTGCAGTAGGCAAGGGCAGAAGTGGCGGTGGGTTGGTTGAGGTGCTTGGAGTGGGTGTGTTGGGACAAAAATAGTATTATGTAAGGGTGACTGGCAATGGTTGCAGAGAGCTACCTTGACTCCGGCAAAGTGTCGACAGAACAGCTCGTGGTCCAGATGTGCCCAGTTAAAGGTGTAGTGGAAATGGGAGAGCGCTGCAGCCGCCTTGGCGGAGAGTGACTTGTAATAATCGTAGTAGTAGTATCCGCCATATTCTGGAAAGAATTAGAGAATGCTGTCTCAAATAATAGGGAGATGATAAAAATAGAATCAGCCAATAATGTATGGGACATGACTCTTAAAGCCACGCATTTGATAAAATGGCAGCTGTGGGACCAATATTTGCTATTAAGTTAGAGATTTGGTGGAGATAGATGTTTTCCCGGTAATGTCTACATGACTTCTTCCCCTTTGTTTTTGTTTTTTTTGCTTTATGTGTGTGGGTGTTGTCATGTCTATGTTTTCATGTTATTTGTCTTTGTATAATGCAATTTATTGTAATACTCGTCAAAAAAAGAGAAAGGAAAAAAAAAAAAGAAAAAGCTTGACATTGTGAGGCAAACAGCATTGCCATGGCTTCACATTTTTGATGGGCAAGTTGCTATATTTATATATAGATATATGTGTGTGTGTGTATATATATATATATATATATATATATATATATATATAAAACTTGAAAGCTACTAACAAATACCTCATCTCTCTGTTTTGTTTATGTTAATACTATTCAGGGAAATTGAAATGAACATATGCATATGGTTTATTGAGAACAGTTTAGGTTTAATCACAAATATATTGTATTTGTCTTGATTATGTGATGTTGTATATAAGAACTTTGTTTCTTTCAATGAAAATTTAGTTTAAAAAAAAAAGCCAAAAGAGACATTAAACACATTTTTGTTTATTAAAAAAAAAAAAAAAAAAAGTAGTATCCGCCATATTTGTGTGCTAGATCAATGATGAGGTAGAAGCAGTCGTCCAGTTCTTGTCGTCTGTTTGGATAAGCGGAGCATAACATGTCTCTATAGACGCTAAAAGCGAGCACGAATTCGGTAACCGTCAGTTTTCGATTCAGGCGAGGATCTTTGGCACGGATCATAATGGATACATCCACCTGTGTCATGGTTTTATTCTCTGAACCTTCTTGGGTTGGAATAAGTAATAGCACGAGGTTGATGTCCGTGCCGTCTAATATATCTCTCGTGATTTGAGGGGAGACGAAATGGGATGGCATAATGGCAGGAGGGATGTTAGAAGACTCACCTGGTCTGTCAGCATAAGTTGTGGGGCCAGGTTTTGGTCCCAGGGTTCGTTGGTCTTCTAGTCTGGTCATGCGTGCTTCCAGAGAGTTTATGGATGCCGCGATGTCCGACAACATGTGTTGCATCTGGGCGATGGGGTCCGATGGTGGTAAGTTGGAAGGCTTTTGAGTATGAGATTCCTTTAGGAGTCGGTAGAGTTCTGCTTTCCTGGCGGTGGCTGGATATGGTATGCCTCTGTCTATGAGTTCCTGGATTATCCGAGGGACGGTCCAATTACGGTATGAAGCATGGCTGCCTGGTATGGATGGTGATCTCGGTGGAGATGAGGCGGCCTGTGAGGGAGAGCTCTCTGCGTCCGAGATGGCTTGGTCAGCCATGGCTATCGTTAGAGTCTAGTGAAAGAAAGAAGCAGTTTGGGGTGAGCGACTGGTATATGGCATGGCATACGTGTAGGGATTGAAATGAATGGTTTCGATGAGGGGACGAGGTTAGAGCAAAGTCCATTTAGACGTATGGTACTGAGCCGAATGCGTGATGGCAATGATGCGTATGACGTAGTGTAGCGACTGTTTGAAGCGTAACTGTGGGTGCATGGTAAACGAAAAAGTTGTTTGTGAAGTATAGTAGTTATGTATTTACTAGATTGTAATGCTATATGAAGGTGAGCCTGTGATTAGATTCAGCTAGAGACTTGGTCTCAGGTAAAAAGGGGGGTGAATTGGACTGACTGAGACGGTGCATGAAGGAGATGTGCTCTGGCAGGTCTGACTTGCACATGTAGATTTTAATTACTGAATGGTGTATGGTGTACGTTTATTGATACGATAGGTGTATGGCTGGTAACTAAAAGGATTGATTTGAGTCTGCCAGCACGAGAACATGGCAGTGTTTGGTGCTAGCGTGATCCGAGTGTGAGAATAGAGTAGAGGCCAAAAAAAAGGAAATAATAGGGGGAACAACTGGTCAAGAGAGGCGAAGCAGGGCGTGCTTGCGGGGTGAACAGAGGGCTCAAGAGAAGCGGAAGCGCAGAGCGAGGGGTTAGGTACAACGAAAAGGAGGTGGGGCTGCCGGAAGAGGGGCGTGGCGTGAGCGCCGCCGAGGGAAAGTGCAGGAGAAGGCGGAGCCGGCAAGAGAAGGGCAAACCGCGAGCGCCACCGGGGCGCCGGAGGCAAAAAGAGCCAAGCCAGGGAAGGAGGCAGGAGGAGGCAGAGTCGACGAGAGGGGGGCGTGGCACGAGCGCCAGCAGGGCGCCCGAGGCAAAGGAGCCAGGCCAGGGGAGGGCAGGAAGGGGAGAAAGGAAAAAGTAGCCGCGGCATGGGACGGAGGAGGGACGGAACAAAAAGAAGGGCACGGCCGCTGAAGGAGGGGCGCGGCGCAAGTGCCAGCAGCGAACCCGGACAAAGAAAGGGCGGGGCCACCGAAAGAGGGGCGTGCCGCCAGCTGCGGCGGAGGTGTCTGGAGGAAGGGAGCCGGGCAGCAGCGGAGGAGGCATGGGAAGCGGTGGAGCAAGGAGGAGGAGCCGGGCCTGGAGAGGGGCGCGCCGGGATGCCCGAAAACAGCGCGGCAGGACGCAGGATGAGACCGGAGACGGCGGAGCAACAGGAGGGGGCCATCGGGACGCAGAGGTAAGATGGGGCAGTAGCTAGGAGGAGGGGAGAAACGGGCAGCAGGGCAGGAGTGAGGAGGAACAGGAGATGCAGGAGAGTGCACGAACGGCTAGGGAAGCAGCATGGAAGGAGGCCGGCTGGGGAGACGGGGGAGCCCAAAAAGGAAAGGGAGAAACGGCAGGCATGGGACGAACCTGCGAGAAGCAGAGGAACAGCAGGGGAGCCGGCGGTTGCAAACGGACGGCGTGCAACCTGAAAAGTGAATATTTTAAGGTGAGGATGTAGGTTAAGGGAGGGGTTTATATAGGGGTGGAGAGAAGTTCCCTCCCACAACTCCTAGGTTAACACCTGGTTATTTATGTCCATACAGACCCCAAAATCTGACCCATCGTCCCTTGGATCCTTTATCCTGTTTTTAGCAATTCCATGTTTGTTGTTTTGTGTAACTGCAGGTTTGTGTGCTAGTTTGTAAATATATTTTACATATTTAGAAAAATGTGTATACTGTTGCATGTGATTTATGTGTGTATGTATGTCCTGATGTGTGTGTATGTCCTGTTATGTATGTATGTGCTGATGTATGTGTGTATGCCCTAAAGGATGCGTGCATGTCCTCATGTGCATTTGTATGTCCTGCTATTTGTGTTTATGTCCTGCTGTATATATGTATATTTGTTCTGGTGTGTGTATATATGTACTGTATATACTGTATGTCTGGATGTATGTATGTTTGCTCTGATTTGTGTATATATGTAAGTATGTATGTCCTGATGTGTGCATGTTTGTCTTGAAGTGTGTATGTCCTTAAGTGTGTATATGTCCTTAATCCTTAATGTGTGTATGTCCTTACAATGTGTGTATGCCCTGATGTATGAATGTATGTCCTGATGTTAGTGTTTGTATCCTGATATTTATGTGTGTGTCCCAATGTATTTATGTATGCCCTGATGTGTGTATGTATGTCCTAATGTTTATGTGTATGTCCTGATGTATTTTTGTATGTCCTGATGTGTGTGTTCGCCCTGAAGTGTGTATGTGTTCCGATGTGTGTTTGTTCTTATGTATGTGTGTATGCCCTGATGTATGTGTGTGTATGTCCTGATATGTGTGTGTGTGTGCCCTGATATACATATGTATGTCCCGATGTATGCATGTTTTGATGTGTGTATGTTTTGATGTGTGCATATGTCCTGATGTTTGTGTGTCCTGATGTGTGTATGTGTGTCCTGATATGTGTGTGTGTATGCCCTGATGTAAATATGTATGTCCCAATGTATGCATGTGTGTATGTCCTGATGTGTGTGTATGTCCTGATGTATGTATGTATGATTGTATGTATGTATGCCGTCATGTATGTGTCTGTCCCCATAAGGAGTGATAAATATATAGAGTGAAATAAATATATATAGAGAAAAATAAATATATAGAGTGAAATAAATATATATAGAGAAAGAGATAGATAGATAGATAGATAGATAGATAGATAGATAGATAGATAGATAGACAGACAGACATAGATAGATAGATAGATAGATAGATAGATAGATAGATAGATAGATAGATAGATTGATAGATATAAATAGATAGATAGATAGATAGATAGATAGATAGATAGATAGATAGATAGATAGATAGATATAAATAGATAGATAGATATAAATAGATAGAGTGATAGATAGATAGATAGATAGATAGATAGATAGATATAAATAGATAGATAGATAAATAGATAGATAGATAGATAGATAGATAGATAGATAGATAGATAGAAATAGATAGTTTGATAGATAGATAGATAGATAGATAGATAGATAGATAGATAGATTGATTGATTGATTGATAGATATAAATAGATAGATAGATAGATAGATAGATAGACAAATAGAAAGACAGATAGATAGATAGATAGATAGATTGATAGATATAAATAGATAGATAGATAGATAGATAGATAGATAGATAGATAGATAGAAATAGATAGATAGATAGTTTGATAGATAGATAGATAGATAGACAAATAGATAGACAGATAGATAGATAGATAGATAGATAGATAGATAGATAGACAAATAGATAGACAGATAGATAGATAGATAGATAGATAGAAATAGATAGATAGATAGTTTGATAGATAGATAGATAGATTGATAGATATAAATAGATAGATAGATAGATAGATAGATAGATAGATAGATAGATAGATAGATAGATAGATAGATAGATAGATGGAAATAGATAGATAGATAGTTTGATAGATAGATAGATAGATAGATAGATAGATAGATAGAGAGGTATAGATAGATAGATAGATAGATAGATAGATAGATAGAAATAGATAGATAGATAGATAGATAGATAGATAGATAGATAGATGGATAGATAGATAGATAGATAGATGGATAGATAGATAGATAGATAGATATAAATAGATAGATAGATAGATAGATAGATAGATAGATAGATAGATAGTGTCTTTATCTGTAAGTGTAGTGACATCTCAGGTATTAATGCTTTTCTGTAAGACACAGAGGTAACCACATACAACATTATATATGACTCCTGTGGATCAGGCTAAAGACACCAATTCTGATCTTGAAAACTCATAATCATTATGAAAGAGTTAAAGGTATTTAGAGAAATGTTTAGCATTACATTAGTCATTTTAGTCTGACAAAACTAATCACATAAGAACGAGAGTAATTTAAATGCAGTGAAATCGGTGCCAGCTCTTAATGTGTTTTCCATCAGATCCTTTGGGCTCAGTTAGATTTGTATGTCCATCTTACACTGTTACATAGTAACACAGAGGATTAAACAAATTCACCTGCAATTTATATTTTACTAGCGACTTGCCCGTCAAAAAATGACGGCAATGTGATGTATATGTTTGTCAAGTTGTTTAGTTATTAACATATATTTTTGACACTTGTAAGTATTTTAATATGAACGTGTATTTTTGTAAAATGTTGATGTAATGGTTTTTTAAAATGTAATTAGTATCTGAAGAATTGTTAACTTTAATATACATTGAATGAATAGGAAAGCAAAAAGTAAAAAGCCTTCTTTAAACGTCGCAAATTTTAACATGAACTTTAAAATATATGTAAGCAATAACCTTCAAAGTATATATTTTTAAACTTGAACTTTATTTTTTATGTAAGTTTAGAAGTTGACAAAACATTGGTATAATTTTGAACATTATAAACAGGAACATAGTGAATACATTTTGTAACCTAATTTTCTATTAAAAGTATTAACATTTGAATGTAAAAACAATTGACATTTAAATTAATCAGTATTAAAATTCAATTTATATCACAATAATTGTTAACTTGAATATACATTGAATGTAGAGGAAGGCATACAGTAAAACTCTTCTTAAAACGTACGTAATTAAAGTAATTTATTACTGAGCACATAAACTGGCGATAAACATTAATGTAGGTAGTAATCTTAAGATAACAGACAATATTTACATTGTGACTTAAAAGTTGCTTGACCTCTTAACATCCACTTTGTAATCTGTTGAATGAAATAACTTGAAAATATATTTTTTAAACTTGTAACATTAGAAACATTAACATAGTGACTTAACATTTTAACATAATTTTTACTAACAATGCAAGGCAAGTATTTTGTGAGGCAAATCATTCATAAACATGACTTCCATTAATTATGACTGTATTAAACAACCAATTGTTATGTATTTTGCAATGCTTTAAAAAAATCTTGGCATCGTTAATTTGTATCCTTCAAAGTTATAGTACTTCATAGTAGACAATGTTTTTAGTAAAAATACGTCCATCTTCTAATAAATCACCTTGACTTTCATTGTTTTCAATGTAAACTTTAATAGCCTGTGGATTTTTGCACCGTGACAACGCAACGTACAATTGACCATGTGCAAAAACTGGTTCTTCCAAGAAAATACCCACAGATTTGAAAGTTTGACCTTGTGATTTATTAATGGTCATGGCAAATGCCATAATAATGGGAAATTGTCTTCTTTGAAGTATAAAAGGGAGACTACTTTCACTTGGTGCTAAATATATTCTTGGTATGAAAACTCTCTCTCCTTTATGGGTCCCAGTTAAAATTTCAGCATCTATAAAATGGTCCTTTAATTGTTGAACAATTAATCTTGTGCCATTGCATAGGCCTTTTTTGGGGTTCATATTTCGCAGTAACATGATAATTGCACCTTTCTTTAGCTGCAAAATATGTGGTGGCATTCCAGAAGGAGTTAAAGAGTTTATGAATTCAGTCGAAAAGTTAGCCTGACTTTCATTGTCATCAGCAAGTACAGAATCAGCACTGTGATAATTTCTTTGTGGTGTATACATTTTTTTAAAGATTTCATTATTGAGGATTAATGCATCTTTATTTTTACACGTCAGTATGACTTGGTTGGCAAGCTCGGAATATTCTTCGTTATTTATGCTCCCTTCAAATATAGCCGATATAATATCTTGTTGACAAATCATATGAGGTGGGATCTCTACAGTGTCATCAGGTAAATGTAGTATTTTTTCTGTTCTGCCTTCTCCAATTTTAATAAGCCAATCATTGAAATCAGTTTGGCCTTCTGATCTCATATTTTGTTGCAGTTGAAGATGGGTAAAATGTTTCCATACTATACTTGACTTTATACATGTTTCGATAATGTCAGTTCGATTTCCATGTACAACGACAGGTAATGTTTGTCTGAAATCGCCACCCAACAACATTACCTTTCCACCAAATGGAAAAGTATTCTCCATGACTTCACGAAGCAAACGGTCAATACATTGGAGGGCATAGCATGACATCATTGTGGCCTCATCTATTATAATTAATTTACATTTCTTCAATTTCTTTGCTTGTAAGGATGTCATGCGAATATCTGACACAGAATTTTCTAAAATAGGCACTGGCAGTTTAAATCCACTATGAACAGTTCTTCCACCTTCTAATAAAAGTGCAGCAATTCCAGTAGTGGCAAACGCCATTGCTATTTTTCCTTGGGCTCGTACTGAACTCATTAATAAATTGTACAAATATGTTTTTCCTGATCCGCCAGGTCCATCAAGATAGAAATAACGCTCTGTCACCATGTCATCATCTATAGCATTTTTAATGGCATGAAATGCTTGCAATTGTAGTGTATTTAAAGTTGCAAGTCTTTCTTCTGTTCTTTCTGCTTGTAGTTGAATGTCATAGTCTTCAAAGTTAATGTCATCTATAAGACCTGGATCAGGCAAATTAAAACTTGCACAACTTAATCCATGAGTTAAAAAGACTTCTTGGATTTCCATTAACGCTTTTAAGTGTGCAATGGGTTCATTGTATCGTCGCATAAAGTCTTCAGCCATATTACTTTTAAAAGTCTCCCACAAAGCTAATGCATTTGGAGCATTTGAGAAGATACAAATAAAAGCAAATTGTTCTCTCATCTGTCGTGGCATTTGACATTGTGCTGCTTCTTCTAAACATCTTTCCCACTCTGTATCATCAGCGAGTAAGTTTCTATGTCTTACAGCTAAATGGAAGGATTCATATACAATGTCATTAACAGTTCTTAAGTGTTCAAAACTTTGTGCTCCAGGAACATTTAAAAGTAATATCCGTAAGCAAAAACGTTCCACATCTCTTGGACTGACTGTGTAAATTCTTGGAATAATTTTATTGCCTCTGGTTTTTCTTGGTCTCCATAATCCATTCACAAAAACATAGTGATATGGAATTTCAATATATAAGTATTGTGTTGCTTCAGCATCAGTGGAATTTAATGCAAACCATGCAGTTAGTGTAGTGTGACGATCTTCACTTTGGGCCAATGCATTCATTTCATTTCCAGCATGGAAATAGACTAAATGTCGTTGTGGCAAATGTACTGCTAACCTATATACTGCATGTGATCTATCATGCATTTCAAATTTTAAAAGCCGCCACATAGCTTCTGGCGCACTGACATAGCGAGCATCTACATGAGATGCAAGTTCATCATGTACTGACTCACTACTTTCAGGGTTGTCTGCACTTTTGACGACTACAGTAGCTGCATCGTAACCTTTGTAAATATATTTGTAGACATATTTAATGGATTTGATGGAAGTGCAGGCTTCTACGTTGATGTGGGCGTTGTACTTCATGAGTAAATGTGGATTGTAGGGTACTACATATCTATTGTCCACGTTTTTTCCACGAATAATGGCACTATCTCCTTCTCTTCTTTTATAAAGTGGATATCCATCACAATTGGCATAGGTTTTGTCTCTATAATCTTTTGGAAATTCTTTGGAACATTTATTATTTTCCATACATGGTGATTGTGGATTAAGGTCACCACAGGGTCCATGAATCATGCGATGAGTAACAATCTCATATAGTCTACCATATAGTTCTGGATCTGGTAGTTCAGCAACAATGACTGCATCCACTTTGTCTGAAGTATCTAATTTATCTTTTTCTTGAAGTATTATTAGAAGATGTGCATGTGGAAGGCCTCTTTTTTTAAATTCAATGGTATATACATAAGCAAGACATTTGCCAAATAACTGATTTATAGTGAAGTCACGTATTAATTCATTTAATTTAATCTTAAAAACTCTGGCTACTAAATCTGGTCGATCTGAAGCAGTTTGTCCAAGAAGTAGATTTAGTGTAATTTCTGGCCATTGTGGATTACATGTAAATGTCACAAATAGATCGGGTTTGCCAAATTTTGTCACAATAGCCATAGCATCATTGTATCTTTCTCTCATATTCCGAGGAGATCCTTGAAAGGAAGATGGTAAAATGATGGCTTTGCCAGCTGTCATGTCTCTGCTTGTAGCCACGACAGCAACATAGTCCATGAGTCCAGAATATTGTTCTACACGGAGTTTATCTTGTTGATATTTGATAAAGTTTAAATTATTTGCCTCAACTTGCAAATATGAATCAATAATCCATTGTTGTGTTAGTTTCCCACCACATAAAATTGGATTAAATACATTGCGAATGGCAATTTGAGCTACTTTAAATTCAAGCATAGAAACATTATTTCGGATTCTGGCTTTAGCATTTGGGTAACTGGGAAGAGTTAATTTTGGTTGCCAACCTGCTTCTCCGTGTGGGAAAAAGATGGGATATGTCATTGGATCTAAATTTGGACTTAAGATACTCATATTAATAAACGGTTGGTCCTCATTTCTAGGATATATTCGAATGTCTCTTTGAAATGGTGGTTCTCCTTCATCATTCTGAAACACCATTGCAACCTCATTTGTTGTTGGCAAGTTATAATGACGTTTATCAGTATGTCTGTCTCTTTTAAGCACCATATTAACCTTCGGCATTGGTAATTGATGTGTTTGTGAATGAAGTAGTTGTTCATTTTCTACTTCTGCCAATTTTTTATAAGCTTTACTGTAGGGATTGTTGTCCATAATGTTATTTAGCTCTATGAAAACAGTTGGTAAGCATTTTTTATTTTCTTCCATCTGCATACGTTGGTCAACAGCTTCCATTGTATCTAGGACATATAGTTGAGCGAATTTTCTTTTATTTCCTTCCTCTGGATGTAAATGGAAAGTGCGATGATAAATTTGTCCTTGGACTTTAAAACAGTAAGGACCATGTCCTGGTACATTAGCAGCTAATGTTGCCCCCATGGATGCAAAGAATATGGCACTATTGTAGGATCTTATGTTTGTCTTAAAATTTTTGTAGTTTGGAAAAGTAGGTTCAGTCATAATATTTTGTAAATAAATTGGAAATTCTTTCCTTTCTGGAAGTTTGAACTTGCCTTTTTGACAACAACTAATAAATTGTCCATCTCTGGGTCTCTCCTGTTTAAAATAATAAGCCTCACAAAACTGACATTGAGTAGTCATGTCCCCACAACTATGAACCTCTACTGCTAAAGACTTGAGTAGAGGACAATTTGCAAAGCATATAGTATTTTGACTTTCATATTCATCAGGTGAAATGTCATATAATGTTTCAACAACAGGTTCTAAATGTTTTGTTTTTTTCGTTGCTTTTCTTGGTATATGTTGTATTGTTTGAGGTAAAATGTCATGTAATGTTTCATGAAACGGTTCTAAATGCTTTGTTTTCTTTGTTGCTTTTTTTGGTATCTCTTGTATTTTTTCTGGTAAAATGTCATCTGATGTTTGAGCAACAGGTTGTAAATGCTTTATTTTCTTTGTTGTTTTTTTTTGACATATCATTAATTTCTGCAAGTGACAGTCTTTTGCTTGCAATTCTTTTGCGTTCTTTTTCTCGTTGAATTTCCTTCTTCTCCGGTGTCTGCTGGCTGTCTGCTCTCTGTCGTCGTTCTCTAGCTTGGCGTCTTTTCTTTTCTTGTTTACTCTCGTTATCAGCCATGTTAATCTGTAAAAATAAAATAATGTACCATTAGTTTATTTTGAGATGTTAAGTTGTTTTTCATGACAAATAGTTATCAATAGTGTGTTAACATTTTATACTTAATCAATTTCAATGCGGTCAATTGAATTAAAGTCTAAATAAGGCCATCAGATAATTATTTAAAGAAATTTTTATTTCTTAAACATGTATCCAAAAGCAAGTGTTTCAGTAACTAAAAAGGTATTTTCAATAAGATGTTGTATAGATTCTGTGTTTTTAGTTTTTTTTGGACTATGCAAATTTATTGTTTAAGTTTACATTGAAGTTTGTATTTAGTGTTAAAGATTATTGGCCCTAAAAGACAAATAAGAGATAGATGATAGATATTACTTTTTATACTGTACCTTGGTTGAAGTTTGATTTCAAGCAAAATTCTTTGTTGGTCCTGTGTTGAAAGCCTTCGTCCGATGGTCTGGTCCTGTGTTGAAAGTCCTCGTCCAATCGTCTGGTCCTCTGTTGAAAGTCCTCGTCCGATGGTGTAGTCCTCTGTTGAAAGTCCTCGTCCAATGGTCTGGTCCTCTGTTGAAAGTCCTCGTCCGCTGGTGTGGTCCTCAGTTGAAACTCCTGTTCCGATGTTCTTGACGCAGTATCTGATATAAAATAAAAATGAAAATGTAATTTTATTTGAATGTATTTGTATGAACTAAAAAATGACATTATTTCTTTGTTTTTCTACAATCCCGTTTGGTGTCCACCACTTTTAGTATGTTTATTTAGGCCTTTTTCTAAGGCTTATAGATTGTTAAACATAAAATAAGTATCTAAATGTAGTTTGCTATGTGTTTGTGTGAGTTTTCATACAATCCTGTTTGATGCGCACCACTGTTGGTATGCTTATTAATGTAGTTTTGTAATGCTAATAGGTTGTTAAACATAAAATAAGAATCTAAATGTAGTTTGCTATGTGTTTGTGTGAGTTTTCATACAATCCTTTTTGGTGGGCACCAATGTTGGTATGCTTATTTAGGCTTCTTTCTAAGGCTTATAGGTTGTTAAACATTAAAATAAGAACTTAAATGTAGTTTGCTATGTGTTTGTGTGAGTTTTCGTACAATCCTGTTTGATGGGCACCACTTTTGTTATACTTATGTAGTGTTTTTTCTAATGGTTATAGGTTGTTAACCAAAAAGAATATAAATTTAGTTTGCTATGTGTTTGTTACAATCCTGTTTTGTGTGTACCAGTTTGTGTGTACCATATGTTGCATACTTTGGCCCTCATTCAATTGCAGTTTGGCCAATTCAATAGGGTTCTAAATGTGCTTATTTGGAGCCCTATTGAATTGTCCAAAATATCAATTGAATGAGGGCCTTTGTTTGCTGGATTTGTTATATTGTGAGGGCCTCATTGAATTTGGTTTTTCAATTGGGCTCTATATAAGCACAGAGCATATTTTTGAACAGAAGTTTTTAGTTAAATTGAGCCAAATGTGCTTATATAGAGCCCTATTGAAATGGGCAAATCACATTTGAATGAGGCCCTCGGCCATTAAACATATTTAAGTCCTGAATGAATTGCGTTTTAACCAATTGAATAGGGCTCTATATAAGCACATAAAATATTTTTTGACAGAAGTTTTTAGTTAGTGAAGACCTTGATTGTGGTTAGAAGTTCAGTAACTAAAAATGTCTGTCTAAAAAATCTATTATGTGCTTATATAAAGCCCTATTCAATTAGCCAACTCACAATTGAATAAGGCTCATGGTTCGGTTCTTTTTTATACTTAATACTGTACCTTGATTGAAGTGTGGAATGACAGAGGGTCCCCTCCTGCCAATCTTAATCCGCCGGTCTTCTTGTAGTGTCTGTTTGAAAAATAAAGTGAAATAGTGAATTATAGAATTTTTTATTTGTATTTAACAAACCATCGCCTTTTCAGCATTTAAAGTATTTTTGTATCTTACCTCTTGTTCTTTGTTGGTGTTCTTTAAAAGGGATTGTGCTTCACAATGCACCGTGCAAATTGTTGAGAGACGCTGTTAATGCCGAGTCTGTTTGAATATTAAAAAAAGTAGAAAGATTGAGTTTTAGGTGATCTATTGATTTGCAGTAAATTAATTTCATTGAAATATACTTCTGTAATTAATTTGAATTAACATTATTTTTTGGTGGGGTCTACACACATATGTCACATACATGAAGCACATTTCCATAGTTGAAAGTAATTTTTTTGTGTGCGTGTGACATATCACTATACATGAATCATATTTTAATTGTTAAATTAACCTTATTTTTATTTTTGGTCAACATACATAAATGTGTGTGTGACATGTGACTATAGATGATACACATATATGTGCGTGTCACATATCAGTATACATGACTCATATTTTAATAGTCCCAACGTATTTTTTTCTAATGTAATTTAAATGTAGTTGTTTAATTAGTTTGTTGCAGGGGCAATACACATAAATGTGCATGTGACATGTCACTATACATTATACGCATAAATGTGCGTGTGACATGTCACTATACATTATACACATAAATGTGCGTGTCACATGTCAGTATACATTATACGCATATATGTGCGTGTCACATGTCAGTATACATTATACGCATATATGTGCGTGTCAGTATACATAAACCTCTTTGTCTTCTTTAATTTTTTTTTTTGATGTCCTGTCTTGATAATAAAATAAGTAATATATTATAGCTTACCTCTCAGTTGTAATTTGCACAATGTAAAGTAGTAAATTAGGAAAGAATTATCTTCTCAAGTTTTAGCAGCAGTTATCTCAGAAGTCACTCTGTTCATCACCTGAGGAGAAATGTATTTTTCTCTGTGAAATAGACAGTATTTATAAACTTGTAGAACATTCTGGAAAGTTAGACCGTTAGAACGCAATACGCATGCGCTATTTGCGTTCCAGCTTACAATTTGCGTTCCATCCGCCATTTTGTGCGTAGTAGTGGTTAAAATGGTGTTTAATATGAGTGTGATCCGTTCCGCATAGTATGTGTTTCATTATTGCGAGTAAGTGTAGTGTAGTTACGTCTGGAGCCTCGTTTTCGTTTTGTTCGGCGGCCATTTTTTCTCTCGCTTAGCCGATTTTCGGTCGTTTAAACTCTTTGTTTTGACTTAAATGGACGTGTAAATGAACTTTTGGAGGTGCCGGATGCCGCCCCGTGCTGTAAGTAAGCTTTTTATGTGTTTGTTGTGTTTATTTCTTGTGTTTGTGATGTTTTGATGCGCGGCGGTTGGAATGGGTCTTTCGCGGCCGTATTTTTTTCCGATGCGGCCGTATTTTGTTGCGATGTTGCCGTATTTTTTTTGCGATATACGCAGTTAGCTTTTACGTGTACGACGCAGTGTATTTGTTTCTAAGTCGTGCGTATGTGTGTTAAGAGCGTGTGAAGGGCCTTTTTTACTGTTTTTTTGTTAAGTCTTGCGTCTGTGTGTCTGGGTGTAAGCGGGTGTGAGGCGACTTTGAGTTTTTTTTTGTTATGAAGTTGTGTGTGTGTGTATGTGTGTTAACACAGCCGATGTTGGGATGCTCCCACCACCGCAAATGCGGACCCTCGCTTCGCGAGGATCCGCATTTGCGGGGACGTTGTTGGTTTTTTGTTGGCTGGGCGGTTGGGTTTATTCTGTTAAAAAGTTGTGTGTGTGTATGTGTGTGTTAACACAGCCGACGTTGAGCCTCCACCACCGCAAATGCGGGCCCTCGCTTCGCGAGGACCCGCATTTGCGGGGAACTGCGTCCCTCGCTTTGCGAGGGACGCAGTTCTTGCGGGCTCGCTACGCGAGCCCGCAAGCGTGAGCAACGACTCGTAAGCTCACAACTATATATGTGATTACAAAGATCCAGAGCAAGATAGTACTTTATTTTTACAAATGGGTTAAACCTGATTCTGTGATTATCTGCCATATATAATCTGTGTGTTGGACAAATCCATTAATTTGATATTAAAGGGATAGTTTGCTGTTATAACTTGCTCTACTGCATCTGGCAGAGCAAGTTATGTTATAATTAAAAAAAAAATCTTTACATACCTGTTTAGACAATTTTAAGCCGTAGACACTGATTTTTGTATTGTCCTTGATTCAAATTAATCATTTATTTTTCTGCTTCTCGTTATCTTATTTTGTTTCCAATCAAGTGAAGTGATAGGTAGGGTTTGTTTGGTAACTCTCCCTAATACAAGCAAGATTAAGATGGGATCATTGAACATATATATATATCTAAAATTGCAATTACCTTTAATTTCCTTTAGTATTCACAAATCCTCAATATAGCACTTATAATAAACCACAATTGTGCATCACCATCCTGAGGAACATCCAGCATTAGCTTCTCTCAACTGAAACCTCATGTTATTGCTGTTATAGCCATGACTTTACTGTTAATTCCTGATTAATATTAATAACTAGCGACTTGCCCGTCAAAAAATGACGGCAATGTGATAGTATATGTTTGTCAAGTTGTTTAGTTATTAACATATATTTTTGACACTTGTAAGTATTTTAATATGAACGTGTATTTTTGTAAAATGTTGATGTAATGGTTTTTTTAAATGTAATTAGTATCTGAAGAATTGTTAACTTTAATATACATTGAATGAATAGGAAAGCAAAAAGTAAAAAGCCTTCTTTAAACGTCGCGAATTTTAACATGAAGTTTAAACTATATGTAAGCAATAACCATCAAAGTATATATTTTTAAACTTGAACTTTATTTTTTATGTAAGTTTAGAAGTTAACAAAACATTGGTATAATTTTGAACATTATAAACAGGAACATAGTGAATACATTTTGTAACCTAATTTTTTATTAAAAGTATTAACATTTGAATGTAAAAACAATTGACATTTAAATTAATCAGTATTAAAATTCAATTTCTATCAGAATAATTGTTAACTTCAATATACATTGAATGTAGAGTAAGGCATACAGTAAAACTCTTCTTAAAACGTACGTAATTAAAGTAATTTATTACTGAGCACATAAACTGGCGATAAACATTAATGTAGGTAGTAATCTTAAGATAACAGACAATATTTACATTGTGACTTAAAAGGTGCTTGACCTCTTAACATCCACTTTGTAATCTGTTGAATGAAATAACTTGAAAATATATTTTTTAAACTTGTAACATTAGAAACATTAACATAGTGACTTAACATTTTAACATAATTTTTACTAACAATGCAAGGCAAGTATTTTGTGAGGCAAATCATTCATAAACATGACTTCCATTAATTATGACTGAATTAAACAACCAATTGTTATGTATTTTGCAATGCTTTAAAAAAATCTTGGCATCGTTAATTTGTATCCTTCAAAGTTATAGTACTTCATAGTAGACAATGTTTTTAGTAAAAATACGTCCATCTTCTAATAAATCACCTTGACTTTCATTGTTTTCAATGTAAACTTTAATAGCCTGTGGATTTTTGCACCGTGACAACGCAACGTACAATTGACCATGTGCAAAAACTGGTTCTTCCAAGAAAATACCCACAGATTTGAAAGTTTGACCTTGTGATTTATTAATGGTCATGGCAAATGCCATAATAATGGGAAATTGTCTTCTTTGAAGTATAAAAGGGAGACTACTTTCACTTGGTGCTAAATATATTCTTGGTATGAAAACTCTCTCTCCTTTATGGGTCCCAGTTAAAATTTCAGCATCTATAAAATGGTCCTTTAATTGTTGAACAATTAATCTTGTGCCATTGCATAGGCCTTTTTTGGGGTTCATATTTCGCAGTAACATGATAATTGCACCTTTCTTTAGCTGCAAAATATGTGGTGGCATTCCAGAAGGAGTTAAAGAGTTTATGAATTCAGTCGAAAAGTTAGCCTGACTTTCATTGTCATCAGCAAGTACAGAATCAGCACTGTGATAATTTCTTTGTGGTGTATACATTTTTTTTAAGATTTCATTATTGAGGATTAATGCATCTTTATTTTTACACGTCAGTATGACTTGGTTGGCAAGCTCGGAATATTCTTCGTTATTTATGCTCCCTTCAAATATAGCCGATATAATATCTTGTTGACAAATCATATGAGGTGGGATCTCTACAGTGTCATCAGGTAAATGTAGTATTTTTTCTGTTCTGCCTTCTCCAATTTTAATAAGCCAATCATTGAAATCAGTTTGGCCTTCTGATCTCATATTTTGTTGCAGTTGAAGATGGGTAAAATGTTTCCATACTATACTTGACTTTATACATGTTTCGATAATGTCAGTTCGATTTCCATGTACAACGACAGGTAATGTTTGTCTGAAATCGCCACCCAACAACATTACCTTTCCACCAAATGGAAAAGTATTCTCCATGACTTCACGAAGCAAACGGTCAATACATTGGAGGGCATAGCATGACATCATTGTGGCCTCATCTATTATAATTAATTTACATTTCTTCAATTTCTTTGCTTGTAAGGATGTCATGCGAATATCTGACACAGAATTTTCTAAAATAGGCACTGGCAGTTTAAATCCACTATGAACAGTTCTTCCACCTTCTAATAAAAGTGCAGCAATTCCAGTAGTGGCAAACGCCATTGCTATTTTTCCTTGGGCTCGTACTGAACTCATTAATAAATTGTACAAATATGTTTTTCCTGATCCGCCAGGTCCATCAAGATAGAAATAACGCTCTGTCACCATGTCATCATCTATAGCATTTTTAATGGCATGAAATGCTTGCAATTGTAGTGTATTTAAAGTTGCAAGTCTTTCTTCTGTTCTTTCTGCTTGTAGTTGAATGTCATAGTCTTCAAAGTTAATGTCATCTATAAGACCTGGATCAGGCAAATTAAAACTTGCACAACTTAATCCATGAGTTAAAAAGACTTCTTGGATTTCCATTAACGCTTTTAAGTGTGCAATGGGTTCATTGTATCGTCGCATAAAGTCTTCAGCCATATTACTTTTAAAAGTCTCCCACAAAGCTAATGCATTTGGAGCATTTGAGAAGATACAAATAAAAGCAAATTGTTCTCTCATCTGTCGTGGCATTTGACATTGTGCTGCTTCTTCTAAACATCTTTCCCACTCTGTATCATCAGCGAGTAAGTTTCTATGTCTTACAGCTAAATGGAAGGATTCATATACAATGTCATTAACAGTTCTTAAGTGTTCAAAACTTTGTGCTCCAGGAACATTTAAAAGTAATATCCGTAAGCAAAAACGTTCCACATCTCTTGGACTGACTGTGTAAATTCTTGGAATAATTTTATTGCCTCTGGTTTTTCTTGGTCTCCATAATCCATTCACAAAAACATAGTGATATGGAATTTCAATATATAAGTATTGTGTTGCTTCAGCATCAGTGGAATTTAATGCAAACCATGCAGTTAGTGTAGTGTGACGATCTTCACTTTGGGCTAATGCATTCATTTCATTTCCAGCATGGAAATAGACTAAATGTCGTTGTGGCAAATGTACTGCTAACCTATATACTGCATGTGATCTATCATGCATTTCAAATTTTAAAAGCCGCCACATAGCTTCTGGCGCACTGACATAGCGAGCATCTACATGATATGCAAGTTCATCATGTACTAACTCACTACTTTCAGGGTTGTCTGCACTTTTGACGACTACAGTAGCTGCATCGTAACCTTTGTAAATATATTTGTAGACATATTTAATGGATTTGATGGAAGTGCAGGCTTCTACGTTGATGTGGGCGTTGCACTTCATGAGTAAATGTGGATTGTAGGGTACTACATATCTATTGTCCACTTTTTTTCCACGAATAATGGCACTATCTCCTTCTCTTCTTTTATAAAGTGGATATCCATCACAATTGGCATAGGTTTTGTCTCTATAATCTTTTGGAAATTCTTTGGAACATTTATTATTTTCCATACATGGTGATTGTGGATTAAGGTCACCACAGGGTCCATGAATCATGCGATGAGTAACAATCTCATATAGTCTACCATATAGTTCTGGATCTGGTAGTTCAGCAACAATGACTGCATCCACTTTGTCTGAAGTATCTAATTTATCTTTTTCTTGAAGTATTATTAGAAGATGTGCATGTGGAAGGCCTCTTTTTTTAAATTCAATGGTATATACATAAGCAAGACATTTGCCAAATAACTGATTTATAGTGAAGTCACGTATTAATTCATTTAATTTAATCTTAAAAACTCTGGCTACTAAATCTGGTCGATCTGAAGCAGTTTGTCCAAGAAGTAGATTTAGTGTAATTTCTGGCCATTGTGGATTACATGTAAATGTCACAAATAGATCGGGTTTGCCAAATTTTGTCACAATAGCCATAGCATCATTGTATCTTTCTCTCATATTCCGAGGAGATCCTTGAAAGGAAGATGGTAAAATGATGGCTTTACCAGCTGTCATGTCTCTGCTTGTAGCCACGTCAGCAACATAGTCCATGAGTCCAGAATATTGTTCTACACCGAGTTTATCTTGTTGATATTTGATAAAGTTTAAATTATTTGCCTCAACTTGCAAATATGAATCAATAATCCATTGTTGTGTTAGTTTCCCACCACATAAAATTGGATTAAATACATTGCGAATGGCAATTTGAGCTACTTTAAATTCAAGCATAGAAACATTATTTCGGATTCTGGCTTTAGCATTTGGGTAACTGGGAAGAGTTAATTTTGGTTGCCAACCTGCTTCTCCGTGTGGGAAAAAGATGGGATATGTCATTGGATCTAAATTTGGACTTAAGATACTCATATTAATAAACGGTTGGTCCTCATTTCTAGGATATATTCGAATGTCTCTTTGAAATGGTGGTTCTCCTTCATCATTCTGAAACACCATTGCAACCTCATTTGTTGTTGGCAAGTTATAACGACGTTTATCAGTATGTCTGTCTCTTTTAAGCACCATATTAACCTTCGGCATTGGTAATTGATGTGTTTGTGAATGAAGTAGTTGTTAATTTTCTACTTCTGCCAATTTTTTATAAGCTTTACTGTAGGGATTGTTGTCCATAATGTTATTTAGCTCTATGAAAACAGTGGGTAAGCATTTTTTATTTTCTTCCATCTGCATACGTTGGTCAACAGCTTCCATTGTATCTAGGACATATAGTTGAGCGAATTTTCTTTTATTTCCTTCCTCTGGATGTAAATGGGAAGTGCGATGATAAATTTGTCCTTGGACTTTAAAACAGTAAGGACCATGTCCTGGTACATTAGCAGCTAATGTTGCCCCCATGGATGCAAAGGATATGGCACTATTGTAGGATCTTATGTTTGTCTTAAAATTTTTGTAGTTTTGAAAAGTAGGTTCAGTCATAATATTTTGTAAATAAATTGGAAATTCTTTCCTTTCTGGAAGTTTGAACTTGCCTTTTTGACAACAACTAATAAATTGTCCATCTCTGGGTCTCTCCTGTTTAAAATAATAAGCCTCACAAAACTGACATTGAGTAGTCATGTCCCCACAACTATGAACCTCTACTGCTAAAGACTTGAGTAGAGGACAATTTGCAAAGCATATAGGATTTTGACTTTCATATTCATCAGGTGAAATGTCATATAATGTTTCAACAACAGGTTCTAAATGTTTTGTTTTTTTCGTTGCTTTTCTTGGTATATGTTGTATTGTTTGAGGTAAAATGTCATGTAATGTTTCATGAAACGGTTCTAAATGCTTTGTTTTCTTTGTTGCTTTTTTTGGTATCTCTTGTATTTTTTCTGGTAAAATGTCATCTGATGTTTGAGCAACAGGTTGTAAATGCTTTATTTTCTTTGTTGTTTTTTTTTACATATCTTTAATTTCTGCAAGTGACAGTCTTTTGCTTGCAATTCTTTTGCGTTCTTTTTCTCGTTGAATTTCCTTCTTCTCCGGTGTCTGCTGGCTGTCTGCTCTCTGTCGTCGTTCTCTAGCTTGGCGTCTTTTCTTTTCTTGTTTACTCTCGTTATCAGCCATGTTAATCTGTAAAAATAAAATAATGTACCATTAGTTTATTTTGAGATGTTAAGTTGTTTTTCATGACAAATAGTTATCAATAGTGTGTTAACATTTTATACTTAATCAATTTCAATGCGGTCAATTGAATAAAAGTCTAAATAAGGCCATCAGATAATTATTTAAAGAAATTTTTATTTATTAAACATGTATCCAAAAGCAAGTGTTTCAGTAACTAAAAAGGTATTTTCAAAAAGATGTTATGTCCTTATTTATAGCACTATTTAATTTGTCAAATGGCAATTAAATTAGGGTTTAGGACTGGAATGTTACAATGACAAATTGTATAGATTCTGTGTTTTTAGACTTTTTTGGACTATGCCAATTTATTTTTTAAGTTTACATTGAAGTTTGTATTTAGTGTTAAAGATTATTGGCCCTAAAAGTCAAATAAGAGATAGATGATAGATATTACTTTTTATACTGTACCTTGGTTGAAGTTTGATTTGAAGCAGAATCTTTGTTGGTCCTGTGTTGAAAGCCTTCGTCTGATGGTCTGGTCCTGTGTTGAAAGTCCTCGTCCAATCGTCTGGTCCTCTGTTGAAAGTCCTCGTCCGATGGTGTAGTCCTCTGTTGAAAGTCCTCGTCCAATGGTCTGGTCCTCTGTTGAAAGTCCTCGTCCACTGGTGTGGTCCTCAGTTGAAACTCCTGTTCCGATGTTCTTGACGCAGTATCTGATATAAAATAAAAATGAAAATGTAATTTTATTTGAATGTATTTGTATGAACTAAAAAATGACATTATTTCTTTGTTTTTCTACAATCCCGTTTGGTGTCCACCACTTTTGGTATGCTTATTTAGGCCTTTTTCTAAGGCTTATAGATTGTTAAACATAAAATAAGTATCTAAATGTACTTTGGTATGTGTTTGTGTGAGTTTTCATACAATCCTGTTTGGTGCGCACCACTGTTGGTATGCTTATTTAGGCTTCTTTCTAAGGCTTATAGGTTGTTAAACATAAAATAAGAATGTAAATGTAGTTTGCTATGTGTTTGTGTGAGTTTTCATACAATCCTATTGGTGCGCACCACTGTTGGTATGCTTATTAATGTTGTTTTGTAATGCTTATAGGTTGTTAAACATAAAATAAGAATGTAAATGTAGTTTGCTATGTGTTTGTGTGAGTTTTCATACAATCCTCTTTGGTGCGCACCACTGTTGGTATGCTTATTTAGGCTTCTTTCTAAGGCTTATAGGTTGTTAAACATTAAATAAGAATCTAAATGTAGTTTGCTATGTGTTTGTGTGAGTTTTCATACAATCCTGTTTGATGCGCACCACTGTTGGTATGCTTATTAATGTAGTTTTGTAATGCTAATAGGTTGTTAAACATAAAATAAGAATCTAAATGTAGTTTGCTATGTGTTTGTGTGAGTTTTCATACAATCCTGTTTGGTGGGCAGCAATGTTGGTATGCTTATTTAGGCTTCTTTCTAAGGCTTATAGGTTGTTAAACATTAAATAAGAATCTAAATGTAGTTTGCTATGTGTTTGTGTGAGTTTTCATACAATCCTGTTTGATGCGCACCACTGTTGGTATGCTTATTAATGTAGTTTTGTAATGCTAATAGGTTGTTAAACATAAAATAAGAATCTAAATGTAGTTTGCTATGTGTTTGTGTGAGTTTTCATACAATCCTTTTTGGTGGGCACCAATGTTGGTATGCTTATTTAGGCTTCTTTCTAAGGCTTATAGGTTGTTAAACATTAAAATAAGAATTTAAATGTAGTTTGCTATGTGTTTGTGTGAGTTTTCGTACAATCCTGTTTGATGGGCACCACTTTTGTTATACTTATGTAGTGTTTTTTCTAATGGTTATAGGTTGTTAAACAAAAAGAATATAAATTTAGTTTGCTATGTGTTTGTTACAATCCTGTTTTGTGTGTACCAGTTTGTGTGTACCATATGTTGCATACTTTGGCCCTCATTCAATTGCAGTTTGGCCAATTCAATAGGGTTCTAAATGTGCTTATTTGGAGCCCTATTGAATTGTCCAAAATATCAATTGAATGAGGACCTTTGTTTGCTGGATTTGTTATATTGTGAGGGCCTCATTGAATTTGGTTTTTCAATAGGGCTCTATATACGCACAGAGCATATTTTTGAACAGAAGTTTTTAGTTAAATTGAGCCAAATGTGCTTATATAGAGCCCTATTGAAATGGGCAAATCACATTTGAATGAGGCCCTCGGCCATTAAACATATTTAGGTCCTGAATCAATTGCGTTTTGACCAATTGAATTGGGCTCTATATAAGCACATAAAATATTTTTTGACATAAGTTTTTAGTTAGTGAAGACCTATTATGTGCTTATATAAAGCCCTATTCAATTAGCCAACTCACAATTGAATAAGGCTCATGGTTCGGTTCTTTTTTATACTTAATACTTTACCTTGATTGAAGTGTGGAATGACAGAGGGTCCCCTCCTGCCAATCTTAATCCGCCGGTCTTCTTGTAGTGTCTGTTTGAAAAATAAAGTGAAATAGTGAATTATAGAATTTTTTATTTGTATTTAACAAACCATGGCCTTTTCAGCATTTAAAGTATTTTTGTATCTTACCTCTTGTTCTTTGTTGGTGTTCTTTAAAAGGGATTGTGCTTCACAGTGCACGGTGCAAATTGTTGAGAGACGCTGTTGATGCAGAGTCTGTTTGAATATTAAAAAAAGTAGAAAGATTGAGTTTTAGGTGATCTATTAAATTACAGTAAATTAATTTCATTGAAATATACTTCTGTAATTAATTTGAATTAACATTATTTTTTGGTGGGGTCTACACACATATATCAGATACATGAAGCACATTTCCATAGTTGAAAGTAATTTTTTTGTGTGCGTGTGACATATCACTATACATGAATCATATTTTAATTGTTAAATTAACCTTATTTTTATTTTTGGCCAACATACATAAATGTGTGTGTGACATGTGACTATAGATGATACACATATATGTGCGTGTCACATATCAGTATACATGACTCATATTTTAATAGTATTTTAATAGTCCCAACTTATTTTTTTCTAATGTAATTTAAATGTAGTTGTTTAATTAGTTTGTTGCAGGGGCAATACACATAAATGTGCGTGTCACATGTCACTATACATTATACGCATAAATGTGCGTGTCACTTGTCAGTATACATTATACGCATATATGTGCGTGTCACATGTCAGTATACATAAACCTCTTTGTCTTTAATTTTTTTTTTTTATGTCCTGTCTTGATAATAAAATGTAATATATTATAGCTTACCTCTCAGTTGTAATTTGCACAATGCAAAGTAGGAAATTAGGAAAGAATTATCTTCTCAAGTTTTAGCAGCAGTTATCTCAGAAGTCACTCTGTTCATCACCTGAGGAGAAATGTATTTTTCTCTGTCAAATAGGCAGTATTTATAAACTTGTAGAACATTCTGGAAAGTTAGACCGTTAGAACGCAATACGCATGCGCTATTTGCGTTCCAGCTTCCAATTTGCGTTCCATCCGCCATTTTGTGCGTAGTAGTGGTTAAAATGGTGTTTAATATGAGTGTGATCCGTTCCGCATAGTATGTGTTTCATTATTGCGAGTAAGTGTAGTGTAGTTACGTCTGGAGCCTCGTTTTCGTTTTGTTCGGCGGCCATTTTTTCTCTCGCTTAGCCGATTTTCGGCCGTTTAAACTCTTTGTTTTGGACTTAAATGGACGTGTAAATGAAGTTTTGGAGGTGCTGGATGCCCCCCCGTGCTGTAAGTAACCTTTTTATGTGTTTGTTGTGTTTATTTCTTGTGTTTGTGATGTTTTGATGCGCGGCGGTTGGAATGGGTCTTTCGCGGCCGTATTTTTTTCCGATGCGGCCGTATTTTGTTGCGATGTTGCCGTATTTTTTTGCGATATACGCAGTTAGCTTTTACGTGTACGACGCAGTGTATTTGTTTCTAAGTCGTGCGTATGTGTGTTAAGAGCGTGTGAAGGGCCTTTTTTACTGTTTTTTTGTTAAGTCTTGCGTCTGTGTGTCTGGGTGTAAGCGGGTGTGAGGCGACTTTGAGTTTTTTTTTGTTATGAAGTTGTGTGTGTGTGTATGTGTGTGTTAACACAGCCGATGTTGGGATGCTCCCACCACCGCAAATGCGGACCCTCGCTTCGCGAGGATCCGCATTTGCGGGGACGTTGTTGGGTTTTTGTTGGCTGGGCGGTTGGGTTTATTCTGTTAAAAAGTCGTGTGTGTGTATGTGTGTGTTAACACAGCCGACGTTGAGCCTCCACCACCGCAAATGCGGGCCCTCGCTTCGCGAGGACCCGCATTTGCGGGGAACTGCGTCCCTCGCTTCGCGAGGGCCGCAGTTCTTGCGGGCTCGCTACGCGAGCCCGCAAGCGTGAGCAACGACTCGTACGCTCACAACTATATATGTGATATCATGATTAACAAAGCAAGTCATTAATGAGACCTATCGATGACATTTTTTTTTATTGGACAAAATATGATTAGTATCCTTCGTATCTTCTATTTTTATGATATGACTGCACATGTCTTCTCCATAGAAGAGCTGAACATAAGCAATGTGGAATTAGCAGTAGTTGGACTGGTTCCTTTATCTGTAGAACAAACTGCTTGATGGTCTGCTGACAATTGTTCTGATTGTGAACCTAACAAGTGAAGGACCATGTCCAAATGTCCTGACCTGATGTCCAAGGCTACATACTGTTGTTTCTTCACATGGCCGGAAACAGGAATTTTGGGCCCAGCAGCAGATAATCATTGCTAAAATAATCTGCAATTGTA
>CM050172.1:5923550-5945433 GCA_027410445.1 Discoglossus pictus | reverse complement strand
TTGTCACTGAAAAGAGAAGTCGCCTAGGTCAAAAAAGTCCTAGATTACCTCACCTATAAAGAAGAATGATGGATGGATTACGAACGGACTGACACTGGGCGATACATTAGACTAAAAAAGGGCTGATGAGATGAGCTGCCTTGAGCTAAAAAATGGTCCACAAGCTGCAGTATTTTATCTTTGAATGCTGCATGACTTGCGTGAGTTATCCGCCACCAACTAGGGTTCAAGACGCAATGTTTTAGGGCAGTTTCTGCCTGGGAAACAAACGTAATTTTTTCTGGTCGCTGCAACAGCAGTAGTACTTACAAACACGCCACTCCTATCTGGTGGCACCTTAGATTGCACGCGGCGTGCCCCAAATTTGAAGTGATACGACCAACCAAGTATCTTTTTCCATCTCCCGGTTTCCAAAATCCAGGGCCTTATACTCGCCCCCCTGGATAGGTGCTGTAACAGGTATTAAACTGATAAGAGTTAGTACTTACAAACACGCCACTCCTATCTGGTGGCACCTTAGATTGCACGCGCGTGCCCCAAATTGAAGTGATACGACCAACCAAGTATCTTTTTCCATCTCCCGGTTCCAAAAATCCAGGCCCTATAAATGTGCCATGATAGGTGACGTAACAGGTATTAAACTGATAAGTGTAGTACTTACAAACACGCCACTAATATCTGGTGCACCTTGATTGCACGCGCCGTGCCCCAAAATTGAAGTGATACGACCAACAAAGCATCTTTTTCCATCTCCAAGTTCCAAAAATCCAGGCCTTATACACGCCCCCTGATAAGTGCTGTAACAGGTATTAAACTGAAAAGAGTAGTACTTACAAACAATCTACTCCTATCTGGTGGCACCTTAGTTTGCACGCGCCGTGCCCCAAAATTGAAGTGGGAGGACCAACCAAGCATCTTTTTCCATCAAATTTAAGGCACTGCGCGTGTAATCTAAGGTGCCACCAGATAGGAGTGGTTAATTAAGTTGTACTATTCATTCCTATCAGTGTAATACCTGTTATGTCACCTATCAGGGGATGTGTATATGGCATGGATTTTTGGAACAGGGAGATGGAAAAAGATGCTTGGTCGGACCTCCCACTTCGAATTTGGTGCACTGCGCGTGCAATCTAAGGTGCCACCAGATAGGAGTGGTGTATTAAGTTGTACTATTTATTCCTATCAGTTTAATACCTGTTCTGTCACCTATCTTTCCTCCCAATAGCACATTCTATATGTCATCAACCGGCCTGTGTGTATTTAGAGAACCACACTTTAAGGCCCTTAAACTGGGACAAGGTGGCTTGGCTATCAGAATTGCCTCAGAGCCTTAAAAACTCGCCAAACCCCCTAATCAGACACTCACTATCATACTGGAAATGGGCCAAGAAACACACGGGTTTGTTCCCTGGATCCACCCAAATGACCCCAATTCTTGACCACCCTCAGGCTCGAAACACATGAGCAAAACATTACAACACTGGTGGAGGTCAAGGAAACTAGATAGACTGGGAGACTGGTTAGTAAAGGGCCAGATGCTCACCTATGAGGAACTGAGGGACAAGCATGAGCTACCGCTGTCAGAACATTACAATTACTGTAGGCTGAGGCATTTCACACACTCCCTGACCCAGAAACAGGTCTTAAATTGGTTCTCCAAAATTTGCAAAGATAAACCTCTATCAAGGGGGATCATTGGGTCGCTTTACAAATATAAAACATTTGTTACTGGTTGAAGCGACACTGGGGGAAGGACCGGAGTGGGGGAGCCCTGGAGACCCTTCAGAAGCAACCAGCGACAAAATCATCGCAGGAAAGGAGAGGTCGCTTACTGAAGCCTTTCCTAGGGTAACCCAAGGGTAATTGCCCAGGTTTGATATTGTAAATGATAAGCTAATACTGCTGGAGGGATGATAGCTAATAGGACTTTGGTGTTTCCTGCAGATATACTCTTTACTATTGTCTGTTTTATTATGTTTTAGGTATCTCTAAAATTGCAATCACAGTAAAAAATAAGAAAAATTATTAACCTAAAAAGTAAAAATAAGAAGGAATAGCCAGCTAGCTTTCACAAAATGTCTTTATTGTAAATATGTATTTTTGCACAACTGTTATGCAAGACTGTTAAAAAATGCTTTATTTTTCACTACATGCTGTACGCCTTCTAAAATAAAATAATTTAAATGCAAAAATTAGGTATTGTTGCAGCAACCAGAAAAATTGATGTTAGTTTGCCAGGCAGAAAGTGCCCTAAAACATTGCGTCTTGAACCCTAAGTTGGTGGCTAATAAGTCACGCAAGTCATCCGGCATTCAGGGATAAAATACAGCAGCATGTGGACCAATATTAGCTCAAGGCAGCTCATCTATCAGGCCTATTTTAATTGAATGTATCGCCCACTGTCAGTCCCTTCGGGATCCATCCCTCATTCATCTTAATAAAGGTGAGGTAATGTAGACTTTTTTGACCTAGGCGACTTCTCTTATCAGTGACAAAACCTCCTGCTGCACTGAAGGTCCTTTCTGACAGGACACTTGAAGCGGGGCAGGTCAAAAGTTCTATGGCATATTGGGATAGCTCAGGCCACAGGGCAAGCGTGCACACCCAGTAGTCAAGAGGTTCATCGCTCCTCATAGTGTCGATATCTGTAGTTATGGCGAGGTAGTCTGTTACCTGACGGTCGAGTCGTTCTCTGAGGGTGGACCCCGAAGGGCTGTGGCGATGCATAGGACTTAAAAAGCTCTGCATGTCCTCCATCAACAACACGTCTGTAAAGCGTCCTCTCCTTGCCGGCGTTGTCGTGGGAGGAGGAGGATTATGTTCACCTCTTCCGCTGTTAGATTGCCGTTGTGCTGTGACATCACCCTAAAACGCTGTGTAAAGCATACTTTTTAATTTATTTGTGCTGCAATTTAAGTGCTGCATCCTTTCCGACTTGTGGTAATTCGGTAACATTTCAGGCACTTTCTGCTTATACCGGGGGTCTAGTAGCGTGGACACCCAGTACAGGTCATTCTCCTTCATCCTTTTTATAGGAGGGTCCCTCAACAGGCACGACCGCATGAAAGACCCCATTTGCACAAGGTTGGATGCCGAGCTAGTCATGTCCTGTTCCTCGTCCCCAGTGATCTCACTGAAGGTATGTTCTTTCCCCCAGCCACGTACAACACCACAGGTTCCAGATAGGTGACAACGAGCACCCTGTTATGCCTGTTGTGGTTGGTCTTCCTCCTCCTCCTCAAAACCACATTCCTCCTCTGACTCCTCTTCCTCACAATCCTCTTCCAGCGTTGCCGCAGGTCCAGCAAGGGATGCTGATAAGGCTGTTTCTGGTGGTGATGGTGACCACAACTCTTCCTCTTCACGCTCATCTACGGCCTGATCCAGCACTCTTCGCAGGGCACGCTCCAGGAAGAAAACAAATGGTATGATGTCGCTGATGGTGCCCTGTGTGCGACTGACCAGGTTTGTCACCTCCTCAAAAGGACGCATAAGCCTACAAGCATTGCGCATGAGCGTCCAGTAACTTGGCAAAAAAATCCCCAGCTCCGCAGAGGCTGTCCTAGCACCCCGGTCATACAAATACTCGTTAACGGCCTTTTCTTGTTGAAGCAGGTGGTCGAACATTAGGAGTGTTGAATTCCAACGTGTCGGGCTGTCTAAAATCAAGCGCCTCACTGGCATGTTGTTTCTTTGCTGGATAACTGTATAGTGCGCCATGGCCGTGTAGGAACGCCTGAAATTGGCACACACCTTCCTGGCCTTCTTCAGGATGTCCTATAAGCCTGGGTGCTTATGCACGAATCGTTGTACAATCAGATTACACACATGTGCCATGCACGGCACATGTGTCAACTTGCCCAAATTCAATGCCGCCAACAAATTTCCTCCATTGTCACAAACCACTTTGCCGATCTCCAGTTGGTGCGGAGTCATCTACTGATCCACCTGTGCGTTCAGGGCGGACAGAAGTGATGGCCCAGTGTGACTCTCTGGGATGTGGAATAGTACCTGTGGAGCTGGTGGGGGGTGGTGCCGTTGATGTGGAGGAAGACATAGCAGCAGCAGAAGAGGACTCAGCCGAGGAAGTTATGGAAGAGGATGGAGTAGGAGGAGTAGAGGAGGTGGCAGCAGGCCTGTCTGCAAGTCATGGCGGTGTCACCAACTCCTCTGCTGAGCCACGTATTCCATGCTTGGCAGTTGTCACCAGGTTTACCCAATGCGCAGTGTAGGTGATATACCTGCCCTGACCATGCTTTGCAGACCAGGTATCCATGGTCAGATGGACCCTTGCCCCAACACTGTGTGCCAGAGATGCCATTACTTCCTTTTGCACAATCGAGTACAGTTGGGGATTGCCTTTTGTGCAAAGAAATTTTGACCGGGTACCTTCCACTGCGGTGTCCCAATAGCTACAAATTTTTTGAACGCCTCAGACTCCAACAGCTTGTATGGTAAAAGCTGGCGGGCTAAGAGTTCAGACAAGCCAGCTGTCAGTTGCCGGGAAAGGGGGTGACTTTGTGACATTGGCTTCTTACGCTCAAACATGTCCTTGACAGACACCTGACTGTGAGCAGATGAGCAGGGACTGCTCAGGGCGAGACACGGAGTGGCGGATGGTTGAGAGGGGGCAAGCAGAGCAGCAGTGGTTGAAGTGGCTGAAGATGCTGGACCAGGAGGCGGATGGCGTCTTTGACTTTGTGTGCTGTTGTACTGATGTGTTGATACCATAGGCGTTTGTGATGTGACATCATGTGCCTTCGCAACGAAGTTGTACCTAGGTGGGTGTTGGACTTCCCACGACTCAGTTTCTTTTTGCACAGGTTGCAAATGGCATCGCTGTTGTCACAGGCAGACACACGAAAAAATTGCCACACTGCTGAGCTCTGCAATGACGGCATTCTGGTGGTGGCAAAAGCATGCGTTAACTGGCATGCTGTCTGGCAGACCCCGGGTGCCGATGCATGCTGTCTGAGTGTGCCACTAGCTACTTTCGACGACCTCCCCGTGCTTCCAACTAGTCTCCTCCTCCTCTCTGTCTCCCCATCTGAACTTTCCTCCTGTTCTTCTTCTCTTATAGCGGGCACCCACGTGACATCCACGGACGCATCGTCATCATCAACCGCTTCACTTGTATCTGACAACTCAACAAAGGAAGCAGCACCGGGTACAACATCATCATCATCATCAGACCGTACGTCTATGTGTGTAATGCTGCCTGACTGGGACATATCCCTGTTATCTACATCCTCTGTCAATAATGTTTGTGCATCACTCATTTCTTCCAACGGATGTGTAAATAACTCTGCTGACGGATCAAGTGAAGCGGCTGTGGTGCTAGTGTTGGTGGTGGCGGCAGGCGGGCGGGCGAGTGGTAACTGGAGAGGTGCCCAAAGCTAAGCTGGAGGATGGTGCGTCTAGGTTCCGAGCAGAAGCTGTAGAAGATTGGGTGTCCTGAGTTAGCCAGTCAACCATGTCCTCAGAACTTTTCAAGTTCAGGGTACGTTGCCTCTGAAAACTGGGCATTATTCTAGGGCCAAAGGGAATCACAGCACCGCAACCACGACGGCCCCTTTGGGGTGGCCTGCCTCTGCCTGTCATTTTTTTTCGATTAGTGGTACTATGCGTGCAAGCTACTGTGCCACCAGATATGAGTGTCACTGTGCACTGGCAAAAGTTGGCAGAGTAGGCGCTGTAGGCCTCACACACATGCCTGTAGGCAGGCAACTGATATTCAACCGATTACAGTCAAGAAAGGGTTGTTTTATGTCACTCTACACTACGGTTGAACCAGATATGAGTGTCACTGTGCACTGGCAAAAGTTGGCAGAGTAGATGCAATAGGCTTCACACAAACGCCTGTAGGCAGGCAACTGATATTCAATGGATTACAGTCAAAAAAGGGTTGTTTTATGTCACTGAACACTACGGTTGCACCAGATATGAGTGCCACTGTGCACTGGCAAAAGTTGGCAGAGTAGATGCAATAGGCTTCACACACACGCCTGTAGGCAGGCAACTGATATTCAATCGATTACAGTCAAAAAAGGGTTGTTTTATGTCACTGTACACTACGGTTGGACCAGATATGAGTGTCACTGTGCATTGGCAAAAGTTATCAGAGTAGATGCAATAGGCCTCACACACACGCTAGCAGGCAGGCATATGCAATTAGATTACACAGAAAAAAATAATAAAATAAAAAAAAAGATGTTCTAGCCCTAAAAAGGGCTTTTGGGGTTGCTGTCCTTGCAGCAGATATCAAATGAGTCCTTCAGGTGTGTAGTGAAAGCTAAATACACAGCCTGGCTATCTATTTCCCTATTAAATCAGCAGCAGGTACAATATATGTCCTCTCTCAACGAATGTAGCTTCAGAATGATTCTAAAATGGAGGCTGTCCTTCAGATGGAAGTCCCTGGAAGGGAGTGTATGCTGCGGATTGGCTGGAATGTGTCTGCTGACTGTGAGGTGCAGGGTCAAAGTTTCCTTAATGATAAAGAATAGGGGCGGACCGAAAAGCTCATGTGTTCACCGTTCGATGCGAACGCGAACATGCAAAAATTGCCGCGAATAATTCTCCGGCGAACTGTTTGGGACATCACTAGTCAGGACATCAGTTCAGGACCTCAGGAATACCGGAGGAAAAAAGCAGGCTTGGCAAAATAATAAATGCTTTTATCTCTATCTTTCTATAAAATTACAGATATACCTTTTTTTATGTATCAACCATCAGAGCAAACTTTAATAACTGACTCACAGCATGACAGTTACAGATGACATCAAGACATTCCAAATGCAGTTAACTCCTTATGATTTTGGCTACAACTAAAATGTAATATAGAGTTTAAACACATAACATCACACATTGTCTTTGTAATAAAAGTAGGTGGCTGTTTTTTGCCAAACAGCTCCCCCGTAGCCACAAGCCGGCTTACACAGTCTGATCCCAGCGGTTTGGCTTGGGGATGTCCGGGTGAATCCTCGCAGATCACTTTTCCAGTTCAGTTTCTCTGGATAATCCATCAGCATTGCCGTTTGCTTTCCCGGGCGGTAGTGAATTGTAAAGTCAAAGGGCTGCAGCTCTAAACTCCAGCGAAACAGTCTGGCATTGTCTCCTGCCACCCTGTTGAGCCACACTACTGGGTTGTGATCTGTGAATAAGGAAAAGGTTTGCCCATACAAATATGGCTGTAGATTTTTGTTGGCCCAAACCATGGCCAGGCATTCTATTTCAAATGCGGCGTAGCTTACCTGTGGTAATAATTTTCTGCTTAAGTAAGCCACCTTGTCTTCACCTCTATCGGATCCGATTTGGCTCAATACAGCCCCCAATCCAAACATAAAAGCGTCTGAGCCTAAGATTTTGCTGGTGGGTCCGTGGTACGAGCCTGCTGCCATATGGTCACCGGGTAAATGTCTTGGGTAGAAGTTTGGGACTCAAATGTGGAAGTTAGCTGGCCCAAGTCATTCCCGAGTAGGACATCTGCCGGTAAATTCTGCATCAATCCTACTACCACAACCCCCAACCCCACACCCTGATGTAAATTAACCTTGGCAGTGGGTAAGCAGAGTACTGCTACCCGTACTGCCACAGAGCCTCCGGGACGTACTTTGTCTGGGACCAAGTGGTGTCTAACGAGGGTTATCTTTCTCCAGTGTCCCTTAGCCCTTCAATGTTCTTCCCCTCCAGACATATGGTTTGCCGATAATGTTGATGGTTGTCAGACACAGCCTGGGTGGGGTCAACTTCATGTAACATCCATAGTTGTTCCTCCGGGTAGTGGGGTTCAGCATTGTGGGTACCGGTCTTGGTGTGGTAGCAATAAGCCACTGCTTTGTTTAGCGGTGGTTGGCCCGAACGAACCCATGTGTTATGTTTCCAGTTCTGAGGGCATTCCCTCTGGACATGGCCCAACTGCTGGTATCGGTGACACCGAATATTGGCACAAGGTTGGTACCTGGGAGCGGAAGTGTTGAACCCATTGCTCCTGCCCTGACAGGGTGGGGCTATGTCCAGAGGTGCTCGGGACGGCACTGCAGGCTTATACGATGAGCGAGGTGGTGGTACCGTGCATCATAGTGTTCATCAGCCAGCCGAGTGAAGTCGGAAAGGGTAAAGGGGTTATGGTCCCTTACCAATACATGCACCTCTGGGGTCAGTTCACTGAAGACCTGCTCTAATAGAATCAATGGCAGTAGTTCTTCCATGGTTGCGGCATGAACCCATCCCATGGCAGCTGTCTGCAGTCGATAAGCCCACTCAGCATAGGAATTCTTCTCCTGTTTGTTGAGCTCCCAAAATCGGCATCGGTATGCCTCTGGGGTGATAGCATATTGCTTTAAGATGGCCTGCTTCACCCGGTGGTAATCTTTGCTGTCCTCATCTGGTACTGCCCAGTGCGCTTCTGCGGCATGGCCAGACAATTTGCTTGCCAACAGAGGTACTCAATCTGCTTGTCCAATTTCATGTAAGTGGCACAGTCTTTAAAATTCTTGATGGACCCATAAATATCCTCTTCCGTATCTGTGATTGCTTTAGATGCATTGCACAGGCTTTAAATGCCTTGTATGGGAGCTTCATTCTTCCATGTGTGGTAGCCGATACTGTTGGTGACCCCCTCTGGATCGCTGATCAGCTAGTTGTAGCTGTATTGCCTGTTGTCTTTCCGCCATCACTCTGATTACAGTTTCTTCTGATGATGCTTCCGGGTAAAATGCCAGCCTTATCCTTAGTTCCCTTGTGACTTCACTTTCCTCAATCTCAAGGTACAGCACTGCTGGATCGGTCTCCCTCCATCAGTTCGGTATCAGAATAGCTTTCGCTTTATTGCTGGATATCTTGCCCCTTGCTTCCAATAGTTCCTTTAAAGTTGTTCATTGTAGATAAATTGTATGTGACCCACTGCTTCATTGTGAGGCTCTAATTCCTTCACTTGCCACCAATTGTTAAATCCCAAGGAGTGAGCGGGACATGTTCACCCCTTAACCCTTCTGCTCACTAGTATAGGGGAACTCCTGGATGCTCTGGGTTTTTACGGTCTCAGCATTTCTAACTTGTTCAGGCCAGGACATCAGTTCAGGACATCAGTTCAGGACCTCAGGAACACAGGAGGCACAGAACGCGAGCATGCGAAAATCGCCGCAAATAGTTCTCCGGCGAACTGTTTGGGACATCACTAGTCAGGACATCAGTTCAGGACCTCAGGAACACCGGAGGAAAAAAGCAGGCTTGGCAAAATAAAAAATGCTTTTATCTCTATCTTTCTGTAAAATTACAGATATACTTTTTTTATGTATCAACCTTCAGTGCAAACTTTAATAACTGACTCACAGCATGACAGTTACAGATGACATCAAGACAATCCAAATGCAGTTAACTCCTTATGAACTGGCTACAACTAAAATGTAATATAGAGTTTAAACTCATAACATCACACATTGTCTTTGTAATAAAACTAGATGGCTGTTCTTTGCCACACCCTCACCGCTGTGTCTCTCTTATAACCTGCATGCCTCTTGATGAGCACCTTCGGAGCCCATCACAGGCCTCACAATGAGCACCTTCGACACCCATTGCAAGCCTCTCAATGAACGACTTCGGTGCTCATTGCGAGCCTCTTCCCCCCTCTACTTTACTGGCCTCACAATGGGCACCTTCAGCGCTCATTATGGGCCTTGCATCAAGCTCATTTGGTGCTCACTGTGAGCCTCTCCACCCCTCTACCTGTCCCACCCTCTACCCTCATTGCAAGCTTCTCGTCCCTCTACTTTACTGATCTTGCGATGAGAACCGGTGGTTGTCATCATGGGCCTCGCAATGAGTGCTTTCAGCTCCCTTTACCTCTCCCACCCTGTACTTGATGGGAGGCACTCATTGCAAGTCTCTCTCCCACTCTACCTCTCCCACCCTCTACTTGATGGGAGATGCTCATTGCCATCCTCTCCCCCGTACTCTACTTGCCTTGCGATGAGTGCGTTCAGTGTTCATCATGGGCCATGCAATGAGAGCCAAAGCTGCTCATTGCAAGCCTCTCCCCCTTCTAAATCTCCTCCCTTCTAAGTGATGGTAAGTGCTCATTGCAAGCCTCTCTCCCCCCCTCTACTACCGGGCTTGCAAAGAGCGGCTTTGGCACTCATCACGGGCCTCGCAATGAGTGCCTTCGACACACATTGCATGCCTCTCCCCCACCTCTACTTCCTCTCCCTTACTGTTTCTCTTTCCCCCTCTCCCTCCCATGTGTCTCCTTCCCCATCTCCCCCTGTGTCTCTTCCCCCTCCTTCTACCATGTGTCTCTTTCACTCCCTACCTCCCCTTTTTCTCCTTTCCCCCTCTTCCCTTCCCTGTGTCTTTTCCCCCTCCTTTGTGTCTTATTTCCCTTTCCTCTCCCTCCCCTCTGTCTTTCTTCCACCTCTTCTCCCTCCCCTGTGTTTCTCTTTCCCCTCCTGTCCCTCCCCTGTGTCTGTCCCCCCTCCGTTCTCTCCCCTGTGTCTCTCTGTCCCTCTTTCGTGTCTCTCACCCCCTCCTCTCCCTCCTGTGTGTCAGCGCTCTCTCCTGCGTGTGTGCACGCCCATGTTTCTGTGCGTTCACGCATGTGCACGCTGTAGTGGGAAAGCATTTAGAAGGGTTAATAATGGATAATATACAAGAATATGTGTATTTGAAAAGGATTATAAGTAGAAGACAACATGTTTTTTTTAAATATAGGTCATGTCAAACAAATCTAATTAGTTTCTATGAGGAGGTTAGTAGGATCTTGGATCATGGCAACTCAGTGGATGTAGTATTTTTGGATTTTGCAAAGGCTTTTGATACAGTGCAACATGGGAGACTATTGAGCAAGCTAATGGATACAGGAGTTGCAGAAAATATCTGCTCATGGATTGAGAGCTGGCTAAAAGACAGGAAGCAAAGGGTTGTTGTAAATGGAACATACTCCGATTGGACTAATGTGGTAAGTGGGGATCCTCAGGGCTCAGCATTAGGTCCTCTCCTTTTTAACATATTTATTAACGACTTAGAGGTAGGACTAGAAAGTAGTATCTCCATTTTTGCTGAGGACACGAAGTTGTGCAAGGTAATTAAATCAGAAAATTATAGACTTTGCATAAAGGTTATGCATCTGGAAGGGAAAAATTACCATGCAATTTATAAACGTAATAAACCAAATCTAGGGGTATCAGATATTGAAAGGTAACAGTGCTCAATGCCAAGCAGCAGCTGCAAAGGCAAATAAACTATTAGCATGTATTAAGAAAGGTATAGAAGCAAGGGAGGCAAATATATATTCTACTACTATACAAATCCCTAGTTTGCCCTCATTTGGAATATGGAGTACAATTTTGGGCACCACTACATAAAAAGGACATTTTAGAACTGCAAAAAGTACAGAGAGGGGGAAAAAACTAATAAGGGGAATGGAGGGGCTAAGTTATGAAGAAAGACTAACCAAATTAAACGTATTTTCTCTAGAGAAAAAGGCGTCTAAGACGAGATATGATTACCCTTTATAAATACATCCAGGGTCAGTATAAAGATTTGTCAAGGGAGCTTTTTGTTCCTAGAGGTTTTCAACTGACAAGAGGACATCCCTTGAGGTTAGAAGTAAAAAGATTCCACCTTAAAGAAAGAAAAAGGTTCTTCACAGTAAGGGTGGTTAATCTGTGGAATTCTCTACCAAGGGATGTGGTGACAGCGGATTCAATAGATAACTTTAAAAAGGGATTGAATATATTTTTAAATAAAAAGGGCATTCAGGGTTATCTTGGTTAATTAGAGAGGGATTACTATTCTAGGGAAAAATATGATCGCCAGTATCTGGGGTCAGGAAGGAAGTATTTATTTTTCCTTTTGAGACAATTGCAAAGTTTCACTTGGGTGTTTTTTTTTTTTTGCCTTCTTCTGGATCAATTAACAACTAATCCACATATTGTATATATGAAGAGGTTAGTATTAACTTGGATAATGTCAACTCAGTGGATGTAGTCTTTTTGGATTTTGCAAAGGCTTATGATACAGTGCTACATGGGAGACTATTGATCAAGCTAAGGGATACAGGAATTGCAGCAAATATCTGCTCGTGGATTGAGAGCTGGCTAAAAGACAGGAAGCAAAGGGTTGTTGTGAATGGAACATGCTCGAATTGTACTAATCTGGTAAGTGGGGTGCCTCCGGGCTCATTATTAGGTCCTCTCCTTTTTATCATATTTATTAATGCCTTAGAAATAGGATTAGAAAGTATTATCTACATTTTTGCTGATGACACTAGGTTGTGAAAGGTAATTAAAACAGATATTGATGTACTTTCCCTCCAAAGAGATTTGCATAAATTAGAAAAATGGGCATCTAAATGGCAGATGAGATGTAATATTAATAAATGTAAAGTTATGCATCTGGGAAGGAAAGATAGCCATGCAATTTATAATCTTAATGTAACAAATCTAGGAGTATCGGATATTGAAAGGGATTTGAGAGTACTAGTGGACAACCACCTAGGTAACAGAGCTCAATGCAAAGCAGCATGTGCAAAGGCAAGTAAAATATTAGCATTTATTAAGAAGGGTATAGAAGCAAGGGAAGCAGATATAATTCTACCACTATACAAATCTCTAGTACGCCCTCATTTGGAATATGGAGTACAATTTTGGGCACCACTACATTAAAAGGATATTTTAGAGCTGGAAAAAGTACAGAGAAGGGCAACAAAACTAATAAGGGGAATGGAGGGGCTAAGTTACGAAGAAAGACTAGCAATATTGAACTTATTTACTCTAGAAAAAAGGCATCTAAGTGGGGATATGATTACCTTATATAAATACATCCAGGGTCAATATAAGGTTTTGTCAAGTGAGCTCTTTGTGCCTAGAGGTTTTCAACTGACAAGGGGACATCCTTTGAGATTAGAAGTAAAAAGTTTTAACCTTAAAGAAAGAAAAGGGTTATTCACGGTAAGGGTGGTTAATCTGTGGAATTCTCTAACAATGGGAGTGGTGACAGCGGATTTGATAGATAACTTTAAAAAGGGATTGGATATATTTTTAAATAAAAAGGGCATTCAGGGTTATCCTGGATAATTAGAGAGGGAGTATTGATCCAGGGATGAATCCGATCGCCTGTATCCGGGGTCAGGAAGGAATTTTTTATTTCCCCTTTTGAGGCAATTGGCTAAGTCTCACTGTTTTTTTTTTTCAGTTTGCCTTCCTTTTAACAATTTACAATGAATCTGCATATTACAGATGAGAAGTGATCTAAAAAGGTTGAACTTGATGGACTAAAAGTATTTTTTCAACCTCAATTACTATGTAACTATGCAACTATGTAACATCCTTTCCCTGCACTTGTGAAACTATGAATTTAAGAAATTATAGAAAATATGCAAATAAAATACCAATATAAACATTAATGTATACCGTATATACTCGAGTATAAGCCGAGTTTTTCAGCTCTTTTTTTAAGGCATAAAAGGGCCCCCTCGGCTTATACTTGAGTCACTCTCCCCCCGTGTGTCTCTAACCCCCCCCGTGTGTCTCTCTACCCCGTGTCTCTTTCCCTCCCCCTCCTCCACCTAAAACCCCTCAACCCCCCTCCTTCACTTAAACCCCCCTAAATACCTCCCCCCTCTCCCCTCACTTAACTGCTTGTGCTCCGGCCTCCGCTCCTTGACCCAGCGATGGCGCGCATGTGAGTGACGTCACATGCGCGACGCATCATTAGCATATACCAGGTATTTAGGGGGGTTTAGGTGGAGGAGGGGGATTGAGAGGGGTTTAGGTGGAGGAGGGGGTTGGGATTGAGGGGGGAGGTTGAGGGGGGTTGAGGTTGAGGAGGTTGGTTGGGGTTGAGGGGGGTTGAGGTTTAGGAGGTGGGTTGGGGTTGAGGGGGGTTGAGGTTGAGGATGGGGGTTGAGGGGGGTTGAGGTTGAGGATGGGGGGTTGAGGATGAGGATGGGGAGGGAGGTTGAGGTTGAGGAGGAGGGGTTGAGGTTGGGGGGTTGAGGAGAGAGGATGAGGAGGATGGGGGGGTTGAGGATGGAGGTTGAGGATGGGGGGGTTGAGGAGGGAGGTTGAGGTGGAGTCCAGGATGAGGAGGGAGGTTGAGGATGAGGAGGGAGGTTGAGGATGAGGAGGGAGGTGGAGGATGAGGAGGTAGGTGGAGGATGAGGAGGGAGGTGGAGGATGATGAGGAGGGGTTGAGGAGGGGGGTTGAGGATGGGGGGTTGAGGAGAGAGGATGAAGATGGGGGGTTGAGGAGGGAGGTTGAGGATGGGGGGGTTGAGGAGGGAGGATGAAGAGCGAGGTTGAGGAGGGGGTTAAGGATGAGGAGGGAGTTGAGGATGAGGAGGGAGGTTGAGGAGTGGGGTTGATAAGGGAGGGGGGAAGAGACACAGGGAAGGGAGATGTTGGAAGAGACACAGGGAAGGGAGAGGGGAGAAGAGACACGGAGAGAGAGGGGGACACAGAGGGCACAAGAGGGACACTAGGCTTATACTCGAGTCACTCATTTTACCCAGTATTTTGTGGTAAAATGGGTGCCTCGGCTTATACTCGGGTCAGCTTATACTTGAGTATATACGGTAATTAATATTTAGAGTTTAAATCTATAACTACACATCACACTATCAATGTATATTAGAAAATTACCAACTGCAGTCACATTTTTAAAATAGACCTTTCTGAAGAACATAAACAACATGTTTTTAGAAGGTAAAAATTATAATATAGCCTCTAATTTATTCCCTCAATGTGTAATTATGCTGCAGTGGAATCTGCTATTTTAGTTTCAACCTCCTGCTTATGCTCTCTTTCATCCCAGTTTAATTGACCCTATAATATCTTGGTAATGTACCAAATTGGTAAGTTACCAAATGTCTAAATTAGCATCTTAAGAAACAAATATTATATTTTTAAAGATTTACACTTGAAATAACATTTCAGTAGAAATGCTTGTCTTCATCCATATCAGGTGCCAGAGCTATCAATACTTGATCTTCATTGTCCAATATACTAACAGCCTTATTAAATTGCAATTCAGTACATTTTAAAAGGGCTCTATTTAAGCACCTAGCATATATTTTTTAAAGAAGTTTTTGTTAGTGATCATCTATCCAAAAGCAAGGTCTTCACTAACTAAAAACTTCTGTAAATAAAATTTGCTATGTGCTTAAATAGAGCCCTCTAAAATTTACCGAATCGCAATTTAATAAGGCTGTAAGAGTTTGATAGTTAGATAAGTGAATAAAGAAGTATCTTTAATAGTTGATTGAATAACTAGTTTAAATTTTTTGTTGAACACATTTATATGTTTCACTATCATTATTCAGTTAAAAATGGCAAGTAGCATAACACTTGAAAGATAAATTGCCAGTTGATTGGCCACTCAAAGTGTATCACATATAATAGTTGTCAAACTACGAATCGTCGTCACGATTTGCCGAACGTCGGCTGTGTTTGTCCGCAAATGCGGACCCTCGCAAAGTGAGGGTCCGCATTTGCGGAGGTGGAGGCTCAAAGGCGCCTCACACACGGTTAAAAACACATGCACGACTTAGAAAAAAAAACGACCTCTGAACCCACCTTAACGGAACAAACACACGCACGAAAAATACGACCATAACGGCTAAACCGCAAGCACCTAAAAACAGTCAAAACACACCAAATACTGACAAAAAATACATAAAAAGCTTAGCCATAGCAAGGGGGGCATCCAGGACCTCTGACAGTGAAGTTACACCTCCATTTAAGTCAAAATTCCCGAGTTCAGACACACAAAAATCCTTATAAGCGAGAGAAAAATGGCCGCTGATAAAAACGAAAACGAGACTCAAAGCACAGCCACGTACAACTTACCCAAGAAGGGATCCGAGATAAGCTCGGAAACCCGCATTAATCCCACGGGATCTGAGATAAGCTCGGAGACCTGCATTAACCCCACATTAACCATCCGCTGCAATGAAAAATTCAAAATTCCCGCGTTATGGGTCCTTAAAGGATTGTAAAGGTCCTTAAAGGACACGTTTTAAAAATTTATATATATATATACACTATCACGCATGGGGCTCTATAAAGAGCCCCATCAACCATTAATTAACCTTGTCACTCATGAGGGTCAATACAGACCCCCCTAAACCCCTAATTAACCCTGTCACTCATGGGGGTCAATATAGGCCGCCCTAAGCCCTTCATTAACCCAGTCACTCATGAGGGTCAATAAGCCCTTCATTAACCCTGTCACTCATGGGGGTCAATACAGACCCTCATAAGCCCTTCACTAACCCTGTAACTCATGGGGGTCAATACAGGCCCCCATAAGCCCTTCATTAACCCCCTCACTCATGGCGGTCAATATAGACCCCCATATGACCTTCATTAACCCTGTCACTCATGGGGGTCAATACAGACCCCCAGAAGCACTTAATTAACCCCCTCACTCATGGGGGTCAATACAGACCCCCATAAGCCCTTCATTAACCCTGTCACTCATGGGGGTCAATATAGACCCCCATAAGCCCTTCATTACCTCTGTCACTCATGGGGGTTAATATAGACCCACAAAAGGACTTAATTAACCCCCTCATTTATGGGGGTCAATACAGACCCCATAAACCCCTAATTAACCCTGTCACTCAT
Organism: Discoglossus pictus; assembly: GCA_027410445.1. Taxonomy (NCBI): domain Eukaryota; kingdom Metazoa; phylum Chordata; class Amphibia; order Anura; family Alytidae; genus Discoglossus; species Discoglossus pictus. The sequence goes on along the minus strand of CM050172.1, from coordinate 5,928,808 downwards.
AGGGGTCAATATAGACCCTCATAAGCCCTTCTTTAACCCTGTCACTCATGAGGGTCAATACAGATCCCCATAAGCACTTAGTTAACCCCCTCACTCATTGGGGTCAATACAGACCCCCATAAACCCCTAATTAACCCTGTAACTCATGGGGGTCAATATAGACCCCCATAAGCCCTTCATTAACCCTGTCACTCATGGGGGTCAATATAGACCCCCATAAACCTTAATTAACCCAGTCCCTCAGGAGGGTCAATACAGCCCCCCATAAGCCCTTAATTAATGCCCTTACTCATTGGGGTCAATGCAGACCCCCATAAACCGCTAATTAACCCTGTCACACATGGGGGTCCATACAGACCCTCATAAGCCTCTATTCAGTCCCATAAGGGTATATTAAGACCATTATGGGCCTGTTACAACCCAACATTAACCACATAAGTGCCATGACGGTCCTCAAGGACCATCATGACACTAAGTATAAACACTACACTGCACTATACCCCCCAATAAAACATTAAATATCAACTAAACAGCCTCTACACTAAGCTATTAAAAGTCTACACTACCTACCTACACTACCTACCTACCCCAGAATAACCCCCCCACCACTCTAATTACAGAAAATAAAAAAGACTTGAGTCACACAAAAAAAAAAAATCTACATTACATAAAAGAAATCTAAGTGACAAAAATAAAAAATCTACATTACAGAAAATAAAAAAACCTAAGTCACAAAAATAAAAAAGGAACATTACAGAAAATAAAAAAAACTCATTACAACCCCCCCCCCCACTACAGAAAAAAAATACACACCTGAAAAGGAAATACATATAATACATACAATACATACAATATAATACAATACAATAAATACAATATAATACAATACAATACACCCCTATCTAATATACAAAACATCCTATCTATCTAATATACATCCCCAATCTATCTAAATAACAAAATCTAATATACAATACATGCTATGCTATATAAAACACATACCCCTAGCTAACATACAATAAATGCTATCTATATATAAAATAATTTAATTCTAAGCTAAAATAAAATAATTAAGACCACTTACCTTTGCAGATGTCCATTCAGACCTAGGGAAAAAAAATAGTGCAACACATTTACAGTAGAGATGTTGCGGACAGTTCGTCCGCGGACTATTCACAGCAATTTTGGCCCTTTCGCGCTCGCATCTGACGGCGGACACATGCGCTTTTTGGTCCGCCCCCTATTCTTTATCATTGAGGAAACTTTGACCCTGCACCTCACAGTCAGCAGACACATTCCAGCCAATCAGCAACACACACTCCCTTCCAGAGCCTTCCATCTGAAGGACAGCATACATTTTAAAATTATTCTGAAGCTGCATTCGTTGTGAGAGGACAGATAGTGTAGCTGCTGGAGATTGAATAGGGAAATAGATAGCCAGGCTGTGTATTTAGCTTCCACTACAGACCTGAAGGACTCATTTGATATCTGCTGCAAGGACAGCAACCCAAAAAGCCCTTTTTAGGGCTAGAACATCATTTATTTTATTTTATATATTTTTTTTGTGTAATCTAATTGAATATGCCTGCTTGCCAGCGTGTGTGTGTGACAGGCTAACACCTAACAGCTTATATTGTGCTTATTTTCACTACTCATACCTGGTGGTGTACCATACATTGAAAACAACCATTTTTTTCCTGTAATCTAATTTCAGTTGCCTGCCTGTGTCAGACTCACAGCTAATATTTTGCTCTGTTTCACCAGTCATAGTTGGTGTACCATACATCTCCCTGTTCCAAAAATCAATGCCATATACACATCCCCTAATAGTGGACGTAACAGGGATTAAACCGATAGGAATCTTACTACTTAACAGTACACACCTTATAATAACGCAGACAGAGGCAACGCAGAGAGAGGAGTCTGAAGAAGAAGAGTCAGAGGAGGAAGGTGGCTTTGAGGAGGTGGAAGACCAAACACAGCAGGCGTCCCAGGGGGCTTGTTGTCACCTTTCGGGGACCCTTGGTGGCTGGGTGGAGGAAGAGACCTTCAATGACATCAGTGAGGACAAGGAACGGGACATGGCTAGCTTGGTATCCAACCTTGTGCAAATGGGGAGTTTGCGGTTGTGCAAAGGGACTGTTTGCGGTTGTTTGCGGTGCATTAAACGGGGAAATTGGTCTGTTACTGTGAAGCGGGTGTAACCCTTACACTACCTGATCTATACAACATCATACCTGATGTTTTAAAGCATGTTATTCCAAACAATTTAGGAATGTTAGGTGATTTATGCCCTTTATGGCTTAAAACCAGACTCTGCATCAACTATGTAATTTTCCGTGGGAGTTTTGCCATGGATCCCCCTCTGGCATGCCACAGTCCAGGTGTTAGTCCCCTTGAAACAACTTTCCCATCACTATTGTGGCCAGAAAGAGTACCTGTGGTTTTTGAAATTCGCCTGCCCATTGAAGTCTATGGCGGCTCGCCCGGTTTGCCCGTTCGCAAACATTTGATGAAATTTGCATCCGCGGTTCGCGAACCGAAAATTTGATGTTCGTGATATCACTAATTTACAGTAAAGAAATAAACATTCCAAACATTCTGAATATTCTACTCACCTTTCCAGCATGTCCCGTCCTTGTTCTTTTACTCTTCTTTGGCGCGGCACCTGTTAAAAAAAACATACATTAATACACATACATAAACATAAAAACAAAATAAAATAACATTATCTACATTGTTCTTACCTACTTGCGATGTCTCTGGCCTCCTCCTCCTCTTCTGCCCCGCCCTGGAACCGTGCTCTAAAAAAAAAAAAAAAAATCTCACATCCGCACTCACGGACATCCCCGACGTGCAAATGAGGCTCCCCGAGACTTTTCCGGAAGAAAATAGGCAATTGCGCCTTCTGATTTGTTGAAAACGCTGTCTATCAAATTCACCCAATCAGGAGGAGCCAATGTTTGAGCCAATCAGAAAGGGATACACCCTAAAATCCCACTCTGATTAGATAATGCAGCTGTCAATCTTTATTTAAACCAATCACAAGGTGCAGATGCTTTCAGCCAATCACAATGGAATACACCCCCACGTACTGATTGGTGAAGGCATTTGCACCTTCTCATTGGCTGTTGTCAATGTCAATCAGTATTACAGCAAATGGTACAGTGCAGATGTCTTCAGCTAATCACCGCTTGGGAGTGTATCCCATTTTGATTCGCTGATGGCAATAAAGCCATTGGATTGGTTCAAATATAGATTGACAGGTGCATTATCCAATCAGCGTGGGATTTTGGGGTGTATCCCTTTCTCATTGGTTCACAATTGGTGTCTTCTCATTGGCTGAATTTGATAGACAGCGTTTTCAGCCAATCAGAAGCCGCCGGTAATGATATAGGAATCACAAGGTTGTGGAGACCAGCAGCCAAGATCAGCAATAATCCAGTTCAGCAACCTGTAGGTGAAACAGGAACAAGCTTTATTGAAGTGATCAGGAACCACACAATAATCTGGCAAGGATACAGAGACAGGAAATGCCTTATATAGGCCAAGAACCAGACAGCTGACTAGACACAGCTAAAGAGAGTTGTCACTGATTTCATTGCTTTTAGAGTCAAGGTATCAGATCTCAGGCAAATCTGCAAGAGGCAGGCTGGTGTACCGGTAGGAAAGAGGTTTAGCAACATGCAAACCAGGGTTCGAATCTCAGCAGAGTCAATTCCTCACACCGGCCTTGCCAATTTTGTTCTGGAACACTCCGTAGGAAGCTCATTAGCGTTGTTGTTTTTTTTTTGTTTTTTTTAAAGAGCGCGGATGCTTCCGGGCACAACACGAGGAGGCCGGAGACATCGCAGGAAGGTAAGTACAATGTAGATTGTGCTGATTTTACTTGGTTTTATGTTTATGTATTTGTACTAATGTAATGTTTTCTTTTTAACAGGGGCCGTGCCGAAGAAGCAAAGATGGAGGATGTGACATGCTGGAAAGGTGAGTAGAATTTTTATAATGTTTATAATGTTTATTTATTTTATGTAAACGTGTTGTAGTAATTTTTTAAATCTTTTTTACCCTAGGTTGGTGATCTGAAGAAACATCTCAAAGGTAAGTTGTCTTAATTATTTATTTTAGCTTAGAATTAGGGTTGCTATATAGAGATAGCATTTATTGTATATTAAATAGATAGGGGGATGTATATTACATAGATAGTATTCATTGTATATTAGATAGACAGGGGGATGTATATTGGATTGATAGTATTGTATATTAGATAGGGTGATGTATATTAAATAGGGGGATGTATATTAGATAGGGGGATGTATATTAGATAGATAGTATTTTATATTAGATAGGGGATGTATATTAGATAGGGTGATGTATATTAGATAGGGGTGTATTGTATTGTATTTAATTGTATTGTATTGTATTGTATTGTATTTAATTGTATTGTATTGTATTTAATTGTATTGTATTGTATTGTGTTTAATTGAATTGTATGTATGATATTTATTTCCTTTTCAGGTGTGTAATTTTATTTTATTTCTGTAGTGGGGGAGGGTTGTAATGTATTTTTTTATTTTCTGTAATGTTTCTTTTTTTGTGACTTTGTTTTTTTTTTCTATAATGTACATTTTTTATTTTTGGTGATTTTAGTTTTTTTTTATTTTATGTAATGTAGATTTTTGATTTTTGATGACTTTAGTTTTTTTGATTTCTGTAATTACAGTGGTGGGGAGGGGTTATTAGGGGGTAGGTAGGTAGTGTAGGTATTAATAGATTAGTGAAGAGGGTGTTTAGTTGATATTTAATGTTTTATTGGGGGGTATAGTGCAGTGTGTTGTCTATACTTAGTGTCATAATGGTCCTTGAGGACAGTCATGGCACTTATATGGTTAATGTTGGGTTGTAGCAGGCCCATAATGGTCATAATATACCATTATGGGACTGAATAGAGGCATATGATGGTCTGTATGGACCCCCATGAGTGACAGGGTTAAAATTGTGTAGTGCTTAAACTTTGGGTCATGAGGGTCCTGGATGACCCTCATGGCACTTATAGTGTTATTACATGCGTTCATTAGTGTGTTATAGCCATCTATATAGTTGAGGCACACAGTACACTCACATTGTGTGGCAAACAGCATTTCAACACTTTCTTTTATTGACCGTCATTTTTTGACGGGCTAGTCGCTAGTATATATATTTTTTTTCAAGCCAAAGAGTGGGTTGTCACATATATATTATATAAAATAAACTCTTCA
>CM050172.1:5817853-5923527 GCA_027410445.1 Discoglossus pictus | reverse complement strand
AAATTAAAGAAATAAAAAAGGGGAAGAGGAACATAATATCATTCTCTTCGCCAATAATGTTGTATTAACATTAACAGACCCAATTAATTCAATAACATATTTACACAGGAACATACAAGGTATAAAATACACTATTAGGAAGGACGGAAAAAGCTCCACACCCGCGTAACACATAGACAATCACAGCCATAAGACCTGCGGGACTTAGAAAAACTAAAATATGAGGTTGCAAAAATGTAAAGTTAACACCGAAAAACAACAAAAACACAGCAAAATAACAAAATAACATAAAAAATATATAAATAAAACAAAAAGTATGTAACTTGTCACATCTTCATAGCTAAAACAAATACATGGATCTAAATAGATTGAGTAATTAATTACTTTTTATGTAAATGTTTGTACATTTTTTGCCTATTAGCAAGTCTAGTTCTTCACAAGAACACACTTTAGATATGAAACTTTACTGATCTGTGGATGTTTATCTAGACTTAGGATAAGGTGATAAATAGGGATAAACTGGGATAAGAGCGGATAAGCAGGGATAAGTGGAATTAAAAGGATTTAACATAAAAAAATCTCAACTTCAATAACTTTAGGGGAGATGTTTATCAAGTTTGGATACAATTTAAAAAAAATAGGATATTTAACATTACTTTTTATCCCTGCTTGATAAATATATTACTATGTCCATACTGAAAATAGCTCATCTTTTTATTAATTAAATACGGACTCTGCAAACATAAGAAACAATAACACAAACAGTATATGGTACTATAGTATTAAACTGTCAGAAATATGTAAGAACTTCACCTTCATGAGTCTGCAAACGTCTATATTTTCCATATAATGTTATAAATAGAGTGATAGATACAGCAGGAGCATTGGAAAAAGAAACCAAATCCTCCGAGATTTGCAATGAGCAGATTGTACTGTAATGATATACAGTATTTGCATGGATACAGTATTACACCCACAGTCTGATCAGAGAGAATACACATTAACTCCTTCTTATTTATACAGTGCAAGACATTACCTGATGTACCTGGTTCCCTATCTTACAGTACTAGTAATACTCTATGTACATGATTTGTACAAACCCGGATAATCTCGGTGCCCGTCATTTAAAATAAGTCCTAACTATAAACACGTCTTTACCTTGGACTGTAAGTACCTGAATCTATTTGTAGGACTGTCTTATTAAACATGTCTTTTACTGTAGTCCCCGAGACCACATGCAAACTAAAAAATAATGTAGTTAAATTCCAGGGGTAATTAGCAAATATTTATTGCATTCGCTTTAATAGTGTTTTCTGGCAGTATAATTAAAAAAAAATAATAATTACCTCCTTATTTGTTTTGTAGTTGTGAATAAGGAAGTTATTGCACATGTGGTATATGTCCTGCAGTGTTGAGAGAGAGACTCTGAACGTCACTTAGTAAACTTATAATATTTTCTAATGAGCACATAGACAAGAGAAAAAAGTAAAAAAAAAACAAAAAACACTTTATTATTACAATTTGTTAAAAACAAAAATTAACCGTCTGAATAATACAACTAGATGGCAGAGGAATGCTATGGCTGATCAACTTCTTGTCTTTAGGGAATCTTATATGGTGAGGATAGTCAGTTGTTAGTATTGAGAGTTCAAATAGATCAAGTGTTTTGATTAACCACCAAAACTTAAATAGCTGACCCAAGGATACTAATAACACAATCTCAATTGGGATGATATTAGTCCTTTGAACCTAAACCAATTGGACACACAAATAATAAATAATACAGATATAATGTATTAATATTCTAGGTACATATAATATTCATATATATCACATAATATAAATGATAATGTATATGTTGAATAACATCAGAGTCTATCCCAGCATAACAAATAAATTCAGTAGTTCTTATCTTGTACAGTATGTTAGTATCTGATGAGTAAATGCCAGTAGCTCCCGTGGCCTTTAGTTCAGTCTGACGCTCCGTGATGACGTCATCAAAGGTGGACTGCAGTTTGGATGGCGGCTGACTCGCACGTTTCGCGGATGCTTCTCCGGGCCAGAACTTGGGTCAGATATTTAGTCAAATAGTATAGTTAGTTAGATATATTTTATAGCCCAGATCACGGGGTAAGTGACAGGCCCGCAGCTTCACCAGGTTTACATAGTTTTTTCACAGCGCAGTATAGATAGCAGCACTTACACACAGGGGATAAGTGGAGGGTCCCCAGTCCTTTCACTTTAGACAGATTAGGGACTGACCCACTTCATACAACATATTTCAAAATAAAATATTTATGCACAAAGCACACCAAGCATTGTAAGTAATTTGCACTTATTGTACGCATGCAATATACAGTATCTCACAAAAGTGAGTACACCCCTTACATTTTTGTAAATAATTTATTATATCTTTTCATGTGACAACACTGAAGAAATGACACTCTGCTTCAATGTAAAGTAGTAAGTGTACAGCCTGTATAACACTGTAAATCTGCTGTCCCCTCAAAATAACTCAACACACCGCCATTAATGTCTAAATCATTGGAAACAAAAGTGAGTACACTGCTAAGTGGAAATGTCCAAATGTTTTTTTTATTATTATTGTTTATTTGTAATGCGCCAACATATTCCGTAGCGATATACATAGGTTAAGTTACAGGCAAAGACAAATTCAAAATTAACACATTGCAAAGAATGGAGGGCCCTTTCTTTGAGCTTGGAATCTGGTGTCCATAGCGCTTTCCCTAAAGCACCTTGCAGGATTGAAACTTGCAGAGTTACAATCTAAGTCTCAATAATTTGTGTGTCCACCTCTATTTTCCAGTACTAACTTAACCCTCATGGGCATGGTGTTCATCAGAGCTGCAAAGGTTGCCACTGGAGTCCTCGTCCACTCCTCCATGATGACATCACGGAGCTGGTGGATGTTAGAGACCTTGCACTCCCCACCTTCTCTTTGAGGATGCCCCACAGATGCTCAATAGCGTTTAGGTCTGGTGACAGTGCATCCTTTATTTTCAGCTCCTTTAGCAAGGCGTTTTGGGGGTCGTTATCATGTTGAAATACTGCTCTGTGGCCCAGTCTCTGAAAGGGAGGGGATCATGCTCTGCTTCAGTATGTCACAGTACATGTTGGCATTCATGGTTCCCTCAATGAACTGTAGCTCCCCAGTACCAGCAGCAATCATGCAGGCCCAGACCATGACACTCCCACCACCAAAAGCATAAATCTATACTGCAGAAAGGTAGTTTAAATAATGCCTAGATGACAGATAAACCCATAAGGCACAAAATACACAAAAACAGTGATATGTGATGAAACCCTGAATTTGAACATAATCAGCAATGCAAAGAGAGTAGAGGCAGCATGTGATAACTTTAGGTTATCAGACATATGTGAATATATGTTTGGTCTGGGCCTGCATGAGTGCTGCCAGCACTGGGGAGCTACAGTTCATTGAGGGAACCATGAATGCCAACAAGTACTGTGACATACTGAAGCAGAGCATGATCCCCTCCCTTTGAAGACTGGGCAGCATGGCAGTATTGGTAATGACCCCAAACACACCTCCAATATGACCACTGCCTTGCTAAAGAAGCTGAAGGTAAAGGTGATGGACTGTCACCATACCTAAAACCTATAGAGCATCTGTGGGGCATCCTCAAATGGAAGGTGGGGAGTGCAAGGTCTCTAACATCCACTAGCTCCTTGATGTCATCATGGAGGAGTGGAAAAGGGCTCCAGTGACAACCTGTGAAGCTCTGGTGATCTCCATGCCCATGAGGGTTACGGCGGTGCTGGAAAACAATGGTGGCCACACAAAATATAGACACTTTGGGCCCAATTTGGACATTTCCACTTAGAGGTGTACTCACTTTTGTTGCCAATGGTTTAGACATTAATGGCTGTGTGTTGAGTTATTTTGAGGGGACAGCACATTTACCCTGTTATACAGACTGTACACTTACTACTTTACGGTGTAGCAGAGGGTCATTTCTTCAGTGTTGTCACATGAAAATATATAATAAAATATTTACAAAAATCTTAGGGGTGTACTCACTTTTATGAGATACTGTAAATCCCTTAAACACAGACTATATGCTAGACCCTAGTTTACACCAATGAATTAATTATAGAGATATTTATGACCCAATAACTATTTATTCAACTTATGGACCTTGATAGAATATGAACTACAAATGTTTAGTTGATATATTTGACTCAGTCTTGTTTACAACTGTATCAATATTCTAATAATACAAGTGACTTGCCAGTCAAAAAAATGACGGAAATAGAATTGTAAGTCAGGGAATGCTGTTTGGCACACAAAGTAAGTGTTTTGGTTGTGTGAGTACCTTTGGCGCTCATTGCGAACCTCTGGGTTGGAGTATTTTTGTTTCACAGAGCTCCTTTGGTGCTGATTGCAAGGTCTATGCTTAGTGCCTTTTGGCACTCATTGCGAGGCTCTCCCCTGGTGTAGTGTTGCTCCTCTGAGCACACTTGGAGCTCCTTGTGAGGCGAACGGCTTTGGCATTTATTGTGATACTGTCGTGTGGTGTTTTGTAATTTTTTCTGTATATGTATTTTTGTAATTATAATTAATTACTGAACTGATAAATTAATATAATTTACCTATTTGGAATTAATATATGCAGCAAGCAATGTGCTGAAGAGCTAACAATCTGTTTTGATGTTCCTGCAGCATACAATGTAGGTTTGCAGTGTTTTTGAGCTGAGGTGTGTCAGCAATGTGTGCAGCGTGTAGTGTAAATAGGCTGCGTGCGTGAGGGGAAGCAGTTTGTGTAGCTGTGTAGTTCCGCATTGTGTAAGTTAGTGTTGTAAAATATGGTGTATGTGGTACGCGGGTGTGGATGATTTTGCGTCCTTCCTAGTAATGTATTTTCTAGCTTGTACAGGGTTGTGTAAAAGTTGTATGTGCTTGGCGGTGTTTTGCGGGTTTAGGGGCCGTGTAGCCTCGTTTACGTTTTTTTCGGTGGCCATTATTTCTCTCACATAGGGGATTTTCGAGTGGCTAAACTTAAATTGAGGTGTAACCTGACTTCCAGACATCTTGGGTGTCCCCCCTTGCTTTTTTATTTATATTTTTATTTTCGTGTTTTTTGCTGTGCGCAGGTCGGCCTTTTTTTTTTGCGGCTCATATTTTTTTTTTCTAAGTCCCGATTTCAAGTCTTACGGGCCATATTTTTATTCATGATTTTTTTTCAAAGTGCTACGGGTCTTGCTCTGTGAATTGTGCATTTGAGTTTTGTAGTCCCACTGCTCGAAGGTATGATGATGAAGTCGTACGGGGTCGAATTTTATTGCAGTAATTTTTTGACGGGCAAGTTGCTAGTATAGTATATCATCTGATGTAATAATTTATTCTACAAATATTTAATTGGTAGACATTTATAAATCAAAGGTGTAAACTGTACATTTTTAATATTTTTAAACAAAGTATTTTTGTTTTTTAATGTGTTACCAATAAAATGTAAATAATTTAGATTCAAATATTTCTGACCCTATTTATTTTATTATCTCTCTAGGAAGGTCATTACTGAGTAATATGGGTGTCTTTCCTTCTTTTCTTCAATTAAATAGTGACTTGTCAACCCTTATATTGTTCTCAAAAATACAGAATAATAAAATGAAATAGAAATGAAATAGGTAATGTGTAGGTGAATAATAAAGATATCTCTGACTTCAAAATCAGGCGTAATACAAATGAAAAGGATTATAGCAGTCACATAATCCGGCAATAATAAATATCCTCTTAAAATAGTGTGATATATATGTGACAATGATCATAATATAAAGAAGAAATTGCATGTGTGTATATAAACTCTTCTTTAAAAACAGTATATAGTGATATTAGATGACAGGACTAATGAGAATCCTCTAAATAGTGTGACTATCTGAGCCTATCACCTAGCCAATCAGATTAGCTTATTTAATCAGATCATCACTTGTCAGATGGTAAACGGAATAAAGATACAAAAATGGGACCTCCAAGTAACCCATCAAAACCTGTCGATGCCTTGAATGTGTTTTTTTTTCTTTCCTTTGGAAAAATGACCGGAAACCGCCATGTCCCTAATGGTGGGAGATTTATGCCAGTTACTTCACCTAAATGTTTTCTCAGGGTAGTAATAAGGGGAATGGAGGGGATAAAAGCCTTATTAAATTGTGATTCAGCAAATAGGGCTCTATATAAGTACATAGCATATTTTTTTTTACAGAAGTTTTTAGTTAGTGAACTTTATGCATAAGCAAGGTCTTTACTATTAAAAACTTCTGTAAAAAAAATATGCTCTGTGTTTATATAGAGCCTTTTAGATTTGCTGAATCACAATTTAATAAGGCTGTAAGTTATGAAAAAAAACTAACCAAATTAATCTTATTTTCTCTAGAAAAAAAAGTGTCTAAGAGGAGATATGATTACCTTATATAAATACATCCAGGGTCAGTATAAAGATTTGTCAAGGGAGCTTTTTGTGCCAAGAGGTTTTCAACTGACAAGAGGACATCCCTTGAGGTTAGAAGAAAAAAAGATTCCACCTTAAAGAAAGAAAAGGTTTCTTCACAGTAAGGGTGGTTAATCTGTGGAATTCTCTACCAAAGGAGGTGGTGACAGCAGATTCAATAGATAACTTTAAAAAGGGATTGGATATATTTTTAAATTAGTATTCAGGGTTATCCTGGTTAATTAGAGAGAGAGTATTGATCCAGGGAGGAATCCGATCGCCAGTATCTGGGGTCAGGAAGAAATTTTTTATTTTCCCTTTTGAGACAATTGGCAAAGTTTAACTTGTTTTTTTTTTCTGTTTGCCTCCCTCTGTATTCAATTAATTAACAACTAATCCACATATTGCAGATCAGAGGAGATCTTAAAAGGTTAAATTGATGGGATAAAAGTTTTTTTTCAACCTCAATTACTATGTAATTATGTAACTATGTAACGGGTACTGCTTGTGTGCCCAAATATGCTAACCTATTTTTGGCTGGTGAGAGGCTAGATCCAAGCTGATAAGCTGAGGGAATATTTTAAGGCACGTGGATAACCAACAAAAAGTATTAAAGTTAATGTATAAAAAATCATTACAATCAGAATGGACAGAATCTCTAAATAGATCTAAAGAGACAAAACACAATAACTTGATTCACTGTATAATGTTGTACGGTAGTGATTGGAAACAGATGGATCCTAAACAAACATTGGCACCATCTCACTGGAAACTCAGAACTTAAGTTTTAACTAATTAAACCTCTATTATATACTGTAGGCGATGAAACATTGGTGACATCCTTGTACATAGTTGACCTGAGCATGAGTGACCAAGTACGTTAATAAACCATGAAAACCCCTTGAACCCAATTAATGCAATTCACATTGAGTATAGTATTAAACAGGCTACAGCTTTATTGAATGCTTTACAGTATCATAAGCAGCAGTGATTGCTCGACTAATAATATAGCCCAACATAACCTGAGCCCTCCAGTAACCCCATGCCCAGGAGGCCTTTGAACCAACCATGGCTAAAGACCATGACCAAATAAATAGGATCCACTCAATAGCCAGCAATCACCCCCGCGACCAGCTACCCAAATGGGTAGCTACGCTAAACAAAAATGCTGAGGCCTGCCGAATACCAACCTTCAATGTATAATTAAACAGCTGAAGGCCAACTTCATTAAGGTGCACACCATCTTTTAAATAATAAGTTGGGGCCTCTGGAGTTTCCAAATTCCAATTTCGAATCTTAAACCTCCCCAAGCGCTGTATAAATTATGCCACAATCTTGTTTACTTTGGACCAGGCTTTATCTAAATTCAAAGGATCCATGGCCACCCTCCACTGAACCCGTGGGGCAATGTCCGACCAGATTATAACTAGCACTGGATACAATTTCTTCAAACGCAATAAATCCCTTTTCATTCCCCTAATCAAAATTTCATGGGAACCGAACCCACATCGTTGCCCCCCAAATGCATCACTTTCCTCTGCAGAGGGCCAAAACTACAGGCATAACACACTAAATGCTGTAACAACTGATCCCACCTTATACCCCTAACCCCCAGCCATCTTATATTTAACTTGTGGCTGTTGAAACCCATCTGTGAGCCTCTATCCAGGATTTCTGCCCCTACTGCTCCTCTGGCCCAGTAAATGAAAGCATGCCTCATAATCCACAGACAGATTTCCTAAAAGAAAGAAAATAAACATCAAACCAAAAGATGAGGGCAAACATAAGATCAAAAAGCATTTGATTCCCATCTGCCAATATTCTGAACCACGCTATTGGTGAGCCACATCTATGCTGCCTCAGTTGCAACGCCGATTCTAAGTGAATGGGTCCCAAACTGGACAGGATCTAGACCAAGGGCAGCAATACAGGACTTAAAGACTACTTGGAATTGTAACCTAGACAGGCTAAACCCATCACTGTGAGTAAAAAAATGCACCCCCACCCACCGGACAGCAATTCAGTTATTGCCTTGCAGAATTGAAAGGGCAGCAAGGACCTGTGATAGGATATTAAAGAATAACCTTACCCCTGCTGTACTGGCGTGACTTAGATCTGCGCAACAGTATTGACATGCAGGGCTCATTTATTGCAATATCTGCCTATAGTAACCCACCCACTACACCTTTTGACTTTGCTACCAATTCCCCTATTCTAAATGCCCCCAAAAATGCAAATGAAAAGGCAGTTTTAAATAAACCATCTTGTAAACCGAATGGCATAAGCTTCCTAGGGGACCCATTAATTGTTGCAGTATTAGATACGACACTGGCCTTCTTGTATCTCTAACCTTAGATGCACCCCCTTTGCGAATGCCCTTAAGGACTTGGCGAATTAAAAATATTTTTGTAAAATCCTCCCACCCTGTAACTTAAAGAAAGGGGCTAATGCCATCAAAACTCTAGTAAGGGCTGTTTGAGATGTACCTAGCGAATGTTTTTGCAATATGAAAAACAATAGCACCTTCACCGCCTCTCCTCCAGGCTCCCCATCTGCATGATCCTCCTGACCACCAGTTTTTTGGGACTCATGTGATCCGGTGGTGTGGTCTGTTTATAGTTACTTAATGTTATATGAAGTTGATTACTGTATGTTATGTTATACTAATTACTGTATGTTATGTGTGATTGACTTGTGACGTCTGATTCTGTGTGCTGCATGTTTGGTTCATTAAGAGTTGGGCAGTTGAGAGTTAATTTACATGGAAAGAGATTTAATGATGTTACTGCTGTGATGGATGTCTTAGATAAGTTATACGTTCCTAAAAGAAAGGGAAGGTGACATATCTGGAAGACATCAACAGTAAAAGAAAAAGAAGGTGACATCTTGAGGACATATTCTCCTAAAGAAAAGGGAGGTAATATGGCTATGTGACTGAACTGGACATTGTGATGCCTTGCAGATGAGGCATTGTCGATGGTAATTTATACAGAGTCCAGAAGATACACAGACTGTTGCAGAGTGTTGTCAGCTCATGTTTGAAGGTACATCTATTGAACCTGTTATGGTTTACAGCAACAAGTAAAGCAGTTCCTGATGTTTTTATTATGCTGAGCCTGCATTCATATTATTAAATACTACATCTAATTTAAGAGACATCAGCTGTCTTGGTGAAGGGATAAAAAGAATCTGGGAGCTATGCTGGGTAGGTTTGGCCACAATAGCCATATCAAGCCCGTAGAAGAAGCAGATCTCCACACCGTCTAATACCTACTTCTGAAAAGCAACCCATTCCTTCCATACCTTCTCATAATATTTCCAGGTAGATTGGGGCCAAATAATTACATAACAAAGGTTATATACCTGGCAGCCTAAATCCCAGAGCTCCTGGGGCATTGGTGTCTGCTGTGCATCCGCTGCTGGAGCCACCTCCCGGAATCTCTGCCCCCGAAAACATGAGAGCATAAGCAATGACATTTTTAACCCCAGGTATATGCACTGCTCTGCAAAATAGGTAAAGCTGAGGACACTTCAAAACCAACTTCCTTAACAATTTAACAACGGCAATGAAGAGGCTGAGGCAGTATTAATTGCCTTCACCGCACCCAAGGTATCGCAATTGAAGACCAGGAGGTGGTCACGCAACTCGTGACCCATAGCATCAACGATACCACAATTGGAAATAGCTCCAAAAAAGCAAGGTTCTGAAGCACCTCCCTGCTCCAACTCTGTGGCCATGCCTCTCTGCACCAATGACCCTGGAAATAAGCTCCAAAATGCCTTGACCCTGCCGCATCAGTAAATAATTCCAACTCACGATTGCCTGCAGGATCATGCATAATGATGGCATGGCCATTACAGTGGCTGAGAAACACCAACCAATCTCTTAAATCCTCCATGTGAGCACCCTGATATGGTGATGCGCCTGCGGTACACAAGTCATGGCCAGTGACAATCTGCTTGAAAATATATGCCCAATAGGCATGATCCTGCATGCAAGAGCAAGTTTACCAAAGAGTAACTGCATCTCCCACATTGGGATCTTTTTTAGCTCAACGACGGGTGAACAAGCAGTAAACCAAAAGCTGATTCAATATCAATTTTTCCAGCAAGGCACCTCTACCCGCTCTCTTTACCAGTTCCATTGCCTGTGAAAATGACTCATATTGCACCACCACTTATTCCTTCCCGATGCAGTCATTAACTTATGTTCCCCTGTGAAATGATAAGTGTTGGATTAATCGAAAACGCCTTGTATCTTTTTTAGGCACTAAACCTAAGGGTGACACCACTAGGTTAGGCATACGCAACTCCAGAAATGGGCCTGCCATCCTCCCACGTCCCACTTCACTAATCAATCATGCCTGGATTCTCCCTAGCGCATTTTAAATTCGGTGGGCACCTCCCGCCGGCCGAAACCAAAGAAGGGATGACAAAGACAAAACCTTCAGT
This sequence comes from Discoglossus pictus, assembly GCA_027410445.1. Taxonomy (NCBI): domain Eukaryota; kingdom Metazoa; phylum Chordata; class Amphibia; order Anura; family Alytidae; genus Discoglossus; species Discoglossus pictus. Next base: position 5,912,608 of record CM050172.1, on the reverse strand, counting down.
AAAGCCTGCATAAATCAAACCCGCATCCTCCTTCCGAAACTAAGCATACTCCTTTAACCAAGGCAGCATCTTTTCTGCCCACATCAGCGTCCTCCCCTTTGCCATCGCTAGCGTCTGCCTTCTGTGATTTTTTTTTTTTTAAGTGAAAAAGTGACCAAACTAAACTCCAAGCATTCATGCCTAAACTTGCATGATGCTCCCCATTTGCATTAACTCTCGTTGTACGCAAAGCCGCACCCACTCTTTTCCCCGGTAAAGCGGACCCAGTCTTAACCCAGTAGGCCGAAGGGGAGTGACAATCTTGAGCCAGCTCCCCATAACTCTATCTTCCAATTGCATCTCAGGCCTCACAGCCAGCTTTTGAAGGAATCTTTCGTCATATTGCCACCAGGCAAGACCCCAGTGCGTCTTGTAAATTCCCTTGATTTCATACAAAACATCGCAGAAAAGCATTTCGGAAGTTTCTCCCCTACAGTACTTGCTAGAATAACGTACACTTGTAGCCAATTTGTGAATGTTTTGGGTATTTTCCTATACCTCTGCTTGCGCTCCTCTTTCTTAACCTCATCCTTCTTATCATCATGCTTTACTTCTATAAACTGGTCCAACGGGAGCAAACTAAAAATTTCTATGAATTCTCTCCTCCAAATTTTTCTTTCACTTCCAGCAGGACGTGCTCCCCAATAGAATAGACCAATGGAACATAAACGAGGCTTCTTGAGAGCCGTATCAGCCACTCTAATGGCTGGGGCTACTGCTGAAATGCAACCCGAGGTGTCAGCTTCCTGTTCCCCACTCGTGTTATAAGCTGCCACCTCGGCAGCTGACCTGATAGGCACAACGGAATGTGGCGCACCACCCAAGCTACACCACCCCTTTCTCACTACTCTGCCCCTTTAAACTGGAAAAAAACCCTTTCAACCCTTTTAGAAAATCTTGCATGGAAGTGTTTTTTTGTATATGTGGTTGCTCACCTGTAGGCCCAACCGATGATGAACCGTCAGTGGCCGTCCCAATCAAACCAACTCCAGACTGCGACGTCTCGATATCCTGGTCACCAGGAGTTGTGTCCTGAGTTGGGGCACTTCCGTTCCCGCTATGAGCCGAGGTCTGAAATAAGAAGGACAAGTTTCCCTGCCCCAATCCACCCTCCTGCGAGCACCCGCTCCCCTCGAACCTTCCCGTGAATATGGTATCAATGAAAAGCTAGCCAGCCCCCTGTCACCCAGTGACCCTGACCCTAACCTGTCTCTGCCCTCACTAATCAGTTGTGGAGAAAGCGACCCTGAAGAAAAACATCTCTTTAATTGTGGTGTCAGCAACCGCGATTGTCCTTGCCTCACCACCTCATACTAGACCCTCCTAAAGGGGGACAGTGACTCATGACTCCTGCTGTGTTGTCTGTCCAAACTACAGTAAGGCACCAGGCTACATCTCCTGTATGTGCATGCCACATGCCTACCTTGAGACAAGTGGTGATTCTCTGCTGCTTCTCCTAGTGCCAGGCGCTCTCGGCAGCCTGGCAGTATGACCTGGAGATACAATGTGTCCATTAGGCTGTAAGCAGCTAACCCTAACACCCCATGTACCTAATCCCGCCCACTACCACTCCTTCTCCTAACAGTTTCTAATGGAAACCCTAATATCTCCAGTATTGAAAAATGTAAAGGAAACCCAACAGATTTATCTATCTTCTTACCTTACAATGATGCTGATATTGACTTTTATCCAATAATTTAAATAAATATAAAAACCGTGTTAGTCTTATAGTGTTAGACTCATATTACTGTGCTAAATTACCACTCATGAAGATCTGATCATGATATATGTAGAAAATGACAAATAACAGGGATGCTATTTAGTCAAATTATGTGACCTTGAAGATCTACTGTGCTTCAGAGAAAATTGCACTCATCAAATTAAGTTTAGAGTCAATTCAGTGTTTATCTTCCAATAAGACATTAGCAAGCACCTTATTCAACTATCTAGGCCTATGATACTAACTTAACATTAACAGCCTTATTAAATTGCGATTCTGTAAATTTAAAAGGGCTCTATTTAGGCACACAGCATATTTTTTTTACAGAAGTTTTTAGTTAGTGAAGACCTTGCATTTGGATAGAAGATCACTAACTAAAAACTTCTGCAAAAAAAATATGCTGTGTGCTTAAATAGAGCCCTTTTAAATTTACTGAATCGCAATTTAATAAGGCTGTAAATCTATTAAACCCTAAGGATCATTGAATAGATTTTCTGAGATTGCTCATTCTCTGATTCAATATATACTTCCCACTAAATATACACTTTTAAACACATTTTAACACATAAATTATTTACATGAAATACTTTATATATTTATTCACTAACAATCACATTATAAAACCATAACAAACGAGATATTACATGTAATAATATATATTTGATTTAATTATTTTTAGACAGATTTCACATATTTTTTTATAAGAAATTATAAAATAATAGACACATTTGTTTAATCTAATGATACATTTCATCACAAGGCACGTTTCAATCACTTTTTATTTGTGTATAAATGTAGGTGATATATATTTTTCATTATATTATATGGATCCTTGTACTTGTATGAATTGATATGATTGTTTAAATTATTACAATACCAGTACTAGTCACAATATGAACATTTATCATCAATGTATTATCACATATTATAATTGTCAAACTGCAATTCGTTCTCACGCTTTGCGACAAATCACAGTTTGACAATGATCCGATCGAAAAGCTGATCGGATTGTGCGCATGTGCAAAGCGCTGCGAAAGCCGCACATGCGCAAAGGGCAGAGAAAGCCATCCATGTGCAAAGCGCATCCTTAGCCGCGCATGCGCAAAGTGCTGCGTTAGCTGGGCATTGTGCATGCGCATCGCGTAAGGGAAGGGGGAAGAGACACAGAGAGAGGGGGGAGAGACACAGAGGGGGAGGGGGGGAAAGAGACACAGGAGGGAAGGGGGGGAAGAGATACGGGGGAAAGAAACACAGGAGGGGGAAAGAGCCATTGGGGAGGGGGAAAGATACGTGGGGGAGGGGGAAAAAGACACAGGGGGAGGAGGGGGGAAGAGGCACAGGGGGTAGAATGGGGGAAAGAGACATGGGTAAAGGGGGAAGAGACAAAGGGGAAAGAATGGGGGAAGAGACATGGGGAAGAGACACAGGGGAGGTGGAAAGAGACACGGGAGGGAGAGGTAGGGAAAAGACACAGGAGGGAAAGAGAAACAGGGGTGGGAGAGAAGGGAGGGAAGAGACACAGGGGAGTGAGAGGAGGGGGAAGAGATGGGAGTGAGAGGAGGGGGAAGAGACACAGGGGAGGGAGAGGAGGGTGGAAGATACACAGAGGAGGGAAATGGGGGGACACAAAGGTGGGGGGAACAGACACAGGGGAGGGAGGAAGAAGAGACACAGGGGAGGGGGAAAGAGGCACAGGGGATGGGGAAAGAGACACAGGGGAGGAGGAAAGAGATGCACGGGAGAGAGAAGGGGGAAAGAGACACAGGAGGGAAAGAGACACAGTGGAGGGGGTTAGAGCCATGGGAGGGAGAGGGGGTAAAAACATAGGGTGGAGGGAGAGGGGGTAAAAACATAGGGTGGAGGATGGAGACACAAGGGAGGGAGAGGAGGGGCAAAGAAGACACCAGGGAGGGAGAGAAGGGGGGAAAATGAGACACAAGTGAGGAAGTAGACACGGGGAGAGACTCGCAATTAGCACCAAAGGCGCTCGTCGTGAGGCCAGTATCGTAGATGGTGAGACAGTTGGAGGGGGGGAGGCTCACAATGAGTGCCGAATATTCTCATTGCGAGGCCAGTAAAGAAGAGGGGGAGGAGGCCTCCATTGTGTGGCAAACAGCATTGCCAGGCTTTACATTTTATTGCTGTCATTTTTGACGGGCAAGTCACTAGTATATTTTATAAACTATATTTTATTTGTAAAGTAGCATTACTCAGAGTCATTTGTGATACAGGGCATGCATTGGCTGAGAGATAGTATGTTATTGCATAGAAGATTGCTGTTAGAAACTTATCTTTGTGAATCAGATCGTTTTATGAATACTCTTATGAATAAGAATGTGGCTTCATTTGAAGCTGATCATGATAATGTGGCCTCACTTTTATATACTGCTCCAGGTCAATATTGAATTAGGTCTGTGGTGATGTATGTAGAATACACACTGGAATTTGACTCTACACCATTGTAGATAGGAATTGTGAAGGATCACACAATGTGTTGATTAATATTCAGTAACACATATTATTTAAATACCTTATTTAAGTCTGTTTCTTGCAACAGTTAATAGTAAAAAGTCCTCAGGCTTAATTTTTTTATTTTGATAATATTAATTGGACATGGATTTTGACTTTACTGCTCTATAGCAAATGTAGCATTAATATATACACACACACAGACATATATATATATATATATATATATATATATATATATACATATTAAGGGTCCCCACATTAACCCTTGCAGCGAGTTTCCCAATCGGGACCCCCTCTGCATTAAAACAATTCAAATGTCCCGCTGCAGGTCCTAAAAGTGCCGGGCACACCAATTTGCAATCTCAACAGCTGGGGTACCAAAAGTGGCACCTAACCCCATAAGCCTCTATTTAACCCCATCAGTCCCATAAGAGTCTATAAAGACCATTATGTGACAATAATAACCATAACAGTAACCCCATAAGTGCCATGAGGGTTCTCCAGGAACTCTCTACACTTCCCTACACTACACTATTAGCACCCTAATAAACCAATAAATCTAAACCAACCCCCTCTAACTAATGAACACCCCTTCAACTAATGAACCCCATTCTAACTAGTGAACCCCCTCTAACCAATAAACCCCCTCCTCCCTATCCTATTACCCTTTCTACCCTAACCTATTAACCCCTACACTACCTACCTAACCCCCTATTAAACCATCCAACACCCCACTAATTACAAAAACAATAAACCCCCATCAAATACAAAAAATAAAAAACATAGATTACAGAAATTAAAAAAAGAATATTACAGAAAAAAAATAGAACATTACATAAAATAAAAAAACACCATTACAGAAAATATAAACACCCCACTACTTACAAAAAAAATACTCACATAAAATAAAAAAAAACTATCATCCAAAACACATCCCCATCACATTCAAGCCAAAACCCACACCTAGCAATAAAATAAAGTTTATATTATACCGCTAACCTTGTCAAAATTCCTCTCCAGCGACGATGGTTTTCTTTGCTTCGTCGGTAGACAAGGGACCATCCATATATGTCCACAGGTCCGCAACACCTACAAAAAAAAAAAACATTACAATTAATAAAAAAATACATACAACATATAACACAATACATTCTAAATAGTACACTTACCTGTCCCAAAAGCCCATCCAGCGATGCCCCCGTCCTCCTTGAAATCTTTGGCAGCAGGGCCCCTCCAAAAAAACACTACATTCTAAAAAAATTATAAAATCTAACAGCGCCTCTCGCTTGAGGAGCTCCTCGGCGCAAATGAGGGTTCTCGTGCATGCTCAGTAAAATTTAGAAATGGCGCCTTCTGATTAGCTGAAAACGCTGTTAATCATATTTCAGCCAATCAGAAGGTGCAAAGGTGTTTGTGAGCAAATCAGAATGGGATACACGCCTATATCCCGATTTGATTAGCTGATGTACCTGTCAATCATTAGGAATCCAATCAGAAGGCGCTAATGCCTTTTGCTAATCAGAATGGGATAACCCCCACGAGGTGTATCCCATTGTGATTGGCTCCAAGCATCTGCATCTTCTGATTGGCTGCAATCTGATTGACAGTTACATCAGCTAATGAGAAGATGCAGATGCTTGCAGCCAATCACAATGGGATACGCCTCATGGGGGTGTATCCCATTCTGATTGGCTGAAGGCAATAGGACTTTTAAGGACCTTTATTGACTTCTAGGGTCCTTTAAAGACCTCTGCAGGGCCAAAGGGGCCCGCAAGTAGGAGACAATTGAATTGCTAAGTAACTTGCTCTCTCCACTTGCGGGTCCGGATCTCAAAAAAGTAGCAATTGAATGAGGCCCTTAGTCGGTTGGATTCAGTGACAAAGACAAATTATTTAGGTCGGCTTATTTGGCCAGGTATATTCAATGACTGAGATAATCAGTAACATATACCTACCTGGCAGACATGCCCTGTTAAAGCTTTTAGTAAGAGTTGCTTAGAAGCTTCAATTACATGTATCACATCCAAACCATCAGTAGTGGTTATCTTAAGTATATTACTTACGTGTGATCTATATAGATAATAAGTCATTCAGTGATCAATGGCTTAATGAGAGTTGGCATGCAGACACAGAACAAGTCGATATATACTCAGTGACTGCATATGATGATATCAATGTATCAGAGACTATCTGATAATACAGAACACAAAGGGTTACAAATAAGAAATGGTGTGCCTCTAACCAATAGGATTTGCTTCTGATGTCATGCATGCATCAAGGAGGATATATAAACTGTATTTAATCCTTGGCTGCTCTCATATAGTCGCAGTCTTTGAAAAAATGACATATTAGTAGTGAAACGACGTTCAGACTAGTAGAGAGGGACATGATTTAAAAATGACTTAGTATGTCGTAATGGAAACTGTGAGGTTTTTGTAGAACAATTGTGATACTACTGGTGAAAACCATTAAATTGTTACAGCCTTAAGCAAAACAGGGAGATGGCAACAACAATAAAAATGTATTATTTTATTTCTAAGATTTATAAATAGGGACAGAATAAAATTAAAACAAAGTTGTGCTATCTATACCTAAATCTGCGAGGTTCACTGTGAGAATTCAAGTTTTGAAGTGAACACCTCAGTACATTGGCAAAGCACACAGCTAAATAACACTAAGCTATTTCAACAGTCCCCTAAAGAAAGTGACAGAAAAGTGAGAGAGGTGGAAAGATGAGGTCATTGAAGCTATGAGGTCAGAGGGGTAGTGGCTGACATATGTACCATGCGTGCTGAGGTCCATAGTGTCACCCTCAACATAAATATGTCCTTATTTTATAATGTTGAAAAATCCCACAAAGGTACATAATGTAAAAATATAATTATGGTGACCCTAGTGATTACTGGAAGCCTTGTGGTAGAAAAAAAAAACAGTGAAGGCATTAATATAAAAATAAATCATATGGCAGTGCTATAAACCTCCAAATATAAGTCAAAGTGCAGGGTAAGGAAGTGTTTGCAGTGCTAAAACTGTTCGATTGGGCTAATAAAAATATTTTTGTGATAGACAGGACAGGACAGAGAGAGAGAAAGGAAAGAGAGGGAGAGTAGGCAGAGAGATAGAGACACAACAGAGAGATACAGGACAGAAAGACAGGAAAGAGAGACAGGGCAGAGGGAGAGTACAGAGAGAGAGAGACATGACAGGACAGAGAGACAGGATAGAGAGAGAGAGGAGAGAAAGTGCGAGGACAGAGAGAGACAGGACAGAGAGAGAGAATGAGGAAATAGAGAAAGAGACGAGACAGAGAGAGAGGAAAGAGAGACAGGATACAGAGAGAGAGAGAGGAAAGAGAGTGGCAGGACAGAGAGAAAGAGACAGGACAGAGAGAGAGAGACAGAGAGAGACATGACTCAGAAAGAGACAGGAAAGAGAGAGTGATTTCCTAAGCTCATTAGATATTTTATTTATATACAGCTATCTTTGCTCACCTTCCTTAGGTGCAATCTGCTTTGTTACTTATCAATTAGAGCAAACAATACATTTAGACTATTACTGCATCTTAATGTGTAATGCGGCCTCTTTAGGTACATCACACGATGCCCTAGGAATGAATTACAGTACAGCACTAAGACAGGTTCACCACCTCTAATGGAAAATTCTATTGAGAGCGAAGTCAATGTTTGCTTTGTGAACCAAAATTAAATTCCATGAGGTATGAAGTAAAGTCCTATAATTCAATACATGGGAATCCCAAGAACATAAAAAAGGCATTTTAGATAAATAATATAATGCCCAGGGCCTGACTGGACTGTTTTACACTATGGCCTGGGCTGGGACTGGCAAAAAGTTACTCTGTTTATTGTTATAGTTATGTATTTTTGTATTAATGATGATTAAAATGACATATAAATTGTATGTATTTTTATTATTTTACAGTGTGGCTATCTGGTGATGACTCACCCTGCCTGAGCTCATTAGATGTACAGGGTTTTCTAGTAAGCAGGGGCAGCCTATTATGTTACAGTTACAGTGTTGTTATCTGGTGATGACTCACGCAGCCCCACCTAAATAAACATACACAAGGGGTCTTGGGCAGATAAAACGGGTAGTCTGAGTGTTTACAGCAAATGGTTATAGTTAATAACATCACCAGAATAAATTTAAGGACCTGAGCTCAGGGGAGCAGCTTATTGTTAATTGGTCCCTCTTCTATGTACCTAGGGATCTTACTGTGATTGGCCAGCCTGTGTGCCAGAAAATTGTATAAAATGTGACAATTAATAAAGGTATGGGAGTTGTGTCTAAACTTTCATATACAAGGAGTAAGTGTCATTTTGTGCATTAATCCTAATTCTAATGGATTATATGGTGTACCTGATACTTTGATCTATTGAAGCAAGCTTCTGGGAGTGGTACTGGTGCTTGCTTCTTCTTCTGCTATCAGAGGTGTAAAAGGACCGCACAATTCTGCTGAATAGGTTTCAACCAGGTTCTTACCAAGTCCAATTTAAGTAGCAGATAGTGACAAATACTATTGCTAGATACATGGTTTTACTCTCTCTCCATCACTCCCCACATGCAAGTACTTACCAAAAGTTGTCCTGACTTCTATGAACATTTCTTACAATCCTTGCACAAGAAGCAATCAGTAATATTAATTTTCTACCTCAAGATGTATTGCCTTGACTACAAGGACAGCCTTCACTAGATTCTCCACACATAAATCCATCTTAAATGTTTCTGCTAAGATTATCAATCACACCCATCCTTTTCCTTCTACTTCTCCTTTCTGCCAACCATTTACTGACTTCTTATATCATGTAGGATTAAGTTCAAAATCCTGCCCCTCATATATGAGCCATCAAGTTTACTCCACCCTCCTAAATCTATTCCAGTGTCCTTTTGATGTTTAATTGGCGGTCAGGTCAAACATTGCAAATTGGAGCTTCCATAGTTTAATAAAACCACATGACTTACACCTAGTGATGTCCCGAACAGTTCGCCGGAGAACTATTCGCGGCGATTTTCGCATGTTCGCATCCGCCGCGAATGCGAACACATGCGCTTTTCGGTTCGCCCCCTATACTTTATCACTGAGGAAACTTTGAACATCATTTATTTTATTTTATCATTTTTTGTGTGTAATCTATGCCTGCCTGCCAGCGTGTGTGTGTGACAGGCTAACACCTAACAGCTTATATTGTGCTTATTTTCACTACTCATACCTGGTGGTGTAACATACATTGAAAACAACCATTTTTTTCCTGTAATCTAATTTCAGTTGCCTGCCTGTGTCAGGCTCACAGCTTATATTGTGCTCAGTGACATAAAACAACACTTTTTTGACTGTAATAGATTGAATAGCAATTGCCTGCCTACAGGCGTGTGTGTGTGAAGCCTATTGCATCTACTCTGCCAACTTTTGCCAGTGCACAGTGACACTCATATCTGGTGGCACCTTATATTGCACGCGCAGTGCCCCAAATTTGAAGTGGGAGGACCGACCAAGCATCTTTTTCCATCTCCCACTTCCAAAAATCCATGCCATATACACGTCCCCTGATAGTGGACATAACAGTGATTAAACCGATAGGAATAGTACTACTTAACAGTACACACCTTATAATAACGCAGGCAGAGGCAACGCGTATAATCTTCCATGCTGTGCAGTGGAAGCCCCCAGACTCTGACCTGTGTATAATCTTCCATGCTGGGCAGTGGAAGCCCCCAGACTCTGACCTGTGTATAATCTTCCATGCTGTGCAGTGGAAGCCCCCAGACTCTGACCTGTGTATAATCTTCCATGCTGTGCAGTGGAAGCCCCCAGACTCTGACCTGTGTATAATCTTCCATGCTTTGCAGTGGAAGCCCCCAGACTCTGACCTGTGTATAATCTTCCATGCTGGGCAGTGGAAGCCCCCAGACTCTGACCTGTGTATAATCTTCCATGCTGGGCAGTGGAAGCCCCCAGACTCTGGGAGTCTGAAGAAGAGGAGTCAGAGGAGGAAGGTGGCTTTGAGGAGGTGGAAGACCAAACACAGCAGGCATCCCAGGGGGCTTGTTGTCACCTTTCGGGGACCCTTGGTGGCTGGGTGGAGGAAGATACCTTCAATGACATGAGTGAGGACAAGGAACGGGACATGGCTAGCTTGGTATCCAACCTTGTAAAAATGGGGAGTTTGCGGTTGTGCAAAGGGACTGTTTGCGTTGTTTGCGGTGCATTAAATGGGGAGATTGGTCTGTTACTGTGAAGCGGGTGTAACCCTTACACTACCTGATCGATACAACATCATACCTGATGTTTTAAAGCATGTTATTCCAAACAATTTAGGAATGTTAGGTGATTTATGCCCTTTATGGCTTAAAACCAGACTCTGCATCAACTATGTAATTTTCTGTGGGAGTTTTGCCATGGATCCCCCTCCGGCATGCCACAGTCCAGGTGTTAGTCCCCTTGAAACAACTTTCCCATCACTATTGTGGCCAGAAAGAGTTCCTGTGGGTTTTGAAATTCGCCTGCCCATTGAAGTCTATGGCGGTTCGCCGGGTTCGCCCGTTTGCGAACATTTGATGGAAGTTTGGGTCTGCTGTTCGCGAACCGAAAATTTGATGTTCGCGACATCACTACTTACACCAGCTTCAAGTATCTGCTTAGAAGCATACATTTTCCTGAGATGATAGAGTATACCCCTAGCAACTGAATTTTGGTTTCTTACTTTCAAATATGTATATCTGGCTGAACATATGAAGTAATCAAAGAAAATGTACATGCTTCTGGGTAACTTAACAAGGTTTTAATTAGATCACAATTCTTCATAACCTGAACCTTATAGAAATATACACTTTGATGTCAACTAGTCACTCCATCTTTACTACCATGGTTTGTAATTGAAAACGTTATATGTCAAATGTGTATGTAAATGTATGTAAATATTGGATGTGATATTTGTAGTTCTTTACAGTTTTCTGTTGACATGAATATAAATAAAAAACAGGTATAAAGTCAACTGAAAAGGGATACAAATTTGTAAATATCTATAATGAGTACTCAGTCAACAAAATAAAATGATGTCTAATTAAGTTGTTTAATGGCTGTACTTTTATATAAATCTGGAAATAATTAGATTTGTTACCGATGGATAGTACAAAACATAAATATTTAAGCAAATACATTGCACACTTAATTAGTAAAAAAAAAACATAAAGTTTTTTTTTGGCTTCTGTATTAAATATGTAAAATAAAGGGACTAATGCTGATAGACAATAATGTTTGATTTATTTTGTTACTGATAAGCAAGATTATCAGTATTAAAAAAAAACAATTTTTATTTTATTTTTATTTTCATTTCCAAATTTCATAAGATTACAAAATTTACAAACAGTAAAATCCAGACATCAAAACATCAAAACTACAGACAATCAGACAAAAAAAACAAACAAAAAAAAAACACAAAAGTGGAACCACAACTGAACTTAAATAATTCAGGATAAGTCATAAGAAATAACATTTGTCATAATATCAAAACAAATTTAATATCAAATATGAACCGTTCCCTGCTCTGTGGGAGATTTGACAGAAAGTGCTATTATATGACTTTTCTAAGGGTTTACTGAACTTCTTAAGTGTATTTGTAAGGACGCTTGAAAGTGCTCAGTGCTAAAACTGTTCGATTGGGCTAATAAAAATTTTTTTGTGATAGACAGGACAGGACAGAGAGAGAGAAAGGAAAGAGAGGGAGAGTAGGCAGAGAGATAGAGACACAACAGAGAGATACAGGACAGAAAGACAGGAAAGAGAGACAGGGCAGAGGGAGAGTACAGAGAGAGAGAGACATGACTGGACAGAGAGACAGGATAGAGAGAGAGAGGAGAGAAAGTGCGAGGACAGAGAGAGACAGGACAGAGAGAGAGAATGAGGAAATAGAGAAAGAGACGAGACAGAGAGAGAGGAAAGAGAGACAGGATACAGAGAGAGAGAGAGGAAAGAGAGTGGCAGGACAGAGAGAAATTTTTGTGTGTAATCTATGCCTGCCTGCCAGCGTGTGTGTGTGACAGGCTAACACCTAACAGCTTATATTGTGCTTATTTTCACTACTCATACCTGGTGGTGTAACATACATTGAAAACAACCATTTTTTTCCTGTAATCTAATTTCAGTTGCCTGCCTGTGTCAGGCTCACAGCTTATATTGTGCTCAGTGACATAAAACAACACTTTTTTGACTGTAATAGATTGAATAGCAATTGCCTGCCTACAGGCGTGTGTGTGTGAAGCCTATTGCATCTACTCTGCCAACTTTTGCCAGTGCACAGTGACACTCATATCTGGTGGCACCTTATATTGCACGCGCAGTGCCCCAAATTTGAAGTGGGAGGACCGACCAAGCATCTTTTTCCATCTCCCACTTCCAAAAATCCATGCCATATACACGTCCCCTGATAGTGGACGTAACAGGGATTAAACCGATAGGAATAGTACTACTTAACAGTACACACCTTATAATAACGCAGGCAGAGGCAACGCGTATAATCTTCCATGCTGTGCAGTGGAAGCCCCCAGACTCTGACCTGTGTATAATCTTCCATGCTGGGCAGTGGAAGCCCCCAGACTCTGACCTGTGTATAATCTTCCATGCTGTGCAGTGGAAGCCCCCAGACTCTGACCTGTGTATAATCTTCCATGCTGTGCAGTGGAAGCCCCCAGACTCTGACCTGTGTATAATCTTCCATGCTTTGCAGTGGAAGCCCCCAGACTCTGACCTGTGTATAATCTTCCATGCTGGGCAGTGGAAGCCCCCAGACTCTGACCTGTGTATAATCTTCCATGCTGGGCAGTGGAAGCCCCCAGACTCTGGGAGTCTGAAGAAGAGGAGTCAGAGGAGGAAGGTGGCTTTGAGGAGGTGGAAGACCAAACACAGCAGGCATCCCAGGGGGCTTGTTGTCACCTTTTGGGGACCCTTGGTGGCTGGGTGGAGGAAGATACCTTCAATGACATGAGTGAGGACAAGGAACGGGACATGGCTAGCTTGGTATCCAACCTTGTAAAAATGGGGAGTTTGCGGTTGTGCAAAGGGACTGTTTGCGTTGTTTGCGGTGCATTAAATGGGGAGATTGGTCTGTTACTGTGAAGCGGGTGTAACCCTTACACTACCTGATCGATACAACATCATACCTGATGTTTTAAAGCATGTTATTCCAAACAATTTAGGAATGTTAGGTGATTTATGCCCTTTATGGCTTAAAACCAGACTCTGCACCAACTATGTAATTTTCTGTGGGAGTTTTGCCATGGATCCCCCTCCGGCATGCCACAGTCCAGGTGTTAGTCCCCTTGAAACAACTTTCCCATCACTATTGTGGCCAGAAAGAGTTCCTGTGGGTTTTGAAATTCGCCTGCCCATTGAAGTCTATGGCGGTTCGCCGGGTTCGCCCGTTTGCGAACATTTGATGGAAGTTTGGGTCTGCTGTTCGCGAACCGAAAATTTGATGTTCGCGACATCACTACTTACACCAGCTTCAAGTACCTGCTTAGAAGCATACATTTTCCTGAGATGATAGAGTATACCCCTAGCAACTGAATTTTGGTTTCTTACTTTCAAATATGTATATCTGGCTGAACATATGAGGTAATCAAAGAAAATGTACATGCTTCTGGGTAACTTAACAAGGTTTTAATTAGATCACAATTCTTCATAACCTGAACCTTATAGAAATATACACTTTGATGTCAACTAGTCACTCCATCTTTACTACCATGGTTTGTAATTGAAAACGTTATATGTCAGATTTGTATGTAAATGTATGTAAATATTGGATGTTATACTTGTAGTTCTTTACAGTTTTCTGTTGACATGAATATAAATAAAAAACAGGTATAAAGTCAACTGAAAAGGGATACAAATTTGTAAATATCTATAATGAGTACTCAGTCAACAAAATAAAATGATGTCTAATTAAGTTGTTTAATGGCTGTACTTTTATATAAATCTGGAAATAATTAGATTTGTTACCGATGGATAGTACAAAACATAAATATTTAAGCAAATACATTGCACACTTAATTAGTAAAAAAAAAACATAAAGTTTTTTTTTGGCTTCTGTATTAAATATGTAAAATAAAGGGACTAATGCTGATAGACAATAATGTTTGATTTATTTTGTTACTGATAAGCAAGATTATCAGTATTAAAAAAAAACAATTTTTATTTTATTTTTATTTTCATTTCCAAATTTCATAAGATTACAAAATTTACAAACAGTAAAATCCAGACATCAAAACATCAAAACTACAGACAATCAGACAAAAAAAACAAACAAAAAAAAAACACAAAAGTGGAACCACAACTGAACTTAAATAATTCAGGATAAGTCATAAGAAATAACATTTGTCATAATATCAAAACAAATTTAATATCAAATATGAACCGTTCCCTGCTCTGTGGGAGATTTGACAGAAAGTGCTATTATATGACTTTTCTAAGGGTTTACTGAACTTCTTAAGTGTATTTGTAAGGACGCTTGAAAGTGCTCAGTGCTAAAACTGTTCGATTGGGCTAATAAAATTTTTTTTGTGATAGACAGGACAGGACAGAGAGAGAGAAAGGAAAGAGAGGGAGAGTAGGCAGAGAGATAGAGACACAACAGAGAGATACAGGACAGAAAGACAGGAAAGAGAGACAGGGCAGAGGGAGAGTACAGAGAGAGAGAGACATGACAGGACAGAGAGACAGGATAGAGAGAGAGAGGAGAGAAAGTGCGAGGACAGAGAGAGACAGGACAGAGAGAGAGAATGAGGAAATAGAGAAAGAGACGAGACAGAGAGAGAGGAAAGAGAGACAGGATACAGAGAGAGAGAGAGGAAAGAGAGTGGCAGGACAGAGAGAAATTTTTTGTGTGTAATCTATGCCTGCCTGCCAGCGTGTGTGTGTGACAGGCTAACACCTAACAGCTTATATTGTGCTTATTTTCACTACTCATACCTGGTGGTGTAACATACATTGAAAACAACCATTTTTTTCCTGTAATCTAATTTCAGTTGCCTGCCTGTGTCAGGCTCACAGCTTATATT
The DNA here is from genome assembly GCA_027410445.1 of Discoglossus pictus. Classification (NCBI taxonomy): domain Eukaryota; kingdom Metazoa; phylum Chordata; class Amphibia; order Anura; family Alytidae; genus Discoglossus; species Discoglossus pictus. The sequence continues at coordinate 5,897,307 of CM050172.1, read as the reverse complement.
GTGCTCAGTGACATAAAACAACACTTTTTTGACTGTAATAGATTGAATAGCAATTGCCTGCCTACAGGCGTGTGTGTGTGAAGCCTATTGCATCTACTCTGCCAACTTTTGCCAGTGCACAGTGACACTCATATCTGGTGGCACCTTATATTGCACGCGCAGTGCCCGAAATTTGAAGTGGGAGGACCGACCAAGCATCTTTTTCCATCTCCCACTTCCAAAAATCCATGCCATATACACGTCCCCTGATAGTGGACGTAACAGGGATTAAACCGATAGGAATAGTACTACTTAACAGTACACACCTTATAATAACGCAGGCAGAGGCAACGCGTATAATCTTCCATGCTGTGCAGTGGAAGCCCCCAGACTCTGACCTGTGTATAATCTTCCATGCTGGGCAGTGGAAGCCCCCAGACTCTGACCTGTGTATAATCTTCCATGCTGTGCAGTGGAAGCCCCCAGACTCTGACCTGTGTATAATCTTCCATGCTGTGCAGTGGAAGCCCCCAGACTCTGACCTGTGTATAATCTTCCATGCTTTGCAGTGGAAGCCCCCAGACTCTGACCTGTGTATAATCTTCCATGCTGGGCAGTGGAAGCCCCCAGACTCTGACCTGTGTATAATCTTCCATGCTGGGCAGTGGAAGCCCCCAGACTCTGGGAGTCTGAAGAAGAGGAGTCAGAGGAGGAAGGTGGCTTTGAGGAGGTGGAAGACCAAACACAGCAGGCATCCCAGGGGGCTTGTTGTCACCTTTTGGGGACCCTTGGTGGCTGGGTGGAGGAAGATACCTTCAATGACATGAGTGAGGACAAGGAACGGGACATGGCTAGCTTGGTATCCAACCTTGTAAAAATGGGGAGTTTGCGGTTGTGCAAAGGGACTGTTTGCGTTGTTTGCGGTGCATTAAATGGGGAGATTGGTCTGTTACTGTGAAGCGGGTGTAACCCTTACACTACCTGATCGATACAACATCATACCTGATGTTTTAAAGCATGTTATTCCAAACAATTTAGGAATGTTAGGTGATTTATGCCCTTTATGGCTTAAAACCAGACTCTGCACCAACTATGTAATTTTCTGTGGGAGTTTTGCCATGCATCCCCCTCCGGCATGCCACAGTCCAGGTGTTAGTCCCCTTGAAACAACTTTCCCATCACTATTGTGGCCAGAAAGAGTTCCTGTGGGTTTTGAAATTCGCCTGCCCATTGAAGTCTATGGCGGTTCGCCGGGTTCGCCCGTTTGCGAACATTTGATGGAAGTTTGGGTCTGCTGTTCGCGAACCGAAAATTTGATGTTCGCGACATCACTACTTACACCAGCTTCAAGTACCTGCTTAGAAGCATACATTTTCCTGAGATGATAGAGTATACCCCTAGCAACTGAATTTTGGTTTCTTACTTTCAAATATGTATATCTGGCTGAACATATGAGGTAATCAAAGAAAATGTACATGCTTCTGGGTAACTTAACAAGGTTTTAATTAGATCACAATTCTTCATAACCTGAACCTTATAGAAATATACACTTTGATGTCAACTAGTCACTCCATCTTTACTACCATGGTTTGTAATTGAAAACGTTATATGTCAGATGTGTATGTAAATGTATGTAAATATTGGATGTGATATTTGTAGTTCTTTACAGTTTTCTGTTGACATGAATATAAATAAAAAACAGGTATAAAGTCAACTGAAAAGGGATACAAATTTGTAAATATCTATAATGAGTACTCAGTCAACAAAATAAAATGATGTCTAATTAAGTTGTTTAATGGCTGTACTTTTATATAAATCTGGAAATAATTAGATTTGTTACCGATGGATAGTACAAAACATAAATATTTAAGCAAATACATTGCACACTTAATTAGTAAAAAAAAAAACATAAAGTTTTTTTTTGGCTTCTGTATTAAATATGTAAAATAAAGGGACTAATGCTGATAGACAATAATGTTTGATTTATTTTGTTACTGATAAGCAAGATTATCAGTATTAAAAAAAAACAATTTTTATTTTATTTTTATTTTCATTTCCAAATTTCATAAGATTACAAAATTTACAAACAGTAAAATCCAGACATCAAAACATCAAAACTACAGACAATCAGACAAAAAAACAAACAAAAAAAAACACAAAAGTGGAACCACAACTGAACTTAAATAATTCAGGATAAGTCATAAGAAATAACATTTGTCATAATATCAAAACAAATTTAATATCAAATATGAACCGTTCCCTGCTCTGTGGGATTTTACAGAAAGTTCTATTATATGACTTTTCTAAGGGTTTACTGAACTTCTTAAGTGTATTTGTAAGGACGCTTGAAAGTGCTCACACCCTACTTATCTTTACATTACAAATTCTCGGGCTACGTATGGAAACGTTCTTACATGGGCATCACTGTGGGGGCCGTGTAATAGCTCAGTAAATTCTGTCATAAGAACTTCTGCTGATGAATGAGCCTTGTGGGAGATCTAATGGGAGCCATGTAATTGGGCACTTAGGGTTCCATGGTGGTCCAGTGGTTAGGATTTGGTGCTTTCACCACTGTCGACCTGTGTTCAATTCCAAGTAAGGCAACACACTTCTTTAGTAACACAATACAATATTTAAAAATATTGATCAATATTGTAAAATCCTACACATTATAATTATAATCCTTCATAATATAATGAACATTGCTCTACATAACATAATGTGATATACTCACTATGTATTTGTGATTATTTATGTCCTATATCATGTCCTAAGTAGAACTCATATACACATACAGTATATACATTATCCCGAGCTCTGGCCGCTGGGCCTGGGTGACTAAACCTCCATTATAAGGATCACTGTGATTAATATTTTCTATTTGGTCTTTTTGAACAACAAAACTTGATAATTTGCTATAAAGTAAAATACACAGTCTTTACATTTCTCACTAGTATATTTATTATTGTTGTACTAGAGACGGCCATTTTCTTCACAAAACTTCCTGTAGCATAATTACATATACAAGTCATAATCAGAATCTGTGTTACTAGTTTTTAAGAACATGTTGACTTTATTCAAGTGTAGTTCTTCTTTTTTTTTTTTTTACCATGTTTATATTTCAATATACATTAACATTTATATTGATATGTTATTTGCATATTTTCTATAATTTCTTAAACTCATAGTAAGGCAAGTGCAGGGAAACTAAAGTCAATATTATACATTTTTCTGACACAACCTTTTCTGGACTATACATTCCCACAATTCTACTAAGACATTATCATCAAATTCATCCTCAGATGATTCATTTACTAGTGAAGTTTCTCTTCTGCAAAAACATCTGAAGATCCCACAGGATTGTTTAAGGTTCTTGTTTCCAAAAATCAGTGTAAGAGCCTGGAGGGGGTAAAACAAATATGTACAGACAACGCTAACCCAGGATCCAGGTGTATTATTATCATAATTACTGACAACATAACCCATATTTGCTAAGTAGAAGACTATTTGCAGTGTTAGCAGTAGGGTCATGGTCATAGCTGCATGAACATGAGATTTCACATGAGAGAAGCTAATGGTGGATGGTCCTCGGTGCAGTCTCAGGACGTGTAGGATGAGGGAGGTGATGGTCGATCCCAGGGATATTATAATCAGAAGCGATGGGATGGAAGCTCCTGGGTTTAATCAATACAAAATAGTAATAATGTTCTTCGTATGAAAAAGATTTTCTTTTCTGCTGGAAGCTGTGTCATTCAATGAATTGATGACATCATCAGTAAATACCATCAGAAGAGTAATCAGACAAATGGATAACACAATGGATCCTGAGAGCAGCCAAGGCAGGAAACTGGAGAATCTCAGCCTTAGGTACGTGAGGAGACAGTGCTGGAAGGTGACAATCTTGATGCAGTAGAAGGTACATAACCAGGCAGTGGTCCAGGAGCTCGATAGGATTGATACACACACAATGGTATAGAGAATGTGTAGGTTGTATGAAAATAAATAGTTATTCACAATCATTACAGTATCACCAATTAATAGAAAGGTTTCTGCAATGATGCTAAGTAGTCCTTGGATGGTTAAGATGAGATAAGGTGGACTTTGATATCCTCCCATACTCCAGGATCTGATACTGACCATCACAATAAAAACAGTGAGAGGAATGCCGCTAAAGAGTGAGGGAATGGTAAACATTAAGGAAGCTAAGTCTGCACTCTGCATTTTTTTGTTTTCTTTACTTAAGAAGAATGTTAGATGCAGAATAAAAGAAAATGTCAATTTTCAAGATTGCCCTCTACCTCTGTGATCTGTTTCTCTGTGTTGTCTGTAAATATAAAACCAAGCAGTGCATTTATATGGCTGCCTCTCTCTTATGTTATTTGTCTGTATTTCATCTACTTTGCATGTCAGGATAATTTTGCTGTAATCAGAGAAATATATGAATTTGAATTAAACAAATTTAGTGATTTTTTTGTACTGCTCTAATACTTCAAAGTAATTGATGGCATAGCACAGACCAGTATGTAAGGTTACACGAGCCGCTTGCATGACTACCTGTGTTCTGATTTCGATATTGAAGGTCCCGTATGCCACCCCAGGCCTCCTGAGGTTTGAAGGAGGGGCCATTTGACCGGGCAAGACCGTGGGTATGGGGTAGGTGGTGGTTAGCTAAGCACGTTTAATGCCAGACCCACCTCTTTTCTCTGTCCTATACCAACTCTTGGCCTTTGAGGCCACAAGTTGGTAGGTAAAACTGCGAGCATGTTAATAAAGTGGATCAGGTGCCCTTACCCATTTAATACTATCCCAAATAAACATGCCCTATTTAATATAGTAGCCAATGTTAAATAATATATGTTGTTTAGGGTATTGTAAACCATATATATGTTAGGGGTAAAGGGCCAGGCCTTGAGTTGCTGTTCTGAGACCTGGCCTGTATCCATGGTGGTGCCATCTGCTTGGTTGCCTTATGTTCGACAGTCTATCCCATAGTTTTGGGTACAGTTGGAGCAATGGTATAATATTTTTCAGCGTTACATCGTATATCATAGGAATTATCCGAAATAAATCTTTCATATTGCTGATTAATAGTAGGAACATGGCATCCCGTACGGTTTTGTACCTAGCCTGTATGTGTTATGGACGGCCTTAGAGGCCCGCTTAGTTTTATCAGCATCTGTGGTGTCTTCTTGTTCACCATGCAGTTATAACGAAGACTCTGGGGTAAATATGGGTTATTATAAATGTGTAATTGGGTTCATGCAACAACTGCAACATCAGCCCCATTGAATTGAAACAACAGAAGTGTAACAGGAGACTCACAATGGCTTTGGGAGTAAAAAGCTGGTTGAGTTATGGTGCTCTTTATTAGCACGGGAGGCGAGTTACGAGCGTGAGTTGCAAAAAAACAACATAACTCATGCAAAGAAGAGTTTATTTCCAAGTCTTACTGCTTTCCATTATGGGGTATGACCGTACCCACTTTCAGACAGAATGCGATATTGATGAAGCCGTAAATATGATAGGATCGCTTTCCTTATTCATAAAAATACAGTAGCGTTTTTTTATTGCATTTACAGAGAAACTGCTTGATCATCCCCCCCTTGCGAGTACACTCTATCACTCGGTGGCCTTTGGGCTCCATTTACGTGTTACGGGGTTGTACATAAGTTGAATCGTTGCAGTTTAATAGCATGATTGGAATTGCAGTGGTTATGGACTTGAGAGAACAATAGTAAGATAGTAACAAGCGATTTTTTTGATAAATGGGGTGAGTTGAAATCAAATGATCTCTATGATAAAAATGATTTTAAGCCTTTTGTAGATCCATGCACTAATTTTAACATACCCAGCTCCAAATGGTTGGAATACAATACTCTGAAAGATATTATTAAGGAGTCTGACTTTTATATAATATGTAAGAAATGAATTACTAATATCAAGAACAGATGCGCAAAAAAAGGGAAGAGATTAGTATATCATATAACATCCATTAAGAAAAAAAATTCCCATTGGGGAAATCCTATTATATAGAAAGTTGGGAAAAAGACCTTGGTAGGAGTTAGGATAATTCACTATGCCTAAAAGCATTTGACTTAAATGCTAAAGTTAACCCTACCAACTTTCCTACGCAAAACACCCGGAAACATTTAATGGAAATTGTTGGAGGGGATGTACATCTCAAGGAACCCACAAACATATATGGTGGAATTGTCACTTGATTGTGGCCGTTTTTTATCCTAAAAAAGTGGTCTGTTTCTAGTCATTATAGTTATATGCAATTTCTGTCTATTCCCTTATGTGCCATACCCAACTGGGCCTTGTGTTGCCCCAAAAGCTAACTTGAAACCATGCATTATAGAAATGATAATCATCTAGATTTTCTACAGCTTCTAAAGATCTCTCTTATGAATTAGTTGTAAACTTTACATATCATCTTGCGTTGGTGTGCGAGCTGCGTGATAATATAATTTGTGAGTCAGCGTCTTGAACTGATTCAATCACATGCAATATGATGTCATCACGCTAACAGAGCGAAACTCTGACTCTAACTCTATGCTAAATCAGGTCGGTAGCTGGATATTTCAAAGATGGATAGTAAGGGTATTGCACTAAGGACATTGCACTAACTACAAAAATGTATATAAATCAGGTTAGGAAAATCGTGGAGAGAGTCCATAAGGACTTCTCCACCATCAAGAGAGCTTTGATAAAGCCCTGTAGGAAATTATACATTTTATATGCTACAGTTTAAAATAGATGACAGTCAGGTCTCCTACTTTAGTGTGCATGGAAAATCAGCTATTTGAAGAGTTTATGTTTTCTTATATATATGTGACAACCCACTCTTTTTCAGCTCAAAAACAGGGCCCACCCTTCTTTGCAATGTGTTAATTTTGTTTTTGATGTGGACTTAACCCCTGTACAGCGCTATGGAATATGTTGGCTTCCTTACAAATACAGATAATAATCATAATAATAATAATTACTTCCTATCTTCTACAAGTCTGCTAACACTACACACAATCCCAACTTAGGTCTTGATCACATGGCTTCTGTAGATAATCATACTAGTGAACGTTTAACATTAATCCTTATGTAGCTCTTAAATTCCACCCACAGTTTACCCTCACAAGTGATCACTGTATATGAACCGTTCCTTGTGGGAGATTTTAGAGAAAGTGCTATTATATGGCTTCTCTAAGGGTTTACTGAACTCCTTAAGTGTATTTGTAAGGACGTTTGAAAGTGCTCACAACCTACTTATCTTTACATGACAAATTCTATGGCTACATATGAAAACGTTCTTACATGAGCATCACTGTGGGAGCCGTGGACCTCTTCCCCTCCTCTCCTTACCCTGTGTCCTAAGAACTTCTGCTGATAAGAGTGAGCCTTGTGGGAGATCTAATGGGAGCCATGTATCCAGGCGTTTAGGGATCCCTGGTGGACAACTGGTTAGGATTTGGTGCTTTCACCACTGTCAACTTGGGTTCAATTTCAAGTAAGGGAATCAAAAGGTCACACCACCCTGATGCTAAGCAGGGTTGGACCTAGTCAGTACTTGGATGGAAGACCACCTAGGAATACCAGGAACTGTATGCTGTGGCCCAATGGAGAAAAAACTGGCAACCCACTCCAGTATCTCTGCCATGAATGCCAAGTGAATCAGCATGATCATGGATATAAATATGTCCTTGTGTTTTACAGCCCATGAGGTCACAGAGAGTCAGAAACAACTGAACAAAAAGCAAAAAAAAAAAAAATCAGACACTTAAACATGTAACTGCAATCATACACACATTGCCATGGAGCTAGATGCAGTCGTGGAGCCACAGTGGGTGTCCTCTGACAAGCAGAACTTGTCACATCAAGCTCATTTTCATACAAACTTCTTTAGTAACACCAAACAATATTTAAAATAAGTTTTAAGATAAGTGGAATCAAAAGGGTTTAAAACATAAAATATCTCCACTTCAATAATTTTAGGGGAGACGTTTATCAATTTAACATTACTTTTTATCCCTACTTGATAAATATATTACTAGTAGCGACTTGCTCGTCAAAAATGGCGTGGGAATAAAATTTAAAGCCATGGGAATGCTGTTTGAGACATAATTAAAAACATTTTGTACTGTGAGGACCTTCGGCGTTCATTGCGCTGAGCGCCTTCGGCATTCTAAATAGGCTGCGTGCGCGATTGTGTAAAGCAGCATTGTATTGTCGTAATGTTATTAATGTGATACGTGTCTCGTGAGCATTTTCCTTGTGTCTCGTGTATTTTGTCGTTTGTAGTGTTATGTGTAAAGTGCTTCGCGATTTGCAGTGTTTTGCGCGGTCCGTGGTCGTGGAGCCTCGTTTTAATGTTTTTCTGCTCCCATGTTTTTCCTCGCTTAGGCGATTTTCGTATGGCAAAAACCGTCTAAATCAAATGAAACCTCACTCACAGACGTCCTGGCTGTTGCCCCATGCTGTCTGTGATGTTTGTGGAATTTTTTTTGGTGTATTTATTGTGAATTTGGGGTTTTGGTTTGGGTTCTAATGTCGTAAATGTTTGCGTCTCGTATTTTAACGGCTCGCCTCGCTTAGCGAGGCTTGCAGCGGCTAAGTGCTACGGTTTAATGTGTCGCCTCGCTTTGCGAGGCTGGCAGCGATGAGAGCCTTTGGCGCTTATCAGCTAAGTGCTACAGTTTAACGGCTCGCCTCGCAGCAATAAGCACCTTTGGCGCTCGTCGGCTAAGTCCTACGCGTTAACTGCTCACCTAAGTCGTACACACCTCACAAAGCGTGACGATGTCTCACAGTTTGACAACTATTATATGTGATGTCCATACTGAAAATAGCTAATTTTTTTATTAATTAAATACTGACTCTGCAAACATAAGAAACAATAACTTACACAAGTATATGGTACTATAGTATTAAACTGTCAGAATCATTTCAGAAATATGTAAGAACTTCACCTTCACGAGTCTGCAAACGTCTATATTTTCCATGTATTGTTATAAATAGAGTGATAGATACAGCAGGAGCATTGGAAAAAGAAACCAAATCCTCCGAGATTTGCAATGAGCAGATTGTACTGTAATGATATACAGTATTTGCATGGATACAGTATTACACTCACAGTCTGATCAGAGAGAATACACATTAACTCCTTCTTATTTATATAGTGCAAGACATTACCTGATGTACCTGGTTCCCTATCTTACAGTACTAGTAATACTCTCTGTACATGATTTGTACAAACCCGGATAATCTCGGTGCCCGTCATTTACAGATAAGTCCTAACTATAAACATGTCTTTACCTTGGACTGTAAGTACCTGAATCTATTTGTAGGACTGTCTTATTGAACATGTCTTTTACTGTAGTCCCAGGGACCACATGCAAACTAAAAAATAATGTAGTTAAATTCCAGGGGTAATTAGCAAATATTTATTGCATTCTCTTCAAGGCCAACAAACACCCGTAACACCCACAATCTGATATCCATCACATGCCATAAACCTTCTACTCTACCTTTCTCCTGCGCCCTCTGGAACGCACAATCTATCTTCAATAAACTCACATTCACTCATGACCTTTTCACTACCAACTCCCTCAATCTACTGGCTCTCACTGAAACCTGGCTCTCATCCTCAGACACTGCCTACCCTGCAGCACCCTCTCATGGTGGTTTTCCCCTCAGCCACACACCTAGACCTGGGAACAAACAAGGTGGTGGTGTGGGTGTATTGCTTTCCACTCGCTGTACATTTCACCTCTTACCCCCTGTCCCATCCCTCCAATTCTCATCCTTTGAAGTTCATACAATCCGCCTCTTCTCACCTATCTCTTTACGTGTAGCTGTGATCTATCGCCCCCCAGGCACTCCCTCTCAATTTCTTGATCACTTTTCTGCCAGGCTCCCTCACTTCCTCTCCTCCATTGTTTCTTCACTGGTACTTGGAGATTTTAACATTGCCGTTGACACTCCCACCTCCCCACCAGCAGCCAAACTGCTTGCACTCACCTCTTCCCTCTGCCTCTCACAACTAACATATTCTTCTACTCATCATGCTGGACATTCTCTTGACCTTATCTTCACAACCTCCAACCCAGTCATCCGTCCACTCCCTCTATCTGACCACCACTTCCTTACCTTCAACCTCACCACATCACCCTCTCTACACCCCTCTGCAGCCACTACCACCATCATGAACAGAAACCTGCGAGCACTTGACCCTACTCAGCTCTCCACTATTATCCATCCCCTTCTCAGACCATCCACTTCTACTCCATATCTTTTTCTCCCTCAGTATTCTAGACACTGCTTTCTCGTGGTTCTCATCATACCTACAAAATCGATCATTCAGTATCTCCTTCTCTGACACCTCTTCTTCTCCTCACCCCCTGTCTGTTGGTGTACCCCAAGGATCTGTCATTGCCCCCCTCCTCTTCTCCATCTACACTTCCTCACTTGGTACCATCATAAATTATTTTGGCCTTCATTATCATCTCTATGCAGATGACACCCAAATCTACCTTTCCGCACCAGATCTATTCCCCTCTCTTCTAACACATGTCTCCAACTGCCTCTCTAGTATATCCTCTTGGATGTCCCCCACCATCTCAAACTCAACATGTCTAAAACTGAACTCCTAATCTTCCCTCCCTCTTCCACAGCGTCAATTCCTCACATCTTTCTCACAGTCAACAAAGACATCATCACCCCCTCCTCCTAAGCCCGTTGTCTTGAAGTTTTACTGGACCCCTCTCATCCCTCATATACAGGAACTAACTAAATCTTGTCTTCTCCATCTAAAAAACATCTCCAGAATTCATCACTATCTTATACAAGACACAACTAAAATCCTAATACACTCTCTCATCATCTCTCGACTTGACTACTGCAACTCACTTCTTGTTGGCCTACCCACCACCCGACTATCTCCACCTCAATCCATTATGAATGCCTCTGCTAGACTCATCTTCCATACACAACGTTCAGTGTTGGCATCACCTCTCCAAACATTCCACTGGCTTCTCTTAGCCTCAAGAATAAAATTTAAAATCATGACCCTAACTTACAAAGCCCTTAACAATAATGCTCCCCCTTAAATCTCTGGCCTCATCTACAAATACTTCCCCACCCGCCCTCTCCATTCTGCTAATGACCTTCTTCTTTCTACAACTCTTGTCACCTCCTCTCACTCCCGCCTCCAGCACTTTTCTCGTGCTGCCCCTAGTCTCTGGAACTCCTTGCCTCGTTCCACCAGATTATCCTCTTGCCTCAAAACATTTAAAACCTCACTTAAAACGCATTTCTTTAAAGAAGAGTATCACTTCACCCTCCTTCCTTTGCTAAATGTTAATCTGTATTTATTATTGTTGTATTTATTATTGTCTGAACCTAAATTATGTACAGCGCTACGGATAATGTTGGCGCGATATAAATAAACTATAATAATAATAATAATAATTCTATTTAATAGTTTTTTTCTGGGAGTATATTAAAAAAAAAAAATTACCTCTTTATTTGTTTTGTAGTTGTGAATAAGGAAGTTATTGCACATGTGGTATATGTCCTGCGGTGTTGAGAGAGAGTCTCTGAACATCACTTAGTAAAATTATAAAATGTTCTAATTACCATATAGACAAGAGAAAAAAGTAAAAAAAAAAAACACTTTATTATTACATCTCAATTGAGATCATATTGGTCTTTTAAACCTAAACCAATTGGACACACAAATAATAAATAATACAGATATAATGTATTAATATTCTAGGTACATATAATATCACATATTATAATTGTCAAACTGCGATTCGTCGTCACGCTTTGCAACAAATCGCAGTTTCACAACAATCTGATCGCAAAGCTGTGCGGCGTCCCCACACACTCACTGCATTCCCAGCCACGATCTCCTCTCTCATCTCGGTGTTGTCAGTGCCCCCCAGGCCTCCTTCACCATACACACTGCTGACTGCTCTGTCCTTCCCTCCTAACCCCACACACTCACTCTCTCCTTTGTATTATACCTGTCCCTCGGCAAGCCTTCTCCTCCTCCATACACCCCGCTCTCTCCTTCCCCAGTCACTCTCTCCTCTCACCTCCATGCTGTCACTGTCCCCTCCGCAGACCCTCTTCAGTTACTTCATGTTGATCCGCAGCCCCTATATCCGGATCGGGGTTGGATTGGATCCCTCCGGTCTGGCTCCCCCCTCCTCCATAGAAGGTCACCCGGCACTTCTTAGCTCAGCTCCCACTCCTTCCTACCCACGGCTGCCCGGCTGCCGGAAAGTGGCCCCACCCCCGGACCAGCCCCCCTAGACTAGCCCCGCCCCCGGGACCAGCCCCGCCCCCCGGGACCAGCCGAGGCCGCAGCCGCCATCTTAATAGCAATAATATGAGAGACAGATGGGTAGAGAGAGAGAAATGGGTAGAGAGAGAGAGATGGGGAGAGAGAGAGATGGGAAGAGAGAGAGAGAGATGGGAAGAGAGAGAGATGGGAAAAGAGAGAGAGAGATGGGGAGAGAGAGAGAGATGAGGAGAGAGAGAGAGATGGGGAGAGAGAGAGAGACAGATGGGTAGAGAGAGAGAGATGGGTAGAGAGAGAGAGATGGAAAGAGAGAGAGAGAGATGGAAAGAGAGAGAGAGAGATGGGGAGAGAGAGAGAGATGGGTAGAGAGAGAGATGGGGAGAGAGAGAGATGGGAAGAGAGAGAGAGAGATGGGAAGAGAGAGAGAGAGATGGGGAGAGAGAGAGAGATGGGGAGAGAGAGAGAGATGGGGAGAGAGATAGAGATGGGAAGAGAGAGAGAGATGGGAAGAGAGAGAGAGATGGGGAGAGAGAGAGAGATGGGGAGAGAGAGACAGATGGGTAGAGAGAGAGAGAGATGGGTAGAGATAGAGAGATGGGGAGAGAGAGAGATGGGAAGAGAGAGAGATGGGGAGAGAGAGAGATGGGGAGAGAGAGAGAGATAGGGAGAGAGAGACAGATGGGTAGAGATAGAGAGATGGGTAGAGAGAGATGGGGAGAGAGAGAGATGGGAAGAGAGAGAGAGAGATAGGAAGAGAGAGAGATGGGAAGAGAGAGAGAGAGAGATGGGGAGAGAGAGAGAGATGGGGAGAGAGAGATGGGGAGAGAGAGAGATGGGGAGAGAGAGAGATGGGTAGAGAGAGAGATGGGGAGAGAGAGAGAGATGGGGAGAGAGAGACAGATGGGTAGAGAGAGAGATGGGTAGAGAGAGAGAGATGGGGAAAGAGAGAGATGGGAAGAGAGAGAGAGAGATGGGGAGAGAGAGAGAGATGGGGTGAGAGAGAGAGAGATGGGGAGAGAGAGACAGATGGGTAGAGAGAGAGAGATGGGTAAAGAGAGAGAGATATGGGGAGAGAGAGAGATGGGAAGAGAGAGAGAGATGGGGAGAGAGAGAGAGATGGGGAGAGAGAGAGAGATGGGGAGAGAGAGAGATGGGTAGAGAGAGATGGGGAGAGAGAGAGAGATGGGTAGAGAGAGAGATGGGTAGAGAGAGAGATGGGGAGAGAGAGAGAGATGGGGAGAGAGAGACAGATGGGTAGAGATAGAGAGATGGGGAGAGAGAGATGGGGAGAGAGAGAGAGATGGGTAGAGAGAGATGGGGAGAGAAAGATGGGGAGAGAGAGAGAGAGATGGGGGAGAGAGAGAGAGATGGGGAGAGAGAGAGAGATTGGGAGAGAGAGAGAGATGGGGAGAGAGAGAGAGATGGGTAGAGAGAGATGGGGAGAGTTAGAGATGGGGAGAGAGAGAGATGGAGAGAGAGAGATGGGAGAGAGAGAGAGAGATGGGGAGAGAGAGAGAGAGATGGGTAGAGAGAGAGATGGGGAGAGGGAGAGATGGGGAGAGAGAGAGATGGGGAGAGAGAGAGGTGGGGAGAGAGAGATGGGGAGAGAGAGAGAGATGGGGAGAGAGAGAGATGGGGAGAGAGAGATGGGGAGAGAGAGAGATGGGAGAGAGAGAGATGGGGAGAGAGAGAGAGATGGGGAGAGAGAGATTGGGAGAGAGAGATGGGGAGAGAGAGAGAGAGTTGGGGAGAGAGAGAGAGATGGGGAGAGAGAGAGAGAGATGGGGAGAGAGAGAGATGGGGAGAGAGAAAGATGGGTAGAGAGAGAGATGGGGAGAGAGAGATGGGGAGAGAGAGAGAGAGATGGGGAGAGAGAGAGAGAGATGGGGAGAGAGAGAGAGAGATGGGGAGAGAGAGAGAGATTGGTAGAGAGAGATGGGGAGAGAGAGAGATGGGGAGAGAGAGAGATGGAGAGAGAGAGATGGGAGAGAGAGAGAGAGATGGGGAGAGAGAGAGAGAGATGGGTAGAGAGAGAGATGAGGAGAGGGAGAGATGGGGAGAGAGAGAGATGGGGAGAGAGAGAGATGGGGAGAGAGAGATGGGGAGAGAGAGAGAGATGGGGAGAGAGAGAGATGGGGAGAGAGAGAGATGGGGAGAGAGAGAGAGATGGGGAGAGAGAGATTGGGAGAGAGAGATGGGGAGAGAGAGAGAGAGTTGGGGAGAGAGAGAGAGATGGGGAGAGAGAGAGAGAGATGGGGAGAGAGAGAGATGGGGAGAGAGAAAGATGGATAGAGAGAGAGAGATGGGAAGAGAGAGAGAGAGATGGGGAGAGAGAGAGAGATGGGGAGAGAGAGACAGATGGGGAGAGAGAGAGAGATGGGGAGAGAGAGAGAGATGGGAAGAGAGAGAGAGATGGGAAGAGAGAGAGAGAGATGGGGAGAGAGAGAGAGAGATGGGGAGAGAGAGACAGATGGGTAGAGAGAGAGAGATGGGTAGAGATAGAGAGATGGGGAGAGAGAGAGATGGGAAGAGATAGAGATGGGGAGAGAGAGAGATGGGGAGAGAGAGAGAGATGGGGAGAGAGAGAGAGATGGGGAGAGAGAGAGAGAGATGGGGAGAGAGAGAGATGGGTATAGATAGAGATGGGTAGAGAGAGAGATGGGGAGAGAGAGAGAGAGATGGGGGAGAGAGAGAGAGCTGGGGAGAGAGAGAGATGGGGAGAGAGAGATGGGGAGAGAGAGAGATGGGGAGAGAGAGATGGGGAGAGAGAGAGAGAGATGGGGAGAGAGAGAGAGATGGGGAGAGAGAGATGGGTAGAGAGAGAGAGAGAGATGGGGAGAGAGAGAAAGATGGGGAGAGAGAGAGAGAGAGAGAGGTGGGGAGAGAGAGATGGGTAGAGAGAGAGATGGGTAGAGAGAGAGATGTGGAGAGAGAGAGAGATGGGGAGAGAGAGAGAGAGAGAGATGGGGGAGAGAGAGAGAGAGATGGGGAGAGAGAGAGATGGGGGAGAGAGAGAGAGAGAGAGATGGGTAGAGAGAGAGATGGGTAGAGAGAGAGATGGGGATAGAGAGAGATGGGGATAGAGAGAGATGGGGAGAGAGAGAGATGGGGGGAGAGAGAGATGGGGAGGGAGAGAGAAAGATGGGGAGGGAGAGAGAGAGAGATGGGGAGGCAGAGAGAGTGATGGGGAGAGAGAGGGAGAGAGAGAGATGGGGAGAGAGAGAGATGGGGAGAGAGAGAGAGAGATGGGTAGAGAGAGAGAGAGAGGTGGGTAGAGAGAGAGAGATGGGTAGAGAGAGAGAGAGAGATGGGGAGAGAGAGAAATGGGGAGAGAGAGAGAGAGAGATGGGGAGAGAGAGAGATGGGGGAAGAGATGGGAGAGAGAGAGATTGGGGAAGAGAGAGATGGGGAAGAGATGGGAGAGAGAGAGATGGGGGAAGAGATGGGAGAGAGAGATATGGGGAAGAGATGGGAGAGAGAGAGATGGGGGAAAAGATGGGAGAGAGAGAGATGGGGGATGAGATGGGACAGAGAGAGAGAGAGAGATGGGAGAGAGAGAGATGGGGAGAGAGAGAGAGGGGGAGATAGAGAGAGGGGGGAGATAGAGAGAGGGGGAGAGAGAGAGAGGGGGAGAGAGAGAGAGAGGGTGAGAGAGAGAGAGAGAGAGGGGGAGAGAGGGGGAGAGAGAGAGAGGGGGAGAGAGAGAGATGGGGAGAGAGAGAGAGGGGGAGAGAGAGAGAGGGGGAAGAGATGGGAGAGAGAGAGATGGGAGAGAGAGAGATGGGGGAGAGATGGGAGAGAGAGAGAGAGGGGGAAGAGATGGGAGAGAGAGAGAGATGGGGAAGAGATGGGAAGAGAGAGAGGGGGGAAGAGATGGGAGAGAGAAAGATGGGAGAGAGAGAGAGGGGGAAGAGATGGGAGAGAGAGAGATGGGAGAGAGAGAGATGGGGAGAGAGAGAGATGAGAGAGAGAGAGGGGGAGAGAGAGAGAGGGGGAGAGAGAGAGAGGGGGAGAGAGAGAGAGGGGGAGAGAGAGGGGGGGTGAGAGAGAGAGGGAGAGAGAGAGAGGGGGGGAGAGAGAGAGATGGGGGGAGAGAGAGAGAGATGGGGGAGAGAGAGATGGGGGAAGAGATGGGAGAGAGAAAGATGGGGGAAGAGATGGGAGAGAGAGATGGGGAGAGAGAGAGAGAGAGGAAAGAGACACAGGGGAGGGGTTTAGAGACATGAGAGGGAGAGGGGGTAAAAACACAGTGGGGGGAAGGAGACACAAGAGAGGGAGAAGAGGGGCGAGGAGACACAAGGGAGGAAGTAGAGATAGGGAGAGACTCGCAATGAGCGCCAAAGGTGCTCATTGCTAGGCCCTTGATGAACGCTAAAGGCGCTCATCGTGAGTCCAGTAAAGTAGAAGGGGAGAGACTCCCATTGTGTGGCAAACAGCATTTCCAGGCTTCACTTTTTATTTTTTGACAGGCAAGCCGCTAGTACATATATATCACGTAATATCAATAATAATGTCATCCTAATATATATTGAATAACATCGGAGTCTATCCCAGCATAACAAATACATTCAGTAGATCTTATCTTGTACAGTATGTTAGTATCTGATGAGTAAATGCCAGTAGCTCCCGTGGCCTTTAGTTCAATCTGGGTGATGCTTCGTGATGACGTCATCAAAGGTGGACTGCAGTTTGGATGGTGGCGGACACGCACGTTTCGCAGATGTTTCTTCCGGGCCAGACCTTGAGTCAGCTATTTAGTCAAATAGTATAGTTAGTTAGATATATTTTATAGTTCAGATCACGGGGTAAGTGACAGCACAGTATAGGTAGCAGCACTTACACGCAGGGGATAAGTGGTGGGTGCCCAGTCCTTTCACTTTAGACAGATTAGGGACTAACCCACTTCATACAATATATTTCAAAATAATGTATTTATGCACAAAGCACACCAAGCATTGTAAGTAATTTGCACTTATTGTAAGCATGCAATATACAGTATCTCACAAAAGTGAGCACACCCCTCAAATTTTTGTAAATCATTTATTATATTTTTTCATGTGACAACACTGAAGTAATTACACTCTGCTACAATGTAAAGTAGTAAGTGTACAGCCTGTATAACAGTGTAAATTTACTGTCCCCCTCAGCAGGTTAAGTTATAGGCAAAGACAAATTCAAAATTAACACATTGCAAAGAATGGAGGGCCTTATCTTTGAGTTTGGAATCTGGCGTCCATAGCGCTTTCCCTAAAGCACCTTGCAGGATTGAAACTTGCAGAGTTACAATCTAAGTCTCAATATTTTGTGTGGCCACCATTATTTTCCTAGCACTGCCTTAACCCTCTTGGGCATGATGTTCAGCAGAGCTTCAAAGGTTGCTAGTGGAGTCCTTTTCCACTCCTCCATGATGACATCACGGAGCTGATGGATGTTAGAGACCTTGCACTCCCCACCTTCTCTTTGAGGATACCACACAGATGCTCAATAGGGTTTAGGTATGGTGACAGTCCATCCTTTACCTTTAGCTTCTTTAGCAAGGCAGTGGTCATCTTGGAGGTGTTTTTGGGGTCGTTATCATGTTGGAATACTGCCCTATGGCCCAGTCTCTGAACGGAGGGGATCATGCTCTGCTTCAGTATGTCACAGTACATGTTGGCATTCATGGTTCCCTCAATGAACCATTGAAAATGAAAAGGATTATAGCAGTCACATAATCCAGCAATAATAAATATCCTCTTAAAGAAGTGTGATATATATGTGACAATGACCATAATATAAAGAAGAAAATGCATGTGTGTATATAAACTCTTCTTTAAAAACAGTATATAGTGATATTAGATGACAGGACTAATGAGAATCCTCTAGATAGTGTGACTATCTGATCCTATCACCTAGCCAATCAGATTAGCTCATTTAATCAGATCATCAATTGTCAGATGGTAAATGGAATAAAGATAGAAAAATGGGATCTCCAAGTAACCCATCAAAACCTGTTAATGCCTGAAATGTGTTTTTTTTTTCTTTCCTTTGGAAAAATGACTGGAAACCGCCATGTCCCTAATGGTGGGAGATTTATGCCAGCTTACGTGAATTCACCTAAATGTTCTCTCAGGGTAGTAATAATGGGAATGGAGGGGATAAGTTATGAAGAAAGACTAACCAAATTAATCTTATTTTCTCAACAAAAAAAAGGTGTCTAAGAGGGGATATGATTACTTTATATAAATACATCCAGGGTCAGTATAAAGATTTGTCAAGGGAGCTTTTTGTGCCAAGAGGTTTTCAACTGACAAGAGGACATCCCTTGAGGTTAGAAGTAAAAAGATTCCACCTCAAAGAAAGAAAAGGGTTCTTCACAGTAAGGGTGGTTAATCTGTGGAATTCTCTACCAAGGGAGGTGGTGGCAGCGGATTCAATAGATAACTTTAAAAAGGGATTGGATATATTTTTAAATAAAAAGGACATTCAGGGTTATCCTGGGTAATTAGAGAGGTAGTATTGATTCAGGGAAAAATCTGATTGCCAGTATCTGGGGTCAGGAAGGAATTTTTTTTTTTCCCTTTTGAGACAATTGGCAAAGTTTCACTTGGATTTTTTTCTGTTTGCCTTCCTCTGGATCAATTAACAACCAATCCACATATTGAAGATCAGAGGAGATCTTAAAAGGTTGAACTTGTGGTGCTAAAAGTTTTTATCCAACCTCAATTACTATGTAATTATGTAATTATGCAATGGGTACTGCTTGTGTACCCAATTATGTCAACGATTTTTTGGCTGGTGAGAGGCTAGATCCAAGGTGATAAGCTGAGGGAACATTTTAAGGTACGTGGATAACAAACAAAAAGTATTAAAGTTAATGTATAAAAAATCATTACAATCAGAATAGTCATAATCTCTAAATAGATCTAAAGAGACAAAACACAATAACTTGATTCACTGTATAATGTTGTACGGTAGTGATTGGAAACAGATGGATCCTAAACAAACATTGGTGTCATCTCACTGGAAACCGAGAACTTAAGAAAGTTTTAACTATTTAAACCTCTATTATATACTGTAGGCGATGAAACATTGGTGACATCCTTGTACATAGTTGACCTGAGCATGAGTGACCAAGTACGTTAATAAACCATGAAAACCCCTTGAACCCAATTAATGCAATTCACATTGAGTATAGTATTAAACAGGCTACAGCTTTATGGAATGCTTAACAGAATCATAAACAGCGGTGATTGCTCGACTAATAATATAGCCCAACATAACCTGAGCCCTCCAGGAACCCCATGCCCAGGAGGCCTCTGAACCAACCATGGCTAAAGACCATGACCAAATAAATAGGGTCCACTCAATAGCCAGCAATCACCCCCACCACCAGCTACCCAAACGGGTAGCTACGCTAAATAAAAATGCTGAGGCCTGCCGAATACCAACCTTCAATGTATAATTAAACAGCTGAAGGCCAACTTCATTAAGGTGCACACCATCTTTTAAATAATAAGTGGGGGCCTCTGGAGTTTCCAAATTCCAATTTCGAATCCTAAACCTCCCCAAGCGCTGTATAAATGATGCCACAATCTTGTTTACTTTGGACCAGGCTTTATCTAAATTCAAAGGATCCATGGCCACCCTCCACTGAACCCGTGGGGCAATGTCCGACCAGATTATAACTAGCACTGGATACAATTTCTTCAAACGCAATAAATCCCTTTTCATTCCCCTAATCAAAATTTCATGGGAACCAAACCCAAATCTTTACCCCCCAAATGCATCACTTTCCTCTGCGGAGGGCCAAAACTACAGGCATACTACACTAAATGCTGCAACAACTGATCCCACCTTTACCCCTAACTCCCAGCCATCTTATATTTAACTTGTGGCCATGGAAATCCATCTGTGAGCCTCTATCCTGGATTGCTGCCCCTCCTCTGGCCCAGTAAATGAAAGAATGTCTCATAATCCACAGCCGGATTTCCTAAAAGAAAGAAAATAAACATCAAACCAAAAGATGAGGGCAAACATAAGATCAAAAAGCATTTGATTCCTGTCTGTCAATATTTTGAACCACGCTATCGGTGAGCCACATCTATGCTGCCTCAGATGCAGCGCCGATTCTGAACAAATGGGTCCCAAACTGGACAGGATCTAGACCAAGGGCAGCAATACAGGACTTAAAGACTGCTTGTTATTGTAACCTAGACAGGCTAAACCCATCACTATGAATAACAAATGCACCCTCGCCCACCGGACGGCAATTCAATTATTGCCTTGCAGAATTGAAAGGGCAGCAAGGACCTATGATAGGATATTAAAGAATAACCTTACCTCTGCCGTACTGGTCTGTCTTAGATCTGCGCAACAGTATTGACATGCAGGACTCATTTATTGCAATATCTGCCTATAGCAACCCACCCACTACACCTTTTGACTTTGCTACCAATTACCCTATTCTAAATGCCCCAAAAAATGCAAATGAAAAGGCAGTTTTAAATAAAAACATCTCGTAAACCGAATGGCATAAGCTACCTAGGGGACCCATTAATTGTTGCAGTATTAGATATGACACTGGCCTTCTTGTATCTCTAACCTTAGAAGCACCCCCTTTGCGAATGCCCTTAAGGACTTGGCGAATTAAAAATATTTTTGTAAAATCCTCCTCACTTTGTAACTTAAAGAAAGAGGCTAATGCCATCAAAACTCTAGTAAGGGCTGCTTGAGATGTACCTAGCGAATGTTTTTGCAATATGAAAAACAATAGCACCTTCACCGCCTCTCCTCCAGGCTCCCCGTCTGTCATGATCCTCCTGACAACCAGTTTTTTGGGACTCATGTGATCCGGTGGTGTGGTCTGTTTATAATTACTTAATATTATATGAAGTTAATTACTGTATGTTATGTTATGCTAATTACTGTATGTTATGTGTGATTGACTTGTGACGTCTGATTCTGTGTGCTGCATGTTTGGTTCACTAAGAGTTAGGCAGTTGAGAGTTCATTTACATGGAAAGAGATGTAATGATGTTACTGCTATGGTGGATGTCTTAAATAAGTTATATGTTCCGAAAAGAAAAGGGAGGTTACATATCTGGAAGACATCATATGGCTATGAGATTGAAGTGGACATTGTGATGCCTTGCAGATGAGGCATTTTCGGTGGTAATTTATACAGAGTCCAGAAGATACACAGACTGTTGCAGAGCACTGTCAGCTCATGTTTGATGGTACATCTATTGAACCCATTATTGTTTACAGCAACAAGTAAAGCAGTTCCTGATGTTTTTATAATGCTGAGCCTGCATTCATATTCTTAAATACTACATCTAATTTAAGAGACATCAGCTGTCTTGGTGAAGGGATAAAAAGAATCTGGGAGCTCTGCTGGGTAGGCTTGGCCACAATAGCCATATCAAGCCTGTAGAAGAAGCAGATCTCCACACCGTCTAATACCAACTTCTGAAAAGCAACCCATTCCTTCCATACCTTCTCATAATATTTCCAGGTAGATGGGGTCCAAAAAATTACATAACAAATGTTATATACCTGGCAGCCTAAATCGCAGAGCTCCTGGGGCATTGGTGTCTGCTGTGCATCTGCTGCTGGAGCCACCTCCCGGAATCTCTGCCACCGAAAACATGAGAGCATAAGCAATGACATTTTTAACCCCAGGTATATGCACTGCTTTGCAAAATAGATTAAACTGAGGACACTTCAATACCAACTTCCTTAACAATTTAACCACGGGCAATGAAGAGGCTGAGGCAGTATTAATTGCCTGCACCGCACCCAAGGTATCGCAATTGAAGACCACGAGGTGGTCACGCAACTCGTGACCCCATAGCATCAATGATACCACAATTGGAAATAGCTCCAAAAAGGCAAGGTTCTGAAGCACCTGCCTGCTCCAACTCTGCGGCCATGCCTCTCAGCACCAATGCCAGTAAATAATTCCAACTCACGATTGCCTGCAGGATCATGCATAATGACGGCCTGGCCATTACAGTGGCTGAGAAACACCAACCAATCTCTTAAATTCTCCATGTGAGCCACAGACACCCTGATATTGTGATGCGCCTGCGATACACCAGTCTTGGTCAGCAACAATCTGCTTGAAAATATACGCCCAATAGGCATGATCCTGCATGCCAGAGCAAGTTTACCCAAGAGTAACTGCATCTCCCACAGGGGGACCTTTTTGAGCTCAACGACGGATGAACAAGCAGTAAACCAAAAGCTGATTTAATATCAATTTTTGCCAGCAAGGCACCTCTACCCGCTCTCTTTACTAGTTCCATGGCCTGCAAAAATGACTCATATCGCACCACCACTTATTCCTTCCCGATGCAGTCATTAACTGATGTACCCCTGTGAAATGATAAGTGATGGATTAATCGAAAACGCCCGTATCTTTTTTAGGCACTAAACCTAAGGGTGACACCACTAGGTTAGGCATAAGCAACTCCAGAAATGGGCCTGCCATCCTCCCAAGTCCCACTTCACTAATCAATCATGCCTGGATTTTCCCTAGCGCATTTTAAATTTGGTGAACACCTCCCACCGGCCGAAACCACAGAAGGGATGACAAAAAGTAAAGCCTGCATAAATCAAACCTGCATCCTCCTTCCGAAACTAAACGTACTCCTTTAATCAAGGCAGCATCTTTTTTGCCCACACCAGCGTCCTCCCCTTTGCCATCACTAGCGTCTGCCTTCTGTGATTTTTTTATTTTTTAAAAAGCGAAAGTGACCCAAACTAAACTCAGAGCATTCATGCCTAAACTTGCATGATGCTCCCCATTTGCATTAACTCTCGTTGTACGCAAAGCCGCACCCACTCTTTCCCCTGGTAAAGCGAACCCCGTCTTAACCATGCCTACCAAAGTAGGCCGTGGCAATCTTGAGCCAGCTCTCCATAACCCTATCTTCCAATTGCATCTCAGGCCTCACAGCCAGCTTTTGAAGGGATCTTTCGTCATATTGCCACAAGGCAAGACTCCAGTGCGTCTTGTAAATTCCCTCGATTTCATCCAGAACATTGCAGAAAAGCATTTCGGAAGTTTCTCCCCTACAGTACTTGCTAGAATAATGTACACTTGTAGCCAATTTGTGAATGTTTTGGGTATTTTCCTATACCTCTGCTTGCGCTCCTCTTTCTTAACCTCATCCTTCTTATCATCATGCTTTACTTCTATAAACTGGTCCAACATGAGCAAACAAAAAATTTCTATGAATTCTCTCCTCCAAATTTTTTCTTTCACTTCCAGCAGGACGTGCTCCCCAATAGAATAGACCAATGAAACATAAAGGAGGCTTCTTGAGAGCCGTATCAGCCACTCTAATGGCTGGGGCTACTGCTGAAATGCAACCCGAGGTGTCAGCCTCCTGTACCCCACTTGTGTTGTAAGCTGCCACCTCAGCAGCTGCCCCACCCAAGCTATTTCCACCCCTGTCTCACTACTCTGCCCCTTTAAACTGGACAACAACCCTTTCAACCCTTTTAGAAAATTTTGCATGGAAGTGTTTTTTCGTATATGCGATTGCATACCTGTAGGGCCAACGAGGATGAACCATCAGCGGCCGTCCCAATCAAGCCTACTCCAGACTGCGATGTCTCGATATTCTGGTCACCAGGAGTTGTGTCCTGAGTTGGGGCACTTCCGTCCCCGCTATGGGCCGGGGTCTGGAATAAGTAGGACAAGTTTCCCTGCCCCAATCCACCCTCCTGTGAGCACCCGCACCCCTCGAACCTTCCCGTGAATATGGCATCGATGAAAAGCTAGCCAGCCACCTGTCACCGGGTGACCCTGACCCTAACCTATCTCTGCCCTCACTAATCAGTTGTGGAGAAAGCGACCCTGAAGAAAAATGTCTCCTTGATTGTGGTGTCAGCAACCGCGATTGTCCTTGCCTCACCACCTCATACTCACCCCTCCTAGAGGGGGACAGTGACTCATGACTCCTGCTGTGTTGTCTGTCCAAACTACAGTACGGCACCAGGCTACATCTCCTGTATGTGCATGCCACATGCCTACCTTGAGACAAGTGTTGATTCTCCGCTGCTTCTCCTAGTGCCGGGCGCTCTCGGCAGCCTGGCGGTATGACCTGGAGATACAATGGGTTCATTAGGCCGTAAGCAGTTAACCCTAACACCCCATGTACCTAATCCCGCCCACTACCACTCCTTCTCCTAACAGTTTCTAATGGAAACCCTAATATCTCCAGTATAGAAAAATGTAAAGGAAACCCAACAGATTTATCTATCTTCTTACCTTACAAGGATGCTGATATTGACTTTTATCCAATAATTTAAAAAAATATAAAAACAGTGTTAGTCTTATAGTGTAAGACTCTTATTACTGTGCTAAATTACCACTCATGAAGATCTGATAATGATATATGTAGAAAATCACATATATAGTTGTGAGCGTACGAGTTGTTGCTAACGCTGCGGGCTCGCGTAGCGAGACACGGGCCTCGCATACCGAGGGCCGTGGCTCGCGTAGCGAGGGCCACGGCTCGCGTAGCGAGCCTGCGGCCCTCGCTAAGCGAGGGCACTGTGCCAGGTTCTCAGTTGCTGGCATGGAGCACCGCAGGCGCTCCTTGCCAGCAACTGAGGACCCTCGCGAAGCGAGGGCCTCAGTTGCTGGCTTGGAGCGCCGCAGGCGCTCCATGCCAGCACCTGAGGACCTCGCAAAGCGAGGTCTTCAGTTGCAGATACTGCGACCCTTGCAAAATTTCAAAAAAAGTTCACGTCGCAACACATTACGACACTCGCAAACAACATATGACACACGTTCACACACATTACGACACTCGCAAACAACATACGACACACGTTCACACAAATTACGGCCTCGCAACACTCGGACGCAACTCGCGAACATTAGAAAATTAAAAACACAATACATACACACAGCACATACATAAAAACCTTACCTACACAAACAGGAAGCACCCAGGACCTCAAAAATGCAACTTACAACTTAATTGCACTCAAAATAAAAGAGTTTAGACACTAAATAGTTTGTTAAGCGACACAAAAAATGGCCGACGAATAAAACGAAAACGAGGCTACACACGCAAACACCATACGAGACACGTTACCACACATTACGACTTCGCAAACATCGGACGCAACACGCCGACATACAAACATTTAAAACTTAAGAAAGACACACAACAAACACATAAAAAGATTACCTACAGCAAGAGGAACCAGCCAGCACCTCAAAAAAACAAGTTACACCTACATTTAAATCAAAATAAAACACTTTAGACACTAATACCATCGCTAAGCGACAGAAAAAATGGCCGACGAACAAAACGAAAACGAGGCTTCAGACGTAACTACACTACACTTACTCGCAATAATGAAACACATACTATGCGGAACGTATCACAATCATATTAAACACCATTTTGAACAGTAATACGCAGAAAATGGCGGATGGAACGCAAATTGTAAGCTGGAACGCAAATAGCGCATGCGTATTGCGTTCTAACGGTCTCACTTTCCAGAACTTTCTACAAGTTTATAAATACTGCCTATTTCAAACAAAAAAATACATTTCTCCTCAGGTGATGAACGGAGTGACTTCTGAGATAACTGCTGCTTTTACTTGAGAAGACAATTCTTTACTAATTTACTACTTTGCACTGTGCAAATTACAACTGAGAGGTAAGCTATAATATATTACATTTTATTATCAGGACAGGTCAAACAGATAAAAAAAAAAAATAGGATTTATGTAGTGACATATATGGCACATTTATGTGTATAGGCTCACAAAAAAAATACGGTTCATTTAACAAAACAACAAAAAAACATAATTCAATATTAAACAGAGGTTTATGTATAGAGACGACACGCACATATATGTCTATAATGTATAGTGACATCTGACACGCACGTATATGTATAGAATGTATAGTGACATGTGACATGCACATTTATGTCTATAATGTATAGTGACATCTGACACGCACGTATATGTATAGAATGTATAGTGACATCTGACACGCACGTATATGTATAGAATGTATAGTGACATCTGACACGCACATATATGTATAGAATGTATAGTGACATGTGACACGCACATTTATGTGTATTGCCCCTGCATAGTGACATGTGACACGGACATATATGTGTATCATGTATATTGACATGTGACACACACATTTATGTGTACTGCCCCTTCATAGTGACATGTGACACGGACATCTATATGTGTATAATGTATAGTGACATGTGACACGCACATTTCTGTGTATTGCCCCTTCATAGTGACATGTGACACGGACATATATGTGTATAATGTATAGTGACATGTGACACGCACATTTCTGTGTATTGCCCCTTCATAGTGACATGTCACACGCACATTTATGTGTATTGCCACTGCAACAAAATTAGCTTAAAACAAAATCAGTAAACAACTACATTTAAATGACATTATATGTCATGTATACTGATATGTCACACGCACATATATGTGTATCATCTATAGTTACATCTCACACACACACATTTATGTGTGTTGGAAAAAAAATATATAAGGTTAATTTAACCATTTAAATATGAGTCATGTATACTGATATGTCACACGTACACAAAATAATTACATTAAACTATGGAATGTGCTTCATGTATGTGACATATGTGTGTAGCCCCCAACAAAAAATAAGGTCAATTGAAAAAAATTACAGAAGTATATTTAAATGACATTCATTTACTGCAATTCAATAGATCATATAAAGCTGAATCTTTTTATTTCTTTTAATATTCAAACAGACTCTGCATCAACAGCGTCTCTCAACAATTTGCACCGTGCACTGTGAAGCACAATCCCTTTTAAAGAACACCAACAAAGAAGAAGAGGTAAGATACAACAAGACATTACATGCTCAAAAGGCCATGCTTTGCTAGATGAAAAATTATAAATATACAAATAACTATTTCACTTTCTTTTTCAAACAGACACTACAAGAAGACCGGCGGATTAAGATTGGCAGGAGGGGACCGTCTGTCATTCCAAACTTCAATCAAGGTAAAGTATTAAGTACAAACAAGAAAGAACCATGAGCCTTATTCAATTGCGACTTCCTCAATTGAATAGGGCTCTATATAAGCACATAACATATTTTTGATACAGAACTTTTTAGTTACTGAACTTCTAACCACAATCAAGGTTTTCAATAACTAAAAACTTTGCTCAATAAATATGTTATGTGATTATATAGAGCCCTCTTCAATTGGCAAAATTGCAATTCAATGAGGACCTATATATCTTTAATGGCCAAGGGCCTCACTAAAATGTGATTTGCCCATTTCAATAGGGCTCTATATAAGCACAGAGCATATTTTTTAAAGGAACTTTTTATTTTGTGAACACGTTGCTTTTGGATACAAGTTCACTAAATACAAAATTCCGTAAAAAAATATGCTCTGTGCTGATATTGAGCTCTATTCCATTGGCCAAAACACAATTAAATGAGGAGCTGACAATATAACAAATGCAGTAACCAAAGGCCCTCATTCAATTGCTATTTTGGACAATTAAATATGGCTATAAATAAGCACTTTTAGGCCCTTATTCTATTTTAACAAATATATGTGATGTGCTTATTTACAACCCTATTCAATTTTCAACATTGCAATTCAATGACGGCCTTAGAGTACTATTACATTGTAAAAAATGCAATTGAATGAGGGGCAAACTATGCAACATATGGTACACACAAAGGCCCTCATTCAATTGCAATTTGCCCAATTGAATAGGGCTCTAAATAACAACATAACAATTTTTTTAAAAGAAGTTTTTAGTTACTAAAAATCTATCCAAAATAAAGTTTTTAAATGACTAAAAACTTCTTTAAAAAAATATGCTATGTGCTTATTTAGGGCACGATTCAATTAGCCAAATCGCAATTGAATGAGACACAAACTGCTACACACAAAACAGAATTTCTTATTCAATGTTTAACAACCTATAAGCCTTACAAAGAAGCAAAAATAAGAATAACAAAAGTGTTGCGCACCTAATAGCATTGTACAAAAAATCACACAAACTCATAGGAAACTACATTAACATTCTTCTTTAATGTTTAACAACCTATAACCAGTACAATCAAGAATAAATAACTTTTGCACAAGTGGTGCGCACCAAACAGGATTGTCAAAAACTAACACAAACACATAGCAAACTACATTAATTATATTATTTCATGTTTCACTAACTATAAGCATCCCAATAAAGGTTAAATAAGTATACCACAAGTGGTGTGCACAAAACAGGATTGTACAAAAAATAACATAAACACATAGCAAAATAAATTTATATTCTTATTTAATATATCACAACCCACAAGCCTTACTAAGAACCTTAAATAAGAATAACAAAAGTCGTGGGATTGTACAGAATGTAAAAAAAAAAAAATATAGAAAAAAATAACCATAACTGATACAATACAGCCAAATTCATAAATTTTTAAATTATTTAAAAGACATTTCACTCAAACAACATTTTCTATTTTATATTACAACAGATACTGCGTGAAGACAATCGGACGAGGACTTTCTCCACAGGACCGGACCATCGGACGAGGACTCGGACCAGACCAGCAGACGAGGAATTTCAACACAGGACCAGACCAGCAGACGAGGAATTTCAACACAGGACCAGACCATCGGACGAGGACTTTCACCAAAGGACCACAACATCAGACGAGGGCTATCGCCACAGGAGCACAACATCGGACGAGGGCTATCGCCACAGGACCACACCATCGGACGAGGACTTCCAACAGAGGACCACACCATTGGACAACGATTTTGAACCGAGGACCAACAAACATTCGGATTTAAATCACACTTCAACCAAGGTAAAGTATAATAAGTACTAAAGTATAAAACTAAAGAAACTGCTTTCAGTTGCATCCGTGTCAACAGAAAAATAAAAATATTGATTTACTATCTCCCTTATTTTATTTAAATTGCTACTATGCAATACATAGCTCAATAACCACATCACTTTTTTTTTTAGCAAAGAAGTTTTGCAGTGGTAAATATCTATCCACAAACAACGTTTTTAATAAATAAAACCATTATTTTAAAAAAATATGTTACATGCTTATTTACAGCATTATTCCATTGGCCAAATTCTTAGCCAGTGAGGACAGGAATTATAAATTTAACTAAATATAACTGATACATTAATGATTTACCTTTTATTTCACCAATTGTGCACAAGAATCTTTAACAGGAATTACAAATTAAAATATACACAATTATATTTATTTTTTTGCCTTTACAGATTAATATGGCTGATAACGAGACCAAAGAAGAGAAGAAAAGACGTCAAACTAGAGAAAGACAAGAGAGATGGGCCGCCCAGCAGACACCGGAGGAGAAAGAAATTCGACGAGAAAAAGAACGCAAAAGACTTGCAAATAAAAGAATATCAGCTGCAAAAATGAAAGATACAACCAAAAAAAATAAAAAGATAATAAAACATTTACAAACTGTTCCTAAAACATCAGATGACATTTTACAAGATACCAGTCAAGACAGACCAAAAAAAGCAACTACAAAAACAAAGCATTTACAAACTCTTACTAAAAACTTACAGGACATTTCAACCAAACAAGGACAACATATACCAAGAAAATCCACGAAAAAAACTAAACATTTAGAACCTGTTGTTGAAACATTTCATGGCTTTTCATCTGATGAATATGAAAGTCAACATCCGATATGCATTGCAAATTGTCCTTTACTGAAGTCTTTAGCAGTAGAGGTTCATAGTTGTGGGGACATGACTACTCAATGTCAATTTTGTGAGGCTTATTATTTTAAACAGGAGAGACCCAGAGATGGACAATTTATTAGTTGTTGTCAAAAAGGAAAGTTCAAACTTCCAGAAAGGAAACAATTTCCAACCTATTTACAAAATATTATGACTGAACCTACTTTTCCAAATTACAAAAATTTTAAGACAAACATAAGATCCTACAATAGTGCCATATCATTTGCATCTATGGGGGCAACATTGGCTGCTAATGTACCAGGACATGGTCCTTACTGTTTTAAAGTCCAAGGACAAATTTATCATCGGACTTCACATTTACATCCAGAGGAAGGAGAGCAAAGAAAATTCGCTCAACTATATGTCCTAGATACAATGGAAGCTGTTGACCAACGTATGCAGATGGAAGAAAATAAAAAATGCTTACCCAGTGTTTTCATAGAGCTAAATAACATTATGGACAATAACCCCTACAGTAAAGCTTATAAAAAATTGGCAGAAGTAGAAAATGAACAACAACTTCATGCACAAAGACATCAATTACCAATGCCGAAGGTTAATATGGTGCTTAAAAGAGACAGACATACTGATAAACGTCGTTATAACTTGCCAACATCAAATGAGGTTGCAATGGTGTTTCAGAATGATGAAGGAGAACCACCATTTCAAAGAGACATTAGAGTATATCCCAGAAATGAGGAGCAACCATTTATTAATATTAATATCTTAAGTCCAAATTTAGATCCAATGACATATCCCATCTTTTTCCCACATGGAGAAGCAGGTTGGCAACCAAAATTAACCCTTCCCAGTTACCCAAATGCTAAAGCCAGAATCCGAAATAATGTTTCTATGCTTGAATTTAAAGTTGCTCAAATTGCCATTAGAGATGAATTTAATCCAATTTTATGTGGTGGGAAACTAACACAACAATGGATTATTGATTCATATTTGCAAGTTGAGGCAAATAATTTAAACTTTATAAAATATCAACAAGATAAACTACGTGTAGAACAATATTGTGGACTCATGGACTATGTTGCTGACGTGGCTACAAGCAGAGACATGACAGCTGGCAAAGCCATCATTTTACCATCTTCCTTTCAAGGATCTCCTCGAAATATGAGAGCAAGATACAATGATGCTATGGCTATTGTGACAAAATTTGGAAAACCAGATTTATTTGTGACATTTACATGTACTCCACAATGGCCAGAAATTAATGAAAATCTACTTCTTGGACAAAGTGCTTCAGATCGACCAGATTTAGTAGCCAGAGTTTTTAAGATCAAATTAAATGAATTAATACGTGACTTCACTATAAATCAGTTATTTGGCAAATGTCTTGCTTATGTATATACCATTGAATTTCAAAAAAGAGGCCTTCCACATGCACATCTTCTCATAATACTTCAAGAGAAAGATAAATTAGATACTTCGGACAAAGTGGATGCAGTCATAGTTGCTGAACTACCAGATCCAGAACTATATGGTAGACTATATGAGATTGTTACTCATCGCATGATTCATGGACCCTGTGGAGACCTTAATCCACAATCACCATGTATGGAAAATAATCAATGTTCAAAAGATTTTCCAAAAGATTATAGAGACAAAACATATGCAAATTGTGATGGATATCCACTTTATAAAAGAAGAGAAGGAGATAGTGCCATTATTCGTGGAAAAAAAGTGGACAATAGATATGTAGTACCCTACAATCCACATTTACTCATGAAGTACAACGCCCACATCAACGTAGAAGCCTGCACTTCCATCAAATCCATTAAATATGTCTACAAATATATTTACAAAGGTTACGATGCAGCTACTGTAGTCGTCAAAAGTGCAGACAACCCTGAAAGTAGTGAGTTAGTACATGATGAACTTGCATCTCATGTAGATGCTCGCTATGTCAGTGCGCCAGAAGCTATGTGGCGGCTTTTAAAATTTGAAATGCATGATAGATCACATGCAGTATATAGGTTAGCAGTACATTTGCCACAACGACATTTAGTCTATTTCCATGCTGGAAATGAAATGAATGCATTGGCCCAAAGTGAAGATCGTCACACTACACTAACTGCATGGTTTGCATTAAATTCCACTGATGCTCAAGCAACACAATACTTATATATTAAAATTCCATATCACTATGTTTTTGTGAATGGATTATGGAGACCAAGAAAAACCAGAGGCAATAAAATAATTCCACGAATTTACACAGTCAGTCCAAGAGATGTTGAACGTTTTTGCTTACGGATATTACTTTTAAATGTTCCAGGAGCACAAAGTTTTGAACAATTAAGAACTGTTAATGACATTGTATATGAATCCTTCCATTTAGCTGCAAGACATAGAAACTTACTCGCTGATGATACAGAGTGGGAAAGATGTTTAGAAGAAGCAGCACAATGTCAAATGCCACGACAGATGAGAGAACAATTTGCTTTTATTTGTATCTTCTCAAATGCTCCAAATGCATTAGCTTTGTGGGAGACTTTTAAAAGTAATATGGCTGAAGACTTTATGCGATGATACAATGAACCCATTGCACACTTAAAAGCGTTAATGGAAATTCAAGAAGTCTTTTTAACTCATGGATTAAGTTGTGCAAGTTTTAATTTGCCTGATCCAGGTCTTATAGATGACATTAACTTTGAAGACTATGACATTCAACTACAAGCAGAAAGAACAGAAGAAAGACTTGCAACTTTAAATAAACTACAATTGCAAGCATTTCATGCCATTAAAAATGCTATAGATGATGACATGGTGACAGAGCGTTATTTCTATCTTGATGGACCTGGCGGATCAGGGAAAACATATTTGTACAATTTATTAATGAGTTCAGTACGAGCACAAGGAAAAATAGCAATGGCGTTTGCCACTACTGGAATTGCTGCACTTTTATTAGAAGGTGGAAGAACTGTTCATAGTGGATTTAAACTACCAGTGCCTATTTTAGAAAATTCTGTGTCAGATATTCGCATGACATCCTTACAAGCAAAGAAATTGAAGAAATGTAAATTAATTATAATAGATGAGGCCACAATGATGTCATGCTATGCCCTCCAATGTATTGACCGTTTGCTTCGTGAAGTCATGGATAATATTTTTCCATTTGGTGGAAAGGTAATGTTGTTGGGTGGCGATTTTAGACAAACATTACCTGTCGTTGTACATGGAAATCGAACAGACATTATTGAAACATGTATAAAGTCAAGTACAGTATGGAAACATTTTACCCATCTTCAACTGCAACAAAATATGAGATCAGAAGGCCAAACTGATTTCAATGATTGGCTTATTAAAATTGGAGAAGGCCGAACAGAAAAAATACTACATTTACCTGACGACACTGTAGAGATCCCACCTCATATGATTTGTCAACAAGATATTATATCGGCTATATTTGAAGGGAGCATAAATAACGAAGAATATTCCGAGCTTGCCAACCAAGTTATACTGACGTGTAAAAATAAAGATGCATTAATACTCAATAATTAAATCTTAAAAAAAATTAATGCACCACAAAGAAATTATCACAGTGCTGATTCTGTACTTGCTGATGACAATGAAAGTCAGGAAAACTTTTCAACTGAATTCATTAACTCTTTAACTCCTTCTAGAATGCCACCACATATTTTGCAGCTAAAGAAAGGTGCAATTATCATGTTACTGCGAAATATGAACCCCAACAAAGGCCTATGCAATGGCACAAGATTAATTGTTCAACAATTAAAGGACCATTTTATAGATGCTGAAATTTTAACTGGGACCCATAAAGGAGAGAGAGTTTTCATACCAAGAATAGATTTAGCACCAAGTGAAAGTAGTCTCCCTTTTATACTTCAAAGAAGACAATTTCCCATTATTATGGCATTTGCGATGACCATTAATAACTCTCAAGGTCAAACGTTCAAATCTGTGGGTATTTACTTGGAAGAACCAGTTTTTGCACATGGTCAATTGTACGTTGCGTTGTCACGCTGCAAAAATCCACAGGCTATTAAAGTTTACATTGAAAACAATGAAAGTCAAGGTGATTTATTAGAAGATGGACGTATTTTTACTAAAAACATTGTCTACTATGAAGTACTATAACTTTGCAGGATACAAACTAAAGCCATGCAAACATTTTGGAAAAACATTCAAAAATACAAAACAATTGGTTGTTTAATTCAGTCATAATTAATGGAAGTCATTTTTATGGATAATTCGCCTCACAAAATACTTGCCTTGCATTTCTATGAAAAATTATGTTAAAATGTTAAATCACTATGTTAATGTTTCTAATATTACACGTTTAAAAACAATATTTCCAAGTTATTTCATTCAACATATTACAAAGTTCATGTTAAGAGCTCAAGCACCTTTTAAGTCACAATGTAAATATTCTCTGTTATCTTAAGATTACTACCTACATTAATGTTTATCGCCAGTTTATGTGCTCAGTAAAGAATTACTTTAATTACGTACGGTTTAAGGAGAGTTTTTACTGTATGCCTTCCTCTACATTCAATGTATATTAAACTTAACAATTATTCTGATACAAATTGCATGTTAATACTGATTAATTTAAAGTTTAAATGTTTTTACATTCAAATGTTAATACTTTTAATTCAAAATTATGTTACAAAATGTATTTACTATGTTCCTGTTTATAATGTTCAAAATTAGACAAATGTTTTGCAAAAATTCCAAAGTTACATAAAAAATAAAGTTCAATCTTAAAAATATATACTTTCAAGGTTATTGCTTACATATATTTTAAACTTCATGTTAAAATTTGGCACGTTTCAAAAAGTCTTTTTACTTTTTACTTTTCTCTGGATTCTATGTATATTAAAGTGAACTATTCTTCAGATACAAATTTCATTTTAAAAAACCATTACATCAACGTTTTACAAAAATACATGTTCATATCACAATACTTACAAGGGTCAAAAATATATTTAAATAACTAAACAACTTTCCAAACATATACATCTCATTGCCGTCATTTTTTGACGGGCAAGTCGCTAGTATATATATAAAAACCAAGTCAAGGTTAATGTTGGGTTGTAAAAGGCCCATA
The DNA here is from genome assembly GCA_027410445.1 of Discoglossus pictus. NCBI lineage: Eukaryota > Metazoa > Chordata > Amphibia > Anura > Alytidae > Discoglossus > Discoglossus pictus. The sequence continues at coordinate 5,862,144 of CM050172.1, read as the reverse complement.
ATGGTAATAATATACCCTTATGGGACTGATGGGGTTAAATAGAGCCTTATGGTGTTCTGTATTGACCACCATGAGTTAATGGGTTAATTTAGGCCTTATGGTGCTCTGTATTGACCATCATGAGTTAATGGGTTAATTTAGGCCTTATGGTGGTCTGTATTGACCACCATGAGTTAATGGGTTAATTTAGGCCTTATGGTGGTCTGTATTGACCATCATGAGTTAATGGGGTAATTATAGTTGCCTGGGGTTAATATTTTTAGTGCGAGTCCTTTCAGGACCTTTACGGTCCTTTGAGGACCCGCGAGGCGGGAAATTTAAAATTGAATTGCAGCAGGGTCACGATCGGTGCCGAACGGGGCCCCCCGCTGCAGGGGGTTTATATGGGGACACTTTGGGGGTCCCGATGGGGACCCCCAGCATAGAGGGGGGTTAATTTTAAGTGCCGCGGCCGGGATTGGGTAATAGTGTACCGCGGCCCCTTTAAGGAGCCGCGGCGGGGAATTTAAAAGTTTTAAAGGCAGCGGGGGGCCTGATCTATGCAGATCGGGGACCCCCCCTGCAATGGGTTTATGTGGGGACACTTCGGGGGTCCTGATGGGGACCCCCAGCATAGAGGGGGGTTAATTTTAAGTGCCGCGGCCGGGATTGGGTAATAGTGTACCGCGGCCCCTTTAAGGAGCCGCGGCGGGGAATTTAAAAGTTTTAAATGCAGCGGGGGGCCTGATCTATGCAGATCGGGGACCCCCCCTGCAATGGGTTTATGTGGGGACACTTCGGGGGTCCCGATGGGGACCCCCAGCATAGAGGGGGGTTAATTTTAAGTGCCGCGGCCGGGATTGGGTAATAGTGGAATAGGCGGGGAATTTAAAAGTTTTAAATGCAGCGGGGGGCCTGATCTATGCAGATCGGGGACCCCCGCTACAAGAGGTTAATGTGGGGGTGCTGCAGGGGTCCTGATAGAGACCCCTGCAGCATGGGGATGTGTATAGGGTGCATGGGGGAGCCTCACACTGCTGTCTCGGGCTGTTTCGAGGCAGCACGTAGAGGCTTTCGGATCCCTTGCGTGGACTTTTTGTCCACGTAGGGATTCTTACGATATGCGAGACTCGTGCATAGATTTAAGGCTACGTAGCTCTCTCGGAGCCTATTCTCGGCCATTTTCTCGCAGTCATATCGCAAAGCAGGCTGCGAGAGATTCGGTTCTCGCAAACAGCAGGAAAACTGCCTTTTGCGAGCACCGAGAGAACTACGAGGGAGAATTTAATAGGGCCCTAAATATGTAAAATAAAGGGACCAATGCTGATAGACAATAATGTTTGATTTATTTTGTTACTGATAAGCAAGATTATCAGTATTTTAAGAAAACAATTTTTATTTTATTTTTATTTTCATTTCCAAATTTCATAAGATTACAAAATTTACAAACAGTAAAATCCAGACATCAAAACATCAAAACTACAGACAATCAGACAAAAAAAAAAAAAAAAAAAAAAACACAAAAGTGGAACCACAACTGAGCTTAAATAATTCAGGATAAGTCATAAGAAATAACATTTGTCATAATATCAAAACAAATTTAATATCAAATATGAACCGTTCCCTGCTCTGTGGGAGATTTTACAGAAAGTGCTATTTTATGACTTTTCTAAGGGTTTACTGAACTCCTTAACTGTATTTGTAAGGACGCATGAAAGTGCTCACACCCTACTTATCTTTACATTACAAATCCTAGGGCTACGTATGGAAATGTTCTTACATGAGCATCACTGTGGGGGCCGTGTAATAGCTCAGTAAATTCTGTCATAAGAACTTCCGCTGATAAGAGTGAGCCTTGTGGGAGATCTAATGGGAGCCATGTAATTGGGCACTTAGGGTTCCATGGTGGACAAGTGGTTAGGATTTGGTGCTTTCACCACTGTCGACCTGGGTTTAATTCCAAGTAAGGCAACACACTTCTTTAGTAACACAAAACAATATTTAAAAATATAGATCAATATTGTATAATCCTACACATTATAATTATAATCCTTCATAATATAATGAACATTGCTCTACATAACATAATGTGATATACTCACTATGTATTTGTGGTTATTTCTGACCTATATCATGTCAACAACAAAACTTGATAATTTACTATAAAGTAAAATACACAGTCTTTACATTTCTCGCTAGTATGTTTATTATTGTTGTACTAGAGATGGACATTTTTTTCACAAAACTTCCTGTAGCATAATTACATATACAAGTCATAATCAGAATCTGTATTACTAGTTTTTAAGAACATGTTGCTTTTATTCAAGTGTAGTTCTTCAAAAAAAAAAATATTTTTTTGACCATGTTTATATTTCAATATACATTAACATTTATATTGATATGGTATTTTCATAATTTCTATAATTTCTATATTTTAAATATTTTCTATAAACTCATAGTAAGGCAAGTGCGGGGAAACTAATGTCAATATTATACATTTTTCTGACACAACCTTTTCTGGCCTATACATTCCCACAATTCTACTAAGACATTATCATCAAATTCTTCCTCTAATTATTCATTTACTAGTGAAGTTTCTCTTCTGCAAAAACATCTGAAGATCCCACAGGATTGTTTAAGATTCTTGTTTCCAAAAATCAGTGTAAGAGCCTGGAGGTGGTAAAACAAATATATACAGACACCACAAACCAAACTAACAGGGGTATTATAATCATTAGTGAATGTTAAACCCAAACATGCTAAGTAGAAGACTATTTGCAGTGTTAGCAGTAGGGTCATGGTCATAGCTGCATGAACATGAGCTTTCACATGAGAGAAGCTAATGGTGGATGGTCCTCGGTGCAGTCTCAGGATGTGTAGGATGAGGGAGGTGATGGTCAATCCCAGTGATATTAGAGTCAGAAGCAATGGGATTAAAGCTCCTGTGTTTAATCCATACAAAATAGTAATAATGTTCGTCATATGAAAAATATTTTCTTTTCTGCTGGAAGCTGTGTCATTCAATGAACTGATGACATCATCAGTAATTGCCATCAGAAGAGTAATCAGACAAATGGATAACACAATGGATCCTGTGAGCAGCCAAGGCAGGAAACTGGTGAATCTCAGCCTTAGGTACGTGAGGAGACGGGGCTGGAAGGTGACAATCTTCATGCAGTAGAAGGTACATAACCAGGCAGTGATCCAGGAGCTCGATAGGATTGAAATACACACAATGGTATAGAGAATGTGTAGGTTGTATGAAAATAAATGGTTAGTCACAATCATTACAGTATCAGCAATTAATAGAAAGGTTTGAGCAATGATGCTAAGTAGTCCTTGGATGGTTAAGATGAGATCAGGTGGACTTTGATATCCTCCCATCATCCAGGATCTGATACTGACCATCACAATAAAAGCATTGAGAGGAACGCCGCTAAAGAGTGAGGTAATGGTAAAAATTAAGGAAGCTAAGTCTGCACTCTGCATTTTATTTGTCTTCTTTACTTAAGAAGATGCAGAATACAAAAAATGTTAGTTTTAAAGATTGTCCCCCACCTCTGTGGTCTGTTTCTCTGTGTTGTCTGTAAATATAAAACCAAGCAGTGCATTTATACGGCTGCCTCTCTCTTATGTTATTTGTCTGTATATCATCTACTTTGCATGTCAGGATAGTTTTGCTGTAATCAGAGAAATTTATGAATTTTAATTAAACAAATGTTGTGAATATTTTGTACTGCTCTAATACTTCCAAGTAATTGATGCCATAGCACAGACTGGTATGTCGGGTTACACGAGCCGCTTGCATGACTACCTGTATTCTGATTACAATATAGACAAACAAATAACACTATTGTGTAATGGGTATGGGTGCTACCCCCACTATTACAATAATTATTTTCACAAAAGAAACCAATAGAGTGTTAACTTGCACTTTTTATAGTCCACTTAGTGTCTAAAATTTGTTATACTGAAATAAAGAAAGAAAACAGGGGATAAATGACCAAACTTTATTTATTTATTATTTAAAACACTCTGGTTAAAATAAATTAAAAACTATTGCAAGATAATGGCTCCCTCTTGATGTTACCTAAATATTGAAGATCATTATACAGAGGATGAGAGTGGGCCATGCAAATCTAATGTTACCTGGATACTGTAGACAATATACAAGAGGTCAAGGCAAATTGTATCACCTCTTATGAGTTTCCTCCTATCTGGAAGGCACATCTTAGTTTGGCCCTAAAAGCTAACTTGAAACCATGCATTAAAGAAATAGTAACCATCTAGATTTTCTATAGCTTTTAAATGTCTCTCTTATGAATTAGATGTAGACTTTACATTAGTGATGTCGCGAACATCAAATTTTCGGTTCGCAAACCGGGGACGCGAATTTCATCAAATGTTCGCGAACGGGCGAACATCGGCGAACCGCCATAGACTTCAATAAGCAGGCGAATTTCAAAACCCACAGGGACTCTTTCTGGCCACAATAGTGATGGGAAAGTTGTTTCAACGGGACTAACACCTGGACTGTGGCATGCCGGAGAGGATCCATGGCAAAACTCCCACGGAAAATTACATAGTTGATGCAGAGTCTGGTTTTAAGCAATAAAGGGCATAAATCACCTAACATTCCTAAATTGTTTGGAATAACATGCTTTAAAACATCAGGTATGATGTTGTATCGATCAGGTAGTGTAAGGGTTACACCCGGTTCACAGTAACAGACCAATCTCCCCGTTTAATGCACCGCAAACAACAGCAAAACAGTCCCTTTGCACAACCGCAAACTCGCCATTTGCACAAGGTTGGATACCAAGCTAGCCATGTCCCGTTCCTTGTCCTCACTGATGTCATTGAAGGTCTCTTCCTCCACCCAGCCACCAAGGGTCCCCGAAAGGTGACAATAAGCCCCCTGGGACGCCTGCTGTGTTTGGTCTTCCACCTTAAATGTCTTAAATGTCACTGTACACTAGGTTGCACCAGATATGAGTGTCACTGTGCACTGGCAAAAGTTGGCAGAGTAGATGCAATAGGCTTCACACACATGCCTGTAGGCAGGCAACTGATATTCAATCAATTACAGTCAAAAAAGTGTTGTTTTATGTCACTGTACACTACGGTTACACCAGATATGAGTGTCACTGTGCACTGGCAAAAGTTGGCAGAGTAGATGCAATAGGCTTCACACACATGCCTGTAGGCAGGCAACTGATATTCAATCAATTACAGTCAAAAAACGGTACTTATATGTCACTGTACACTAGGTTGCACCAGATATGAGTGTCACTGTGCACTGGCAAAAGTTGCAGAGTAGATGCAATAGGCTTCACACACACGCCTGTAGGCAGGCAATTGCTATTTAATCTATTACAGTCAAAAAAGTGTTGTTTTATTTCACTGAGCACAATAGAAGCTGTTAGGTGTTAGCCTGTCACACACACACGCTGGCAGGCAGGCATATGCAATTAGATTATACAGAAAAAAATAATAAAATAAAATAAATGATGTTCTAGGCCTAAAAAGGGCTTTTTGGGTTGCTGTCCTTGCAGCAGATAATAGATGAGTCCTTCAGGTGTGTAGTGGAAGCTAAATACACAGCCTGGCTATCTATTTCCCTATTAAATCAGCAGCAGCTACACTATCTGTCCTCTCTCAACAAATGTAGCTTCAGAATGATTCTAAAATGGAGGCTGTCCTTCAGATGGAAGGCTCTGAAAGGGAGTGTATGCTGCTGATTGGCTGGAATGTGTCTGCTGACTGTGAGGTGCAAGGTCAAAGTTTCCTTAATGATAAAGAATAGGGGGCGGACCAAAAAGCGCATGTGTTCGCCGTTCGCTGAGATTGGGACATCACTACTTTACATATCATCTTGCGTTGGCGCACAAGCTGCCATGATAATATAATTTGGAAGTCAGCGTCTTGAGCTGATTCAATCACATGCAATATGATGTCATCACGCTAACAGAGCAAAACTCTGACTCTAACTCTATGCTAAAACAGACCAGTAGCTGGATATATCAAAGATGGATAGTAAGGGTATTGCACTAAGGACATTGCACTAACTACAAAAATGTATATAAATCAGGTTAGGAAAATCGTGAAGAGATTCCATAAGTACTCCTCCACCATCAAGAGAGCTTTGATAAAGCCCTGTAGGAAATTATACATTTTATATGCTACAGTTTAAAATAGATGACAGTCAGATCTCAGACTTAACTGTGCATGGAAAATCAGCTATTTGAAGAGTTTATGCTTTATTATATACTAGCGACTTGCCCGTCAAAAAATGAGGTCAATAAAAGAAAGTGTTGAAATGCTGTTGAGAGTGTACTGTGTGCCTCAACTATATAGACCCCTCTAACACAGTAATGAACGCATGTAATAACACTATAAGTGCCATGAGGGTCATCCAGGACCCTCATGACCCAAAGTGTAAGGACTACACCATTTTAACCCAGTCACTTATGGGGGTCTATCCAGACCCTCATAAGCCTGTATTTAACTCCATCAGTCCCATAAGGGTATATTATGACCATTATGGGCCTGTTACAACCCAACATTAACCACATAACTGCCATGATGTTCCTCAAGGACCATCATGACACTAAATATAAACACTACACTGCACTATACCCCCAATAAAATATTAAATATCAACTAAACACACTCTACACTAACCTATTAACAACTACACTACCTACCTACCTACCCCCTAATAACCCCCTCCCCACCACTGTAATAACAGAAATCTAAAAAACTTAAGTCATCAAAAATCAAAAATCTACATTACATAAAATAAAAAAACCTAAAATCCACAAAAATAAAAAAATGTACATTGCAGAAAAAAAAACCTAAGTGACAAAAAATAAAAAAAAGAACATTAAAGAAAATAAAAAAATACATTACAACCTCCCCACTACACAAAAAAAAGTTACACACCTGAAAATTAAATACATATAATACATACAATACAATACAACTAAATACAATACAATACACCCCTATCTAAAATACATCCCCCTATCTAATATACATCCCCCTATCTAATATACATCCCCTATCTAATATACAATACTATCTTTCTAATATACATCCCCCTATCTATCTAATATACAAGAAATACTATCTATGTACTATACATCCCCTATCTATCTAATATACAATACATGCTATCTCTATATAGCAACCCTAATAAAATAATTAAGACCACTTACCTTTGAGATGTTTCTTCAGATGACCAACCTAGGGTAAAAAAAGATAAAAAAAATTACTACAACACGTTCACATAAAATAAATAAACATTGTAAACATTCTAAATATTATACTCACCTTTCCAGCATGTCCCGTCCTCTGACAATCTTTGCTTCTGCAGCGCGGCCCCTGTTAAAAAAAAAACATTACACTAGTTCACATACATAAACATAAAAGCAAGTAAAATCAACACAATCTAAATTGTACTTACCTCCCCGCGATGTCTCCGGCCTCCACGTCTACTGCCCCGGAAGCATCTACGCTCTTTAAAAAAAACAAAAAAAAACAACAACACACATCCGCCCTAGCGGATGTCCCCGACACGAATGAGCTTGGCAATGGCGGCTTCTGATTGGCTGAAAACGCTGTCTATTAAATTCAGCCAATGAGAAGACGCCAATTGTGAACCAATGAGAAAGGGATACACCCCAAAATCCCACGCTGATTGGATAACGCACCTGTCAATCTTTATTTGAACCAATCCGAAGGCTTTATTGCCATCAGCCAATCACAATGGAATACACCCTCACGTACTGATTGGTGAAGACATCTGCACCTTCCCATTGGCTGTAATACTGATTGACATTGACAATAGCCAATGAGAAGGCGCAAATCCTTCACCAATCAGTACGTGGGGGTGTATTCCATTGTGATTGGCTATTGTCAGTGCAACCAATCAGAATGCGCAGATGCCTCCAGCTAATCACCCTGTGGGGGTGTATTCCATTGTGATTGGCTGAAGGCATCTGCGCCTTGTGATTGGTTTAAATAAAGATTGACAGGTGCATTATCCAATCAGAGTGGGATTTTAGGGTGTATCCCTTTCTGACTGGCTCACACATTGGCGCCTCCTGATTGGGTGAATTTGATAGACAGCGTTTTCAACCAATCAGATGGCGCCATTGCCTATTTTCTTCCGTAAAAGTCTCCGGGAGCCTCATTAGCGTTAGGGATGTCCGTGAGTGCGGATGTGAGTACTTTTTTTTTTTTTTTACAGGGTTGGGCAGACGAGAAGAGTGTATAATTTTTTTTAAAATAGCACAGTATTAGCACTATAAATGAATAAGGTAAAGTAGTGACTGTGACCGACTAACAGTCACAAGGTAAAAGGGTAATATAAGAAGAAATTAGCACTAAGTCACAATAGCACAAGCACTTTAAGATAAGAAGTTTTGAATAACACAACTTGAATTATAATGCACTTTAAGTAATAGAATTACGAATTAACATAAATAACAGGATAAAAGATTAACACAAAAGAAACACAAAGGCACTTAAAACATATACTCAAGTGAAGTGCTATATGAATAAACAAAACTATAAACAGATAAAAGGATTATAAAACCGTATCTTAATCTTATGTAAAAATCTTAATCTTATGTAAATTAAAATCCTGGGTACCTGACAAGGATTTGACTAAGGAAACATAACCAAAAATACACAAATACAGTTGAATTGAAAAAACAAATCTTTTATTGACGAGCATAATAAAGTAATTAAATAAAAAAGCTGTGATCAAAGCAAAGAATATAATAACAACAAAAATAAAACTTAAATAAACATTTAATAATTTGATGGACGTCAAAAAGCCCAAAGGATTAAACACCTTGGGCCTCATTCTATTATCGGCCGTAAATCGGCCGCAAAGCTGCGATTCCTTGCGGGGCTCCCGTTACCTTGCAATTCAAATAGACGGCGCCGCAAGGATATCCCCTTACGGCCGGCCGCATATCTTGCAACCGGCCGTAAGCTCAGAAATCTTTAAAAAAAAATATATATTCAAGACGGCACTGTAAAGCTCTGTAAATGCTAGGGATCATAATGGGGGACATGAGGATTGATAGCAACCCCCTCTTAAGCTTGCACATCAGCCCAAATCCGATATTTCAATAACTGTTTATTTTCCAGCCGCAGCGTGGACGGGTCTGAGGTGCTCAAAGCCCTCTGGACTTTTTCCATGGATATTTGACATAAATTAAAAAAATATATATTTACGGATTTGAGTGAAGGGGAATGTTGTGCTATGAATGCTAACACCTAAAATCACTTTATAGTCTCCTCAGAGTGCAGGATGGCTTTATTATGTGCTTATTTGTGTGCTTGCGGGACCTTTTTGCTGCAAGTAAGCTGCGGCTCTGTTTTAGCCTTGCAGAGAGGGTTCCCGGAGCAATTGAATAGCAACTGGGCTTTGCTTGCGGCCGAAACTCTTGCAGCCGTTTAAGATCAAAGGCTTTCCTCCGGCGCGTGCGGGCGCAAGGGATAACAAGACGCCGGCCGCAAGCCTGCCGGAGTCCCCGGCCGGAAGGGAATAGAATAGGCAAATAGCTTGCGGCCGGTCCTTGCGGCCCCACATCTCCTACGGACGATAATAGAAGAGGCCCCTTGGGTTTAACATGATTTTTTTAATTGTTGTATTTTTAACAACATTTTAAATGTACAAATAAAGATTGATTTTTTTAAATTATTATGTGGCAATAATAATTTAAATAAAGGCTGCATAAAAGATGTTTCTGTACAACCTTGGTTGGTTGTTCAAGGATTCCTAAATAGGATCCACAGGACAATATTTTGGTACGTATTTAAGTAATAACACCTAGGCCTAAAAAATAAACTAAGATCATTTTTTGAGTATTATCAATATTTAAACATATAGAGTAAAATTGTATAATCTTACACATTATAATTTTAGCCCTGCATAATATAATGAACATTGCACTACATACTATAATGTTAATATTTATAGTTATTTCCCACCTATATCATGTCCTAAGTAAAACTCATATACACATACAGTATATACATTATTCCGAGCTCTGGCCGCTGAGCCTGACTAAACCTCCTTTATAAGGATCACTGCGGTGAATATTTTCTATTTGGTCTTTTGAACGAAAAACTTGATAAATTGCCATAAAGTAGTGATGTCGCGAACATAAAATTTTCGGTTCGCGAACCGCGAAATCGAACCGCCGCAAATGTTCGAAAACCGGCGAACCCGGAGAACCGCCATAGACTTCAATGGGCAGGCGGATTTCAAAACTCACAGGGACTCTTTCTGGCCTAAATAGTGATGGGAAAGTTTTTTCAACGGGACTAACACCTGGACTGTGGCATGCCGGAGGGGGATCCATGACAAAACTCCCACGGAAAATTAAATAGTTGATGCAGAGTCTGGTTTTAAGCCATAAAGGGCATAAATAAGTTAACATTCCTAAATTGTTTGGAATAACGTGCTTTAAAACATCAGGTATGATGTTGTATCGATCAGGTAGTGTACGGGTTAGGCCCGCTTCACAGTGACAGACCAAACTCCCCATTTAACGCACCGCAAACAACCGCAAACAGTCCATTTGCACAACCGCAAACTCCCCATTTGCACAAGGTTGGATACCAAGCTAGCCATGTCCCGTTCCTTGTCCTCACTGATGTCATTGAAGGTCTCTTCCTCCACCCAGCCACCAAGGGTCCCTGAAAGATGACAACAAGCCCCCTGGGATGCCTGCTGTGTTTGGTCTTCCACCTCCTCAAAGCCACCTTCCTCCTCTGACTCCTCTTCTTCAGACTCCTCTCACTGCGTTGCCTCTCTCTGCATTATTATAAGGTGTGTTAAGTAGTACTACTCTTATCAGTTTAATACCTCTTACAGCACCTATCAGGGGGCGTGTATAAGGCCTGGATTTTTGGAACCGGGAGATGGAAAAACATGCTTTTTTGGTCGTATCACTTCAAATTTGGGGCACGGCGCGTGCAATCAAAGGTGCCACCATATAGGAGTGACGTGTTTGTAAGTACTACTCTTATCAGTTTAATACCTGCTACAGCACCTATCAGGGGGCTTGTATAAGGCCTGTATAAGGCCTGTATTTTTAAAACCGTGAGATGGAAAAAGATGCTTGGTTGGTCGTATCACTTCAATTTTGGGGCACGGCACGTGCAATCAAAAGTGCCACCAGATACGAGTGGTGTGTTTGTAAATACTACTATTATCAGTTTAATACTTGTTACATCACCTATCAGGGGGCGTGTATAAGGCCTGCATTTTTAGAACCGGGAAATGGAAAAAGATGCTTGGTTGGTCGTATCACTTCAATTTTGGGGCACGGCACGTTTAATCAAAGGTGCCACCAGATAGGAGTGGCGTGTTTGAAAGTACTACTCTTATCAGTTTAATACTTGTTACGTCACCTATCAGGGGGCGTGTATAAGGCCTGGATTTTTAGAACCGGGAGATGGAAAAAGATGCTTGGTTGGTCATATCACTTCAATTTTGGGGCACGGCATGTCTAATCAAAGGTGCCACCAGATAGGAGTGGCGTGTTTGTAAGTACTACTCTTATCAGTTTAATACTTGTTACTTCACCTATCTGGGGGCGTGTATAAGGCCTGGATTTTTAGAAACGGGAGATGGAAAAAGATGCTTGGTTGGTCATATCACTTCAATTTTGGGGCACGGCGCGTGCAATCAAAGGTGCCACCAGATAGGAGTGGCGTGTTTGTAAGTACTACTCTTATCAGTTTTAATACTTGTTACATCACCTATCAGGGGGAGTGTATAAGGCCTGGATTTTTAGTACCGGGAGATGGAAAAAGATGCTTGGTTGGTCGTATCACTTCAAATTTGGGGCACAGCGCGTGCAATCAAAGGTGCCACCATATAGGAGTGGCGTGTTTGTAAGTACTACTCTTATCAGTTTAATACTTGTTACGTCATCTATCAGGGCACGTGTATAAGGCCTGGATTTTTGGTACCGGGAGATGGAAAAAGATGCTTGGTTGGTCGTATCACTTCAAATTTGGGGCACTTTGTGACATTAGCTTCTTACGCTCAAACATGTCCTTTACAGGCACCTGACTATGGGCAGATAAGCAGGAACTGCTCAAGGTGAGAGACGGAGTGGCGGATGGTTGAGAGGGGGCAAGGAGGACAGCAGTGGTTGATGTGGCTGATGATGCTGGACCAGGAGGAGGATGGCGGCTTTGAGTTTGTGTGCTGCTTGTACTCATGTGTTTGTCTGGAGTCACCCAAACATTAGGTCTCAACATGTAGAGGATAAGGGAACCAGGCTACTCTAGACCTCATTCATCATTACAGGTTTTGACAGATTGGTACTATGCGTGCAAGCTACTGTTACAACAGATATGAGTGGCACTGTGCACTTGCAGAAGTTGGCAGAGTAGACGCTGTAGGTCTGACACACACGCTTGCAGACAACTAACTGCTATGCAATCTATTACAGTAGAATTGTTTTTTTGTTTGTTTTAAATGTACACTACTGTTACACCAGATATGAGTGGTGTGTTAAGTAGTACTACTCCTATCAGTTTAATCCCTGTTATGTGCCTTTTTTTGGGGTTTGGTTGTTGAAGCCACAGTGCAGCACCAGAGGCCAGAAAAATTAGGCATGTACACATGCCTGAAAAATTAGGTATTGTTGATCTTGCAGCAAGCAGAGAAGAAGGTAGGCCTGATTCAACGCCCCAGCCCCGCATACCCACACTCAGAGATTGAGGGGTGGACCTGAGAAGGCCACAGGCCGGAGATATAAAGGGGGGCCATCCCAAATAAGCACACAAGCAGGGACAAAGGTAGTGTAGGGGACATAGAGGCCCATGGACTGACGGTCGCCATCTTGGCAGGAAAAGGGCCCAGCAATTAAGCCAAATTGACCCAGCACAGGCAGCTACTTGAGTCAAACGCTGTACAATTACACCTTAATAAAGCTGAAACATGCAGCAGCAGGGATTCTAAACAGCCACACGTGGACAAGGAGGCTAACAGCCCCCACAGTCTCTGCACCACTCTTTTTAACAGATAACCCAAGGGGCTTACCAGGGACCTTGCCCACATAAAAAACAGAATTTTATTGGAGGAATTATTAGTGTCTTTACCCCCCAAGAGAGGACATAATATACGGTATCTTTAGACTACCTGATGGCCAAACCTCCTTTAGCCCCAATGCTATCCAAGAAACATTTCAAAACTTCTATCAGACCATATATTCATCCCAATCCCGCTGCAGCAGATCTGACATAGAGTCCTTCCTACTACAGCAAGAAGTCCACAAAATACCTGTACCTCAATTGGACAGCTTGAACCTAGACATAACCCAAGAGGAAGTTAAATCTACAATCCAAGATCTTAAATTTGGCAAGTCCCCAGGGCCAGACGGTTTTACTCATCTGTACTATAAGAAATTTGAGGCCTTGCTTACCCCCGCACCTAACATCTTTGTTTAACGCTATACTAAATGGAGAACCTATGCCCCCTTAATTGAATCAGGCTGACCTCAAAGTCTTTCCAAAAGAGGGTAGGGATCCTTGCTAAAATTATGCCCAAACGAATATCTAACTTTTTACTGGACTAAATATACAAGGACCAAACGGGGTTCATTCCTTTCAGAGAGGCAGGAGATAATGTTAGGAGGGTTCTGAACGCCCAGTTCATGGCTCAACACTATAACAACCCAGTTTGCCCTCTAGCCCCAGACATAGAGAAGGCTTTTGATACAGTGGAATGGCCATATATGTAGAAAATGCTAGATAAGTTTGGATTTGAGGGACGCTTTCTCAACGTGCTCAGAAGGTACTATGACTCACCAGTAGCTAACTTAAAGATACCAGGGGACCATAAGGCCAAAATCCAAGTACAGAGAGGAACCAGCCAGGGATGCCCACTCTCCCCACTGCTCTTTGCTCTTGCCATTGGACTCAGAGCGCAGGCAATCAGAACCAACCATGCCATCCAGGGGGTTTAAGTAGGACACCATCAGTTTAAGTGTTCACTTTTCACGGACGATATGCTTTGCACCCTGACCAAGCCCCTTCTCTCTATACCAGCACTCATGTCCACTATAAAAGACTTCAGCTAAATCTCGGGCCTCCAATCCTTGCAAAAGGATATTTCTCTTTCGATGGAATCCTGCTTACTGGGGATACACATAAAAAAACTTATCTCAATCCTAGAACAAGCTATTCCAATTAATGGCTTTAGCATTCAAAATACACATAGCTACCCGGGGCCGGATGGATTTACAAATTTCTATTACCAAACTTTTATAGACTTGTTATTATCCCACTAAGCCACATTTTTTAATCAAATTTTGGAAGGCTCTCCCATGCCACAAGAACTAAACCATGCAAATATGATATGTTTCCCGAAAGAACGACGAGACCCATTAGAACTTAAAAATTACTGCCCCATATCACTCCTAAACAGGGATATAAAAATTTTGGCCAAATTAATGGCAAACAGGATTTCGCGATATCTCCCCTCCATAATCCATAAAGACCAAACAGGGTTTATACCCCATAGACAAACGGGGGACAATATCAGACAGACACAAAATGTAATCTCATGGTCATCCCAACATCAAATACCCACATGCCTTTTGGCGTTAGATATAGAAAAGGCCTTTGATAAGTTGGAATGGCCTTATTTAAAAACAGTGTTACAGAAATTTGGGTTTGCAGGCAAATTTATGAACTTGATAGATACATACTACAAATCCCCGTCAGCCAGATTAAAACTCCCGGGAGATCGCTTACAACACATAAAATTTCAAAGTTATGCTATCTATACCTAAATCTGTGAGGTTCACTGTGAGGCAATTAAAGTTTTGAAGTGAACACGACAGTACATTGGCAAAGCACACAGCTAAATAACACTAAGCTATTTCAACAGTCCCTATAAGAAAGTGACAGAAAAGTGAGAGAGATGGAAAGGTGAGGTCATTGAAGCTATGAGGTCAGAGGGGTAATGGCTGACATATGTACCGGGCGTGCTGAGGTCCATAAAGTCACCCTCAACCTCAATGTGTCCTTATTTTATAATGTTGAAGAATCATAAAGGTACTTAATGTAAAACTATAATTATGGTTACCCTAGTGATAACTGGAAGCCTTGTGGGTAGAAAAAAAACAGAGAGAGTAGAGAGACAGAGACAGGACATAGAGAGAGACAGGACAAGACAGAGAGACAAAGGACAGAGATAGAGAATGAGGAAAGAGAGACAGAGCCAGGACAGAGAGAGACAGGACAGAGAGGGAGAATGAGGAAAGAGAGAAAGAGACAGGACAGAGAGAGAGGACAGAGAGACAGGACAGAAAGAGAGAGGCAGAGAGATGCATGACTCAGAGAGAGACAGGAGAGAGAGATACAGGACAGAGAGGGAGAATGAGGAAAGTGAGAAAGAGACAGGACAAAGAGAGAGGACAGAGAGACAGGACACAGAGAGAGACAGGACAGAAAGAGAGAGGCAGAGAGATGCATGACTCAGAGAGAGACAGGAGAGAGAGAGTAATTTCCTAAGCTCATCAGTAATTGTATTTATATACAACTATCTTTGCTCGCCTTCCTTAGGTGTAATCTGCTTTGTTATTGGATCAATTAGAGCAGACAAACTGCATCTTAATGTGTAATGCAGCCTCTTTAGGTACATCACACGATGCCCTAGGAATGAATTATAGTACATTACTAAGACAGGTTCACCCCCTCTAATGGAAAATCCTATTGAGAGTGAATTGGGTTCTAGGTTAAGAACAAGTAAAGACATGTCAATGTTTACTTTGTGAGCCAAAATTAAATTTCATGAGGTATGAAGTAAAGTCCTATAATCCAAGATATGGGAATCCAAAGAACATAATAAGGCATTCTAGATAAATAATATAATGCCCAGGGCCTGACTGGACTGTTTTACACTATGGCTTGGGCTGGGACTGGCAAGAAGTTACCTGTTTATTGTATAGTTATGTATTTTTGTATTACTTATGGTTAAAATGACATACAACTTGTATGTATTTTGATTATGTTACAGTGTTGTTGTCTGGTTATGACTCATCCAGCCCCACCTAAATAAACAAACACAGGGGGTCTTGGGCAGATAAAACAGATAGTCTGAGTGTTTACAGCAAATGGTTATAGTTGATATAATTACCAGGATAAGTTTAAGGACCGGAGATCATCAGATGTACAGGGTTTCCCAGTAAGCAGGGGGGCAGACTATTGTTAATTAGTCCCTCTTCCATGTACCTAAGGATGGTGATTACTGTGATTGGCTAGCCAGTGTGCCAGAAAATTTTATAAAATGTGACAATTAATAAAGGTATAGGAGTTATGTCTGGAGTTACATAAACAAGGTGTAAGTATCATTCTGTGCATTAATACTAATTCTAAGGGATTATATTGTGTTCCTGATATCCTGTTCTATTGAAGCAAGCTCCTGGGAGTGGTACTGGTTTTTGGTCCATCTTCTGCTATCAGAGGTGTAAAAGGACCGCACGATTCTGCTGGTAGTTTTGAATCAGGTTCTTACCAAGTCCAATTTAAGTAGCAGATTGTGATAAATACTATTGCTAGATATATGGTTTTACTCTCTATCCTTCACTCCCCACATGCAGGTACTTACCAAAACTTGTCCTGACTTCTGTGAACATCTCTAACAATCCTTGCACAAGAAGCAATCAGTATATTACTTTTCTACCTCAAGATGTATAGCCTTGACTACAAGGTCAGCCTTCACTAGATTCTCCACTTACAAATCCATCTTAAATGTTCCTGCTAAGATTATCAATCACACCCATCCTTTTCCTTCTACTTCTCCTTTCTGCCAACCATTTACTTACTACTCATATCACATAGGATTAAGTTCAAAATCCTGCCCCTCATATATGAGCCATCAAGTTTACTAAACCCTCCTAAATCTACTGCAGTGTCCTTTTGATGCTTAATTGGTGGTCAGGTCAAAGATTGCAAATTGGAGCTTCCATAGTTTAATAAAACCACATGACTTACATCAGCTTCAAGTACCTGTTTAGAAGCCTAATGTTTCCTGAGATGATAAAGTATACCCCTAGCAACTGAATTTTGGGTTCTTACTTTCAAATATTTATATCTGGCTGAACATATGAAGTTATCAAAGAAAATGTAGATGCTTCTGGGTAATATAACAAGGTTTTAATTAGGCCACAATTCTTCATAACCTGAACCTTATAGAAATATACACTTTGATGTCCACTAGTCACTCCATCATTAATACCATGGTTTGTAACGGAAGACGTTATATGTCAGATGTGTATGTAAATGTATGTAAATATTGGATGTTATCCTTGTAGTTCTTTACAGTTTTCTGTTGACATGAATATAAATAAAAAACAGGTATAAAGAGAACTGAAAAGGCATACATATTTGTAAATATCTATGAGTACTCAGTCAACAAAATAAAATAATGTCTAATTTAGTTGTTTAATGGCTGTACTTTTATATAAATCTGGAAATAATTAGATTTGTTACCGGTGGATAGTACAAAACATAAATATTTAAGCAAATACATTGCACACTTAATTAGTAAAAAAAATCCCAAAAAGTTTTTTTGGGCTTCTGTATTAAATATGTAAAATAAAGGGACCAATGCTGATAGACAATAATGTTTGATTTATTTTGTTACTGATAAGCAAGATTATGATTATTTTAAGAAAACAATTCTTATTTTATTTTTATTTTCATTTCCAAATTTCATGATTACAAAATTTACAAACAGTAAAATCCAGACATCAAAACATCAAAACTACAGACAATCAGACAAAAAAAAAACAAAAAACACAAAAGAGGAACCTCAGCTGAGCTTAAATAATTCAGGATAAGTCATAAGAAATAACATTTGTCATAATATCAAAACAAATTTACTATCAAATATGAACCGTTCCCTGCTCTGTGGGAGATTTTACAGAAACATCTATTATATGACTTTTCTAAGGATTTACTGAACTCCTTAAGTGTATTTGTAAGGACGCTTGGAAGTGCTCACACCCTACTTATCTTTACATTACAAATCCTCGGGCTACGTATGGAAACGTTCTTACATGAGCATCACTGTGGGGGCCGTGTAATAGCTCAGTAAATTCTGTCATAAGAACTTCTGCTGATAAGAGTGAGCCTTGTGGGAGATCTAATGGGAGCCATGTAATTGGGCACTTAGGGTTCCATGGTGGACAAGTGGTTAGGATTTGGTGCTTTCACCACTGTCGACCTGGGTTCAATTCCAAGTAAGGCAACACACTTCTCTAGTAACACAAAACAATATTTAAAAATATAGATCAATATTGTATAATCCTACACATTATAATTATAATCCTGCATAATATAATGAACATTACTCTACATAACATAATGTAATATACTCACTATGTATTTGTGGTTATTTCTATATCGTGTCCTAAGTAAAACTCATATACACATACAGTATATACATTATCCCGAGCTCTGGCCGCTGAGCCTGGGTGACTAAACCTCCATTAAAGGATCACTGCGGGGAATATTTTCTATTTGGTCTTTTTGAACAACAAAACTTGATAATTTACTATAGAGTAAAATACACAGTCTTTAAATTTCTCACTAGTATATTTATTATTGTTGTACTAGAGACGGACATTTTCTTCACAAAACTTCCTGTAGCATAATTACATATACAAGTCATAATCAGAATCTGTGTTACTAGTTTTTAAGAACATGTTGCTTTTATTCTAGTGTAGTTCTTCAAAAAACATTTCTTTATGTTTTGACCATGTTTATATTTCAATATACATTAACATTTATATTGATATGTTATTTGCATATTTTCTATAATTTCTTAAACTCATATGGCCCTTATTAAATTGCAATTTGGCCAATTGTATAGGGCTTTAAATAAGCACATAACATATTTTTTAAAGAAGTTTTTAGTTAGTAAATATCTATCCAAAAGCAACGTTTTCACTAACTAAAATTTTAAAAAAATATATGCTATGTGCTTATATAGAGCCCTATTCAATTGGCCAAATCGCAATTGAATGAGGCCCATAATAAGGCAAGTGCAGGGAAACTAAAGTCAATGTTATACATTGTTCTGACACAACCTTTTCTGGGCTATACATTCCCACAATTCTACTAAGACATTATCATCAAATTCATCTTCTAATTATTAATTTACTTGTGAAATTTCTCTTCTGAAAAAACATCTGAAGACCTCACAGGATTGTTTAAGGTTCTTGTTTCCAAAAATCAGTGTAAGAGCCTGGAGGGGGTAAAACCAATATGTACAGACAACGCTAACCCAGGATCCAGGGGTATTATAATCAGAATTACTGACAACATAACCCATATTTGCTAAGTAGAAGACTATTTGCAGTGTTAGCATTAGGGTCATGGTCATAGCTGCATGAACATGAGCTTTCACATGAGAGAAGCTGATGGTGGATGATCCTCGGTGCAGTCTCAGGACGTGTAGGATGAGGGAGGTGATGGTCGATCCCAGGGATATTATAATCAGAAGCAATGGGATGGAAGCTCCCAAGTTTAATCCATACAAAATAGTAATAATGTTCCTTGTATAAAAAATATTTTCTTGTCTGCTGGAAGTTGTGTCATTCAATGAATTGATGACATCATCAGTAAATACCATTAGAAGAGTAATCAGACAAATGGATAACACAATGGATCCTGAGATCAGCCAAGGAAGGAAACTGGTGAATCTGAGCCTTAGGTAAGTGAGGAGACGGTGCTGGAAGGTGACAATCTTGATGCAGTAGAAAGTACATAACCAGGCAGTGATCCAGGAGCTCGATAGGATTGAAATATACACAATGGTATAGAGAATGTGTAGGTTGTATGAAAATAAACAGTTATTCACAATCATTACAGTATCACCAATTAATAGAAAGGTTTCTGCAATGATGTTAAGTAGTCCTTGGATGGTTAAGATGAGATCAGGTGGACTTTGATATCCTCCCATAATCCAGGATCTGATACTGACCATCAGAATAAAAGCATTGAGAGGAAACCCACTAAAGTGTGAGGGAATGGTAAAAATGAACATAGCTATCGCTGCACTCTGCATTTTATTTTTTTTTGTCTTCTTTCCTCAAGAAGAACTTTAGATGCAGAATACAAAAAATGTTAGTTTTGAAGATTGTCCTCTACCTCTGATGTCTGTTTCTCTGTGTTGTCTGTAAATATAAAACCAAGCAGTGCATTTATACGGCTTCCTCTCTCTTATGTTATTTGTCTGTATTTCATCTACTTTGCATGTCAGGATAGTTTTGCTGTAATCAGAGAAATTTATGAATTTGAATTAAACAAATTTAGTGATTATTTTGCACTGCTCTAATACTTCCAAGTAATTGATGCCATAGCACAGACCAGTATGTCGGGTTACACAAGCCGCTTGCATGACTACCTGTATTCTGATTACAATATAGACAAAAAAATAACACTATTGTGTAATGGGTATGGGTGCTACCCCCACTATTACAATAATTGTTTTCACAAAATAAACCAATAGAGTGTTAACTTGCACTTTTTATAGTTCCCTTAGTGTCTAACACTTGTTATACTGAAGAAAACAGGGGATAAATGACAAACCTTTATTAATTATTATTTAAAACACTCTGGTTAAAATAAATTCAAAACTATTGCAAGATAATGGCTACCTCTTGATGTTACTTAAATATTGTAGATCATTATACAGAGGATGAGAGTGGGCCATGCAAATCTAATGATACCTGGATACTGTAGAACAATATACAAGAGGTCAAGGCAAATTTTATCACCTCTTATGAGTTTCCTCCTATCTGGAAGGCGCATCTTAGTTTGGCCCCAAAAGCTAACTTGAAACCATGCATTAAAGAAATGGAAATCACCTAGATTTGCTATAGCTTTTAAATGTCTCTCTTATGAATTAGATGTAGACTTGACATATCGGCTTGCGTTGGCGCCCAAGCAGCCATGATAATATAATTTGGTAAACAGTGTCTTGAGATGATTCAATCACGTGCAATATGATGTCATCACGCTAACAGAGCAAAACTCTGACTCTAACTCTATGCTCAGGCCAGAAGCTGGATATATCAAAGATGGATAGTAAGGGTATTGCACTAAGGACATTGCACTAACTACAAAAATGTATATAAATCAGGTTAGGAAAATCATGAAGAGAGTCCATAAGGACTCCTCCACCATCAAGAGAGCTTTGATAAAGCCCTGTAGGAAATTATACATTTTATATGCTTCAGTTTAAAATAGATGACAGTCAGGTCTCCTACTTAAGTGTGCATGGAAAATCAGCTATTTGAAGAGTTTATTTTATATTATATATATATGTGACAACCCACTCTTTGTTTGTCTTGAAAAAATATATATACTGTATACTAGCGACTTGCCCGTCAAAAAATGACGGTCAATAAAAGAAAGTGTTGAAATGCTGTTTGCCACACAATGTGAGTGTACTGTGTGCCTCAACTATATAGTCCCCTCTAACACACTAATGAACGCATGTAATAACACTATAAGTGCCATGAGGGTCATCCAGGACCCTCATGACCCAAAGTTTAAGCACTACACCATTTTAACCCTGTCACTCATGGGGGTCCATACAGACCCTCATAAGCCTCTATCCAGTCCCATAAGGGTATATTATGACCATTATGGGCCTGTTACAACCCAACATTAACCATATAAGTGCCATGACGGTCCTCAAGGACCATCATGACACTAAGTATAAACACTACACTGCACTATACCCCCCCAATAAAACATTAAATATCAACTAAACACCCTTTACACTAATCTATTAACACCTACACTACATACCTACACTACATACCTACCCCCTAATAACCCCCACCACTCGAATTACCGAAAACAAAAAACTAAAGTCACCAAAAATTAAAAATCTACATTACATAAAATAAAGAAACCTAAATCACAAAAAATAAAAAAAAGTACATTAGAGAAAAACCTAAGTCACAAAACTAAATAAAGGAACATTACAGAAAATAAAAAAATACATTACAACTCCCCCACTACAGAAAAAAAACAATCACACACCTGAAAAGGAAATACACATAACACATACAATACAATACAATACATAAAATACAAATAAAATACAATACACCCCTATGTAATATACAATACATCCTATCTACAGTATCTAATATACATCACCCAATCTATCTAATATACAATACATCCTATGGCCCTCATTCAATTGCACTTTGGCCAATTGAATAGGGCCCTAAATAAGCACATAACATATTTATTTGAAAGAAGTTTTTAGTTAGTATGAATCTATCCAAAAGCAAGGTCTTCACTAACTAAAAACTTATTTCAAACAAGTATGCTATGTGCTTATTTAGAGCCCTATTCAATTGGCCAAATCACAATTGAATGAGGCCCTATGTATGTAAAATATGCCCCCCAATCTATCTAATATACAATAAATACTATCTATGTAAAATACATCCCACAATGTAATATACAATACATCCTATCTATCTAAAATACATCCCCCTATGTAACATACAATAAATGCGATCTCTATATAGAAACCCTAATTCTAAGTTAAAATTAAATAATTAAGACCACTTACCGTTGCAGATGTCCCTTCAGATCAGCAACCTAGGGTAAAAAAGATTAAAAAAAATACTACAACACGTTTACATAAAATAAATAATCATAGTGCATATTCTAAATATTCTACTCACCTTTCCAGCATGTCCCTGTCCTTCTTCTTTTCTTCTTCTCCGGCGCGGCCCCTGTTAAAAAAAAACATAACATTAGTACAACATACATAAACATAAAACAAAGTAAAATAAACATAATCTACATTGTACTTACCTCCCCGCGATGTCCCCGGCCTCCTCCTCTTCTGCCCCGGCTGGGCCCTGGAACAATCCGCGCTGTAAAAGAAAAAATAAATAAAAGGGATTCGCACGCGCGGATGTCCCCGGCACTAATGAGCCTCCTACATAGTTTTCTCGAAGAAAATTGGCAATGGCGGCTTCGGATTGGCTGAAAACGCTGTCTATCAAATTCAGCCAATCTGAAGACGCCAATGTGTGAGCCACTGAGAAAGGGATACACCCCAAAATCCCACTCTGATTGGATAACGCACCTGTCAATCTTTATTTTAACCAAACAGAAGGCTTTCTTGCCATCAGTCAATCACAATGGGATACACCCCCACGGGGTGATTGGCTGAAGACATCTGCGCCTTCTCATTTGCTGTAATACTGATTGACATTGACAACAGCCAATCAGAATGCACAAATGCCTTCAGCCAATCAGTACGTGGGGGTGTATCCCATTGTGATTGGCAATTGTCAGTGCAATCAATCAGAATACGCAGATGCCTCCAGCCATTCACCCTGTGGGGGTGTATTCCATTGTGATTGGCTGAAGGCATCTGCGCCTTGTGATTGGTTTAAATAAAGATTGACAGGTGCATTATTCAATCAGAGTGGGATTTTAGGGTGTATGCCTTTCTGATTGGCTCCCACATTGGCCCCTTCTGATTGGGTGAATTTGATAGACAGCGTTTTCAAGCAATTAGAAGGCACCATTGCCTATTTTCTTCCAGAAAAGGCTGCGGAAGGCTCATTAGCGTTGTGGAGGTCCGCAAGTTATTTATTATTTTTTTTTTTTTTAGAGAGCTGTTCCATGGCAGGGCAGAAGAAGAGGAGGCCAGAGACATCGCGGGAGGTAAGTACAATGTAGATTATGTTTTTTTTATTTTGTTTTATGTTTATGTATGTGTACTAATGTTATGGTTTTTTTTATAACAGGGGCCGCGCCGGAGAAAAATAAAAGATGAAGGATGGGGACATGCTGGAAAGGTGAGTAGAATATTTAGAATGTTTATTTATTTTCTGTAAATGTGTTACACTCATTTTTTTTTCCGGGGTTGCTGATCTGAAGGGACATCTGCAAAGGTAAGTGGTGTTAATTATTTTATTTTAGCTTAGAATTAGATTATTTTATATAGAGATAGTATTTATTGTATGTTAGATAGGGGGTGTATTTTATATAGATAGCATGTATTGTATATTAGATTGTGGTATGTATTTAGATAGATTGGGGGATGTATATTAGATAGATAGGATGTATTTTAGATAGATAGTATTTATTGTATATTAGATAGATTGGGTGATGTATATTAGATAGATAGGATGTATTGTATATTAGATAGGGGTGTATTGTATTGTATTTCATTTTATTTGTATTGTATGTATTGTATTGTATTGTATTATATGTATTTCCTTTTCAGGTGTGTATTTTTTTTTTCTGTAGTGAGGGGGTTGTAATGTATTTTTTTTTTCTTTTTTTTTTTCATTAAGACATTTTTTTTTTTACAAAAATAGCAATAATGTTACAAAAGAAAACATAGTAATACTGTACATAACATCATTCAGATTAACAATGTCAAGAAAGGGAATTCCGGCGTTTAATTTTTTTTTACCTTCTTACTAATCCTTCCTTTTCCCTATCCTTTTTTCTTTTTTAAAGCCTTCCATCCCCTTTTGATCCTTTGCTCCATTGAATTCATTATATAGATTACATTTTCAGTAGGGTCTCGATAGCTTCATGGTGATAACAAGAACTGCTATTTTAAAATTTTACTTCAGACTTAACAAACTTCCATTCACACTTCTTCCATTCATGGCTTCAGGTCAGACGGGAGAGCGGGAGCGTGAGGGTGAGGGGGTGGGGTGAGAAGAGGTAGCCAGAAAATCCTGGGTAAGATCAGTAGCTTCATCAATTATACACTAGGGCAATACTTATCCCATAGAGACCACGAGAGGCTGTTTTTTTTTACTTTTATAACTCCCAAGTCTTTAAAGTTTAATTCAAGCAGGCGATTTTTATCTACTTTTATTTTAAACTCCTTATTTTTTTATTTTCTGTAATGTTCCTTTTTTTATTTTTCGTGACTTAGGTTTTTTTTAATTCTCGCCGGCAATTTGAGATTTAATGGCTCTCCTCGCTATGCGAGACTCGCCAGAGATGAGCTCCTGCGGCACTCATCGCTAAGGTCGCAAAGCGTGACGACGATTCGTAGTTTGACAACTATTATATGTGATATATAAAATGTCCGCATCTGGGTTGGGGGCAGCAAACTCAAGGACAGCCCTGTGTGGCAAATGCTCTAGCTATGCCACTCCATACAGTACATTTTATTATGTAAATTACTTTGGAGGATGTGCATGAATATAACCCTCTTATGTTACAGTTGATATGTGTGGCTGTATCCTCTTTGCAGATGTGTTGACATAATTTGCAGTGATTTTTTTTGCAAAGTTTGGTGCCATTTTCTCTGTTGTGCTGTTCATTTTTTTATTTTTTTATTGAACTCTACCTCAGTCATGAGATTATAGTTATTTACTTCTAAACCTTTGGATTTAATTCCAACTCTGGCGATTCCAGTTGTGTGGTTCAGGCCCTTTTACGTGCTTCGGTCCTAAGTCCTATGAGGCTCCTGATGAGCGCCTGTGGCACTCATCGAGAGCACTGCAATGAAGGCCTTCGGTGCTCATTGCAGCCTAAGTCTCACAGACCTTGTGATGAGTGCCTCTCATCTTCCTAATCCACCATCCACTCATTCACCACCTTATGGCTTGACTCGCCAAACCTTCTCTTCCATCTCCATCCCATCCAGCACTTTCTTAACTTCCACTCACTGTTCGTTCATGAGTTCTTAGATGGATACGGGTAATGAATAGCACCATGGCATGGCTTCATATTTCTATACCAGTCACTGATAAATCATTTATATTTCCTTTTACATGCAATATTGGATAGCATTCAATAGCACATGTCATTTTATATACATGATTACTTTGTTTTTAATGATCTTTACATAATTGTATATATAGAGCAGTGATTGGTCACACGCCAGTCCTATATACACACAACTGCAGGTACAAGTCACTCAGACTCTCTATCCACACGTACATTTTATTGCAGGAAACACAATTGTTGCTTCTCTATATACAGAAGGAATCACTACAGATCACGTTCACTCCTGGCCTCTCTCTATATACAGAAGGAATCACTACAGGACACACTCACTCCTGGCCTCTCTCTATATACAGAAGGAATCACTACAGGTCACACTCACTCCTGGTCTCTTTATACAGAAGGAATCACTACAGGTCACACTCACTCCTGGCCTCTCAATATACAGAAGGAATCACTACAGGACACACTCACTCCTGGTCTCTCAATATACAGAAGGAATCACTACAGGTCACACTCACTCCTGGCCTCTTTATACAGAAGGAATCACTACAGGTCACACTCACTCCTGGCCTCTCAATATACAGAAGGAATCACTACAGGACACACTCACTCCTGGTCTCTCAATATACAGAAGGAATCACTACAGGTCACACTCACTCCTGGCCTCTTTATACAGAAGGAATCACTACAGGTCACACTTACTCCTGGTCTCTCTCTATACAGAAGGAATCACTACAGGTCACACTCACTCCTGGCCTCTCTATATACAGAAGGAATCACTACAGGTCATACTCACTTCTGGCCTCTCTATATACAGAAGGAATCACTACAGGTCATACTCACTCCTGGCCTCTCTCTATACAGAAGGAATAACTACAGGTCATACTCACTCCTGGCCTCTCTATATACAGAAGGAATCACTACAGGTCATACTCACTCCTGGCCTCTCTATATACAGAAGAAATCACTACAGGTCATACTCACTCCTGGCCTCTCTATATACAGAAGGAATCACTACAGGTCACACTCACTCCTGGCCTCTCTCTATACAGAAGGAATCACTACAGGTCACACTCACTCCTGGCCTCTCTATATACAGAAGGAATCACTACAGGTCACACTCACTCCTGGCCTCTCTATACAGTAGGAATCACTACAGGTCACACTCACTCCTGACCTCTCTCTATACAGAAGGAATCACTACAGGTCACACTCACTCCTGGCCTCTCTATATACAGAAGGAATCGCTACAGGTCACACTCACTCCTGGCCTCTCTATACAGAAGGAATCACTACAGGTCACACTCACTCCTGGCCTCTCTCTATACAGAAGGAATCACTACAGGTCATACTCACTCCTGGCCTCTCTATATACAGAAGGAATCACTACAGGTCACACTCACTCCTGGCCTCTCTCTATACAGAAGGAATCACTACAGGTCACACTCACTCCTGGCCTCTCTATATACAGACACATGTTACACATGTCTGCAGGAAACACTCAGCTGTGGCCTCTTTCTATAAACACAATTACTCATAGAAGATAATGATAAAATAAAACAAGGAATTAGTCAAAAATACGATTGTGCAAATTACATGCATTTGAATGAAGGAAGGAAATGTTTAAGACATTTTTTGATAGAATCACTTGAAGATGGAGTGATGTGATAAAACATGGGGGAGAGAGAGTGGGGACAGGTGGAGCTGTTGGCACACTGGGCATAATGGGGGGGACAGTTTATGATTAGAGTATTTAATATCATTAGGTCCCAGCTGGTCAGGTGAATGGGATTTGTAATCTGGAGTAATCTGGAGTGGGACAGGGATGGAGTGGGGTCTTTCTGTTTATTTGTGAGTCCCCCCAGAGCTGGAGCAGCAGAGTAAGATTGTTCCTCCAAGTGATTCAGTAATCTTAAGCTTGTTGTTTAATAGTCTGTTAAATATATGTACTGTATACTGACTCAAATATATTTCTAACAAATAACTGTAGATCATTCACAATGTGTTTTTGTTTCACATTTATTATATTTATACAATCTACGGTTGGATACCAAATAAACACATGCAGAATATAATGAGTACAAAGTGTTGAGTTATTATGGCTTTATCCATAGTGGATCTGACGTGCTTTGCACCATTTGAAGCCCTCCATTTATCCGACACTCCTATGTACACTTGGGTTAGTTGTGTGTCTACAGCAGACTACTGAATGTGGTGAGACATGTTGGCATATTATTCAACTACTTTAAAGCTGTTTCAGTAAATCACATATAGATGAAGACAATGTATTTGTACTAATATGATATGTTATTGACTATAATCTAATAGTCTGCAGCTAATGCAGCTCATGTAGACACAGACTCTGGAGTGCAGTGTATTAAATTAGCCAATCATTGACCATCTCTCAGCAGAACGTTGCAGAATCTTACTGAGAGATGGTCACTGATTGGCTAGTAGGAGACACTACACGGTCACCATGACCATACTGTGTGATCATGAGTTACCGAGAGCAGATCCGTGAAGGTATTTTAGGCAGTAATAGCAAAGCTTATAAGCATTTCTTAATAAAATAAAATACATCAATGTAAATAGATACACAGGGATATTACATAGCTAATAAAACCCAGAAATCTTCCACGTCCATTTACCTTTGAATCAACGAAGAAATAGCAGAAAGTTTATTAATTATCCCAATTATAGAGAAGGACATTTATATGAAACAAGAGGGACATGAAAAGTCTCAGGCAGTGACAGTATGGCGTGTCTTATACTACTTTACTATGTTTTAATCTCCATTTATTTGTATGTTTCCTCTCTTCAGGAGGCAACCAAAGACCCTACAAGCCAGACTTAATTTCTTATTTCCCAAGATCAGTATTAGAGCCTGGACGGTGCAGAAGTAACAATATATTATGTTACAAAACCAGAACCAAGCAATATTATATGACAGAAATAAAGTGTCACTCGTCAGTACTAGGAAGTAGATTATTTGTAGTATTAGCAGCAGAGTCATAGTTATAGCCGCATGAACATGAGCTTTCACTTGAGAGAAGCTGATGTTGGGTGATCCTCTGTGCAGTCTCAGGACATGTAGGATGAGGGAGGTGATGGTCAGACCCAGTGATATCACAGATAGAAGTAATGGGACACAAGATGCTGCATCAAGTCCATAAATGAAAAGGTTAATATTCCTATAACCAGACAGCTGTCCATGGCTGGAATTATTTGTGTTATTATCCAGGTTGATGAAAGGAACATGTAAGATGGTAATAACCAACAGGATGGTCATCAGACTGAAGGATAATATGATGGATCCTGAGAGCAACCAAGGCAGCAATATGGAGAATCTCAGCTTTAGATAAGTGATCAGACGGTGCTGGAAGGTGACAATCTTAATGCAGTAGAAGGTACATAACCAGGCAGTGATCCAGGAGCTGGATAGGAAAGTGCTGCAGGAAACAGCAAAGATAAAGTATATACTGAAGGAAGAAAACACATCAACAAAACATTGTATAATGTCACTGACACATTGCAGGCTCAGTGTTGTGATATTGAATGGTCCTAGGACAAGTAGAATGAGGTCAGCAGAGCTTTGCTGTCCACCTTTAATCCAGGCTCTAAAGCTGACAGCAATGATAAAGACATTGAGTGGGACTCCAGACATGAGGGCAGTGATGGCGACGGTTAACGTTGCAATATCTCCTGGCTGCATTATTAGGAGTCTCTATAGATGCCACAAAAAAGCTTGAGAGATTGGAATCAGTTTGTAGAAGACCTGTGGATGTTGTATCTGCTTTCTTTGTGCTTTCTAATGGTCTGCTTCTTACAGGTTGACGTAGGATGTCTCCCAGACACTGCTTTGCAAGATGAAATGTTCAGGTCACAGCTTTACTGCTCTTTAATAATCTGGGCGATTTTATAGCTTTGCTGATTTGCATTAATACAAATTAAGTTTTCATGTCTGTGCCACATACTGATTATGACAGTGCCACTGAGAAGGAATTATTTTTGTTATCAATTGAATTAATATCATCTGACAGTACAGCATGGGGACAAACATAGCAATGGGATCATTATGATCTAACATGCAGGAATCATAACTGGTACAATCTGGAAATTATATTAACTGAATATTATTAGACACTAGCGACTTGCCCGTCAAAAAAATGACGGTCAATAAAAGAAAGTGTTGAAATGCTGTTTGCCACACAATGTGAGTGTATTGTGTGCCTCAAATATATAGACCCCTCTAACACACTAATGAACGCATGTAATAACAGTATAAGTACCATGAGGGTCATCCAGGACCCTCATTACCCAAAGTGTAAGTGTAGCGGAACCCATCACTGTTTTAAACTGTTTTATGATTATTATGGTTAAAATATGATCCTACTATATGTATGTTGGTTGATGTTCTACAGAATATATTGGCTCAGAATATTAGCCAGACTTTTGCAGACCTAGGCTAATAGATAATCCTGTTACAGAGATTCAAGAGATAAGAAAGTTGTAAAGGATCCTTGCATTTTCCAAAGTGTTTTCATTCTCTGATAAGAACAAAGAAGAATGATCTAATTAATGTCTGATTGTATCCAAGTTGCCAGGGAGGTGTGACTCACCTATTGTCCTATATGTGTATTGTATGGGGGATATGTGCAATGTCTGTGTGTTATGTGTAAAAACATACTTTTACTAACTTTTGAACCCCTGGTCTGATTCATGCCATTTTTGTATATGTTGTTCCCCTGGGTGAGATATATTGAATGGTGCGGGACTTAAAGGTGTACCCCCTGTATTTGGGGTACATCCAGAATGTGGTTAAAATTGTGTCTGTTTTAATTGTGTTACCTGTTATCTGAGGGGAGGAGACGTGGGGGTTGAACCATGTATATAATTGGCTGTTGTGATAATTATGTGGGTTTAGCCCTTCAGAGGGCACCATTGCATAAAAGGAGATTCCCTGTCTTTAAAATATAGTTTCTCTTGACCCTTCAAAACGTAGCCTTGTCTCGTTATTTGAGGGGATCGCTATCATACTGGGGATTGCTATGCTTCTGCATACTCCCTTGAGCTGTAACTACTGAACGCTTGTTCCTGATGTACTATCCTGGGAGTCTGTGGTGGTTTTGGTGTCCGGTGCGGTGCTTGTAGGCCTCGACGCAAGCTAGGACGCATCCATCAACGCAGTGGTGGGATGGCGTCCTAGTAAGAGGAAAAGCAGCACGGAGACACCGGTAACGTTTGGAGTTACAAATTGAGGGCAACGCTAGTATCCGTACAGCGCCCCTGGCTACAGCAGGATGGAACCGGCTAGTTTTCAGACAGCGTTTCACGATGAGGAGGAGGAGGCGGCCGCGGACTACAGGGATGCAGACAGAAAGGAACTCTGGTATGATGCCCTGGAAGATGCCCAATGGCGGCGAGGTGAGAGTCTCCCCAGTGATGAGCAGCGGCTACAGAAGCGTGTGGCGATGCGGATGTATCTATTGGGAGAGCAGCCCCTGGATGAGTGGGTGACAAGACTAGAAACCCTGGTATGGCGAGAGCTCTGGCTAGACAACGCATACCAGGCCCTCTGGTGGCATACCGCTCGACTTACCCCCTGGACGTCTGAACACGACTTACCGGAGGGGGATGATTATGATGGCCCGGGTTTATTATGGGATGCCTTGGAGGACGATATTGATCTTGGCAGCACGGAGGGGTCTAGGTTTTGGGACATCTACGACTATTGGATGGGCATGTATGTCTGGGATGACGAAGGCGAGGTGAGCAAAGACATGACCCACCTGGTAACGAGAGAGTGGGAGCTGGAGCAGGACTACCAACACCTGCTCAGCTTCGTGCAGCCCCAACCTACTCGACAAGCAGAACCAGACTTCATTGACTGGTCCTGGGATGACCTCCAGATGGCAGGTAGAGATGGGACCGAGGTCTCTCTACCGGCCCTACAGAGGGCAGAAGGTGTCGTCCTTCCCCTCCAGCGGCAGTGTGAACCCCAGGGGGCAGAAGGTGTCGTCCTTCCCCCCCAGCAGCAGTGTGAACCCCAGGGGGCAGAAGGTGTCGTCCTTCCCTCCCAGCGGCAGTGTGAACCCCAGGGGGCAGAAGGTGTCATCCTTCCCCCCCAGCGGCAGTGTGAACCCCAGGGGGCAGAAGGTGTCATCCTTCCCCCCCAGCGGCAGTGTGAACCCCAGGGGGCAGAAGGTGTCGTCCTTCCCCCCCAGCGGCAGTGTGAACCCCAGGGGGCAGAAGGTGTCGTCCTTCCCCCCCAGCGGCAGTTTGAACCCCAGGGGGCAGAAGGTGTCGTCCTTCCCCCCCAGCGGCAGTGTGAACCCCAGGGGGCAGAAGGTGTCGTCCTTCCCCCCCAGCGGCAGTTTGAACCCCAGGGAGCTGAAGGTGTCGTCCTTCCTCCGCAGCAGCAGTGTGTACCCCAGGGGGCCGAAGGTGTCGTTCTTCTCCCCCAGCGGCAGTGTGTACCCCAGGGAGCCGAAGGTGTCGTCCTTCCTCCCCAGCGGCAGTGTGTTCCCCAGGGAGCCGAAGGTGTTGTCCTTCCTCCCCAGCGGCAGTGTGTACCCCAGGGGGCCGAAGGTGTCGTTCTTCCCCCCCAGCGGCAGTGTGTACCCCAGGGAGCCGAAGGTGTCGTCCTTCCTCCCCAGCGGCAGTGTGTTCCCCAGGGAGCCGAAGGTGTTGTCCTTCCTCCCCAGCGGCAGTGTGTACCCCAGGGAGCTGAAGGTGTCGTCCTTCCTCCCCAGTGGCAGTGTGTACCCCAGGGAGCTGAAGGTGTCGTCCTTCCTCCCCAGCAGCAGTGTATACCCCAGGGGGCCGAAGGTGTCGTCCTTCCTCCCCAGCGGCAGTGTGTACCCCAGGGAGCAGAAGGGGCCGTCCTTCCTTCCCAGCGGCAGTGTGAACCCCAGGGGGCAGAAGGTGTCGTCCTTTCCCCCCAGCGGCAGTGTGAACCCCAGGGGGCAGAAGGTGTCGTCCTTCCCCCTCAGCGGCAGTGTGAACCCCAGGGAGCAGAAGGTGTCGTCCTTCCCCCCAAGCGGCAGTGTGTACCCCAGGGAGCAGAAGGTGTCGACCTTCCTCCACAGCGGCAGTGGGTACCCCAGGGGGCCAAAGGTGTCGTCCTTCCCCCCCAGCGGCAGTGTGAAACACAGGGGGCAGAAGGTGTCGTCCTTCCCCCCCAGCGACAGTTTACCCTAACCAGGGGAGACACCAATCTCCCAGACAGCGCAGATGGGACCGTGGTCTCTGCGCCCACAGCTTGTCCAGATCCCCAACTACCGTCACTGGGACAACCGGAGGAGGGGGTAAGTACAAATTCCCCTCCCCAGCTAACTTCTAATGTGGCCCCAGGGTTAACAGAGGAAATGTTAACCCCCACTGACCCCCACGTTTCCTCCCCTCAGATAACAGGTAACACAATTAAAACAGACACAATTTTAACCACATTCTGGATGTACCCCAAATACAGGGGGTACACCTTTAAGTCCCGCACCATTCAATATCTCTCACCCAGGGGAACAACATATACAAAAATGGCATGAATCAGACCAGGGGTTCAAAAGTTAGTAAAAGTATGTTTTTACACATAACACACAGACATTGCACATATCCCCCATACAATACACATATAGGACAATAGGTGAGTCACACCTCCCTGGCAACTTGGATACAATCAGACATTAATTAGATCATTCTTCTTTGTTCTTATCAGAGAATGAAAACACTTTGGAAAATGCAAGGATCCTTTACAACTTTCTTATCTCTTGAATCTCTGTAACAGGATTATCTATTAGCCTAGGTCTGCAAAAGTCTGGCTAATATTCTGAGCCAATATATTCTGTAGAACATCAACCAACATACATATAGTAGGATCATATTTTAACCATAATAATCATAAAACAGTTTAAAACAGTGATGGGTTCTGCTACAGTAAGCACTACACCATTTTAACCTGGTCACTTATGGAGGTCTATCCAGACCCTCATAAGCCTCTATTTAACCCCATCAGTCCCATAATGGTATATTATGACCATTATGGGCCTGTTATAACCCAACATTAAACACATAAGTGCCATGACAGTCCTCAAGGACCATCATGACACTAAGTATAAACACTACACTGCACTATACCGCCCCAATAAAACATTAAATATCAACTAAACACCCTCTACACTAACCTATTAACACCTACACTACCTACCTACCTACCCCTTAATAACCCCACCACTCTAATTACAGAAATCAAAAAAACTAAAGTCATCAAAATTCCCAAATCTACATTACATAAAATTAAAAAACCTAAAATCACCAAAAATAAAAATTGTACATTACAGAAAAAAAAAACTTAAGTCACAAAATAATAAAAAAGGAAGATTACAGAAAATAAAAAAATACATTACAACCCCCCCACTACAGAAAACTAAAAATTACACATCTGAAAAGGCAATACATATCATACATACAATACAATACATACAATATAACACAATACAATTACATACAATACAATACACCCCTCATATCTAATATACATCCCCCATATCTAATATACATCCCCCATATCTAATAT
Source organism: Discoglossus pictus (assembly GCA_027410445.1). NCBI lineage: Eukaryota > Metazoa > Chordata > Amphibia > Anura > Alytidae > Discoglossus > Discoglossus pictus. Next base: position 5,827,790 of record CM050172.1, on the reverse strand, counting down.
ACATCCCCCTATCTAATATACAATACTATCTAACTAATATACATCCCCCTATCTATCTAATACACAATAAATACTATGGGCCTCATTCTATTAGCGGCCGCAGCCGTTGCGGGCCGCAAGGACCGGCCGCAAGCTATTCGGCTATTCTATTCCCTTCCGGCCGGGGGCTCCGGCAGGCTTGCCTAGTTATCCCTTGCGGCCGCTCGCGCCGGAGGGCAGCCTTTGATCTAAAACGCCTGCAAGAGTTTCGGCCGCAAGAAAGCCCCGGTTGCTATTCAATTGCTACGGGAAACCTCTCTGCAAGGCTAAAAGCGAGCCGCAGCTTACTTGCAGCAAACAGGTCCCGCTAGCACCAATTAAGCACATAATAAAGCCCAAATAAAGCCATCCTGCACTCTGAGGAGACTATAAAGTGATTGTAGGTGTTAGCAAAAATAGCACAACATTCCCCTATACTCAAATCCGTAATTTTTGTATTTTAAAATTCTTGTCAAATATCCATGGACAAAGTCCTGAGGGCTTGGAGCACCTCAGACCCGCAAAGGCTGTGGGATTAGCCTCCGTCAAGTCCGGAAATGGGTAAAATAGACCTACGGGTCATAAAGGGCTAACTTACAAGTCGTAGCATTGAAAAGCCATTCTGTGCTTTTATTAAGTGATGTTTGGTTTCAGAATTAATAGCTCAACATTCCCCTACTCTCAAATGCGCAAATAAAGATATTTAACTTCATCTATCATGCAAGCCCGCACGGGTTTGAATAACGAGCTACGGGCTTGGAGGGCAATCATCCGCCAAACACGTACGTGCTTCACTAATAAGCTACTGCCAAGTCTCAAGCCCGTAATCCTGAAATCAAACCTGAAATCAATTAACCAATAGGAAGATGACAATCAAGGGCACAAATAGTTTAAAAGGGAGTGAAATTCGTAAATCTGTGACTGTGTTGTATGCTGTGCAAGTGGACACACAGGTCTTGGAGTTGGAGGTTTTGTGAGAGCAAGAGAGATAGAGGAGGAGAGATGGAGGGAGAAGGCAGTGAAGGGAGAGGTCAGGGAGAGCAGGGCCCCCAGCCACAGGCTGGCCAGCAAGCTGCTGCGGCCCGCAAAAGGGCAGCAAACTTTACCATCCAGGAGATCGAAACACTGGTTAGAGGAGTGCAAGCCCGACACTCCATCCTAACCGGTGGGAGTGAAGTGAGGCCCAGACAGAGGACAGATGCCTGGAAGGAGATCGCGGCTGAGGTCTCCTCGCTGGGGTATGCGAATCGTACCTGGCAGTCTGTCCAGCACCGGTTCCAAGACTGCCGCATTGACGTCAAAAAGAAGATGGCCAATGAGGCCAAAGCAGCACGTGGAACCGGTGGTGGGCCGCCAGAAACATTCACATACCCCGGTTGGGAGGCCACAGTCCGCGACATGATCCAGCCAGCGTCAGTCGTGGGCCTCCCTAGCCTGGTGGACTCCGGTCAGTCTGAAACCCTGCAATGTGAGTACCATGTACACCTTAACACCCTCATATGTACGCACATGTACCCCACACAGATAGATAACTGACGTTGAATTGCACTGTAAGATATCTGGTTGTGACTACAGATATATGAGGCTGCGAAAATCATGTAAATCCAGTGTAAAGAAATCTACTTGTCAGAATTGTTATCAATGAAATATATGTCCAATACCTCCTCCCACAACTGATTATGATACCGTTTTGCAAATCTATTGATGTTACTGTTATGTTTGCTGTTGGTTCCCAGTGCATATAAAGCATACATGACAACTCCATTGAAATTGTTTGTTTATTGTCATGAGTTCCCCTGTCACACTCTACTCCATGTTAAACTGGCCCATCCATAGCTGTTTGGCTTAACACTCCTACTGCTTAGAATTCATGTACATTTTGATTATAGGTATAGCGGATGTATCCTGTTTTATGTGGGCATTTCAGTATGTGCTGGAAGAGTGCCGCCGCCGACTCTAGGGATGCGGCTGCACTTGCGTCCCCATGTAGCCGTCAAAAATAGTTGGTACACCCAAAGCCCCTAACCCTCTAACCCTAACCCCCTAAACCCCACTTTCTAACTCTAACCCATACCCCCTAACTGTAGCCAGAACCAGAAACCCATAACCACTTACCTGGCCTGCTGGGCTGGCGTAGCTAGAGTCGTTGGCGGTGCACTTCCAGAGATGCACACATACAACCGGATAGGTCCGATCTAGCTGATACATCCGCATGAGAGTACATGTATGGATGTGCACACTGCAGCATATGCGGATACAGACTCTGATGGACTGCAAGTTTGTGTCGTGTAACAGCATAATCTGGACCATGTTACATTAACATGTTAACTCACATTGCTGAGGATTGGTCACAGATTGGTCTGTCTCACACACTGGCCAACAGATTCAGATGAGCACGTGTCTTAATTAACTGCAGTTGGCACACCGCACCAGCATTACATATAGTCATATGAGCCATGGGCCCTTTCCTGTTATCTGACCGTAACTGCAGGTAGCAGCAGTGAGCAGCCTCTACATGTCACAGCATTTTCCTGGATAATATATAATCATGCATATTTAGTGGGTTATGGTGTTGTTAAGGTAAGGGGTTCGGATTAGTGTGAGGGCTAGTGCTTTTGGGCTTCTGTGTAAGTTGAAAATGATGCATATAACAGCGGCAGCGCCATCTATCAGCCCCTTGGTCCAACTGCTGCTGCCAGCAGTCGCTGTCACATAACAGGAAAGATCCCATCCAGGATCCACCATACTAATGATGCAGATCAATGTTGATTAGCGTCAAACATTAACAGCCAATTACAAGTCACTCTGATCTCAGAGATATGGAAACAACAATACTCAAATCAAAATCTTGTTTCATTTCAGTACCAGCCAGGCGTCCCCTGCCTCCGCAGGTTCCTGCACCTTGTGAAGATGGAGGACCGCTTGCAGCAACCTCACCTGTAGCAGGGCCCTCGTATGAAAGTCCACCTGGGCCATCCACAAGGTGCCATCAATTGCCTTCAGCCAGGATTATGGCACCGCCTGGCTCCCAGCCAATGTGGGCTGGACAAATGTGGGGCCACCCAATGTGGTCCCATCCCAGTTGGGCCCACAGTATGGATCCACAAGCAATGGTGCCCTGGAGCATGGACCCCTGGCAGGGCATGTGGCCCCCGCAGGACCAGCAGGCCACTCTGGCCACTCCGGCCCAACAGGCCACGCAGGCCCAGCAGGCCCAGTCAGCCACTCTGGCCCCACAGGCCCCGCAGGCCCATCCAGCCACTCTGGCCCCACAGGCCCCACAGGCCCAGCCAGCCACTCTGGCCCCACAGGCCCCGCAGGACCAGCAGGCGACTCCGGTGAGGCAGGACACACAAGTCAGCAGTGCCTCAACCCAGAGGACACAGTGGTCTTGGTCGCTGCCAGTTAGTCCGGCGCTGTCAGCGGCCCAGTGCCAGGATTTCCTGGCTCATCTCCAGCATGAGCGTGAGCAAAATCAACAGTTCATGCTGGAGATGAGACGCCACGATGCCAGGAAGCTCGAGGAACGGAGACGCAACAACGACCGGAACTTCGGGGAGAGGAGACGCCATAATGAACGGGTGTTTCAGGAGATGACACGGCAAAATGAACAAATGTTCCAAGAGGTGAGGCGGCATAACCTTATAATGGAGGAGTACGCCCGAAGGGCTGAAATGGCCCGAGAAGGCCAGCCCCAAGACCGGGCTACCCCTTCAACTTCACCCCCTTCAACATCACAGACCCTGTCACCAGCATCCAGGCCGGAAGAGCCTCCAACCATTCGAAGAGGTCGGGCCGGCCTAGGGGAACATTTTCCAAAGGCCAGGAGAGCCAGGAAACACACAAGCGGAAGCGGAAATAGGTGAGAACATGTTCATGTTGCATATAGAAGCAATTGATGTCCAAGATGTATTGACGTTGAGGTGTTGCAGTCAATGCGTATATTGTTCTAATTGATGTCTTGTTCTTATCTCTTTAGGTTCCAATTTATTGATGTTCCTGATTTTCTGCCTCCCGTTTTTTTTTTTTTTTGTAAATAATTTTTAAGCATAAGATTAAACATTATGCTCACATTATCATTGTTTGTTTTCGTTTGTACTGTACCATGATTGGTAAACACCACATGAATGCTTCACACCAACGTTATTGGATTAGAACATACATCTTCCTTCAATATACCAGCCCTGTGTTAATGTAGGGTTGGGGTAACAGCCACTAGTGCAGCTGAGGGTGGAGGTAATATTCATGAGTTTGATTACAGTAACGGTGATGCATGATATTCGTGTTTCTGACACATGGATAGATTAATTCAGGGGAAATATCAAAAGTGAGTCTACCCCTAAGTGAAATTGGCGATTATTTTGTGTGGCCACCATTATTTTCCTGCACTGACTTAACCCTCATGGGGATGGATTTCCCCAGAGTTTCACAGGTTGCCACTGGAGTCCTCTTCTACTCCTTCATGATGATATCATGGAGCTGGTGGATGTTAGAGACCTTGCACTCCCTGTAACGGAGTTGGAACACGCAGTCCAATATCTCCGCTGGTATACGGTACAATATCCAAGAAGCACTACAGTCTCACCATTCCCAACCTCCAATATTTGCCCACACTCAATTGGGAGTCAAATGAATACTGACTTTATTTTGTTGGGCAGAAATAAATATATATACATCTCTTCCCACAGGCAATACACACATCCCCCATAGTTGGCCACACAATACACATAGAGGGACAACAGGTGGGTCACACCTCCCGGAGACTACCTGGCTACTTTGATACAATCAGACATTGCTTAGATCATCCTTCTTTGTTATGTCTGATAATGCAAACACTTTATACAATAGACTTCCTTATCCTATGATGAGTCCCTGTACTAGGATTATCTATTATGCCAAGGTCTGCAATAGTCTGGGCTAAGATTTTGCAGAGCATAAACCAACATACATACAGTATAACAGTATGATCATATTTTAACCATAACCATAAAGCAGGGTAAAACAGTGATGGGTTCCGTTACACTCCACACCTTCCATTTGAGGAGTACCCCACAGATGCTCAATAGGGTTTAGGTCTGGTGACCTACTTGGCCAGTTCATCAACTTTTGACCTTCAGCTTCTTTAACCAGGCAGTGGTCGGCTTGGAGGTGTGTTTGTTGTCGTTATCATGTTGGAATACTGCCCTGAGGCCCGTTCTCCTATGGGAGGGATCATGCTCTTTCTCAGTTTGTCACAGTACATGTTGGCATTCATGGGTTCCCTCAAAGAACTGTAGCTCCTCAGTGCTGGCAGCATGCATGCAGGCCCAGACCAAACATATATGCATGTGTATATATGTTTTCGCTAATATGTTGTGTGGATTCCCCCTATATGCATTTACCTAATGATGTCAGATGCTGCCTCCCCTCTCTCTGCATCACTGTTTCGGTTCAAAATGATGGGTTCATCTCATATCAATCTCTTTGGCCATGAAACTTTGGATAACAGCACAGGCAGAGACCTAGCTGAATGTGCTGCAGTCCATAGGGTCACGGAGAGTCGGACACAACTGAAGAACTTAACCACATATAATTAAATATTCCCCTGGTACTTGATATATGCCAAGTGGCGGTCTGATTTGGCCACTTTTTGTATTCTCTAATGTAGATGTGATGAGCGAGATGTGTATTCTATCGTTGATCAACCATATAGCGTGCATCGAATGTGCGCTGTCATCTGCGCACCGACACATGCGCGCATCAACAACAGCAGGCCCGACAGGAGGCTAGCGGATCTAATGATTAGGATTAGGCGGTGGGGTGTAAGGGTTAGGATTAGGCTGCGGCTACAAGGGTTAGAAGGGTTTATGGCATTAGGTCATATCACTTGCGCCCTTTCATCGACGCGCACTAGTCAAAAATATTAGAACTGCGCAATGATGTGGGACAGCTCATGTCAGCTACATGTTGTCAAAACACATTTGCTGTGCGCGCCAATGTTGGGGTGACATATTCTATTATAGGGCTGTTTTAGAGGCTACAATGGAACCTGTATGTGTGCTGACCAATCAAACATATGAGGAATATTAAACTAACTTGAACTATTGTTCATTTGGAGGCTGTAATGCTTGGGCCTCCATTTTAGGGTTACAGGCTTAAACCATGCAGACTGCAAAAAAACGTAACAAAATGGATACCTTTAACCTCCAAGCACGTACAGCCTTTAAAAACGAGCTGCAGGCTTGGAGGACAGCCCGCACGGGCTTGAATACGGAGCTACGGGCTTGGTCAGTGAAGTCCGTGGGACTTGTACGGATTTTGAAATCAAAGTACAATTTGGCGATGTGCAAGCTTGAGAATGTTTGGCTAGTAATCCTCATGCCCCCCCCATTATGTTCCCCATCATTTACAGTGCTTTGCAGTGCTGGATTGAATAAATATCGGCTATTACAATGCTTGGTTTGCGGCCCTTCATCTCCGAACCCGTACGGGTTTGAACAAGGACCAGCCCGCGGAACTACGGGACGTAAAGTAATCCGTAAATAATATATCGGATTTGGGCTGATGTGCAAGCTTGAGAGGGTGTTGCTATTAATCCTCGTGTCCCCCATTATGATGCCTAGCATTTACGGAGCTTTACAGTGCATTCTCAATTTTATATTTGCTTTTCAGTTTTAGGACTTTGCGGCCGGAAAACAAGATTTACGGGTGCTGGGAAACAGCTTCTGGCCGTTTGCATGATATGCGGCCGGCTGGAAGGGGATATCCTTGCGGCGCTGTATAATTGAATTGCAAGGTAAAGGTAGCTCTACACGGGGCCGTAAGACGGCCGCAAGGAATCGCAGCTTTGCGGCCGTTTTACGGCCAATAATTGAATGAGGCCCATTGTATGTTAGATAGATAGGGGGTATTTGATTTGTATTATATGTAATATATTATATGTAATGTATTGTATGTAATGTATTGTATGTAATGTATTATATGTAATATATGTAATGTAATGTATTGTATGTAATGTATTATATGTAATAAATTATATGTAATGTAATGTAATGTATGTAATATATGCAATGTATTATATGTATGTATGTATTGTACTGTGTATATCTGTCTTTCCTTTTCAGGTGTGTAATTTTTTTTATTTTCTGTAGTGGGGGTTGGGGTTGTAATGTGTTTTTTTTTTCTGTACTGTAGTTTTTTTTTTCTGTAGGTTCTTTTTTTTCTGTACTGTAGGTTTTTTTTTTTGTAAGGTAGGTTTTTTTATTTTTTGTAATTAGAGTGGTGGGGAGGTTTATTAGGGGGTAGGTAGTGTAGGTAGGTAGTGTAAGTGTTAATACATTAGTGAAGAGGGGGGTTAGTTTAGATTAAATGGTTTATTGGGGGTTATAGTGTAGTGTTTGTAGTTAGTGTCATGATGGTCCTTGAGGACCGTCATGGCACTTATGTGATTAATGTTGGGTTGTAACAGGCCCATAATGGTCATAATATACCCTTATGGGACTGATGGGGTTAAATAGAGGCTTATGGGGGTCTGTATTGACACCATGAGTTATAGGGTTAATTAAGGCCTTATGGGGGTCTGTATTGACTTTCATGAGTGACAGAGTTAATTAAGTGCTTATGGGGGTCTGTATTGACCACCATGAGTTATAGGGTTAATTAAGGCCTTATGGGGGTCTGTATTGACCACCATGAGTTATAGGGTTAATTAAGGCCTTATGGGGGTCTGTATTGACCTTCATGAGTGACGGGGTTAATTAAGTGCTTATGGGGGTCTGTATTGACCACCATGAGTTATAGGGTTAATTAAGGCCTTATGGGGGTCTGTATTGACCACCATGAGTTATAGGGTTAATTAAGGCCTTATGGGGGTCTGTATTGACCTTCATGAGTGACGGGGTTAATTAAGTGCTTATGGGGGTCTGTATTGACCACCATGAGTTATAGGGTTAATTAAGTGCTTATGGGGGTCTGTATTGACCACCATGAGTTATAGGGTTAATGAAGTGCTTATGGGGGTCTGTATTGACCACCATGAGTTATAGGGTTAATTAAAGCCTTATGGGGGGCTGTATTGACCACCATGAGTTATAGGGTTAATTAAGGCCTTATGGGGGTCTGTATTGACCTTCATGAGTGACGGGGTTAATTAAGTGCTTATGGGGGTCTGTATTGACCACCATGAGTTATAGGGTTAATGAAGTGCTTATGGGGGTCTGTATTGACCACCATGAGTTATAGGGTTAATTAAGGCCTTATGGGGGGCTGTATTGACCTTCATGAGTGACGGGTAAATGAAGTGCTTATGGGGGTCTGTATTGACCACCATGAGTTATAGGGTTAATTAAAGCCTTATGGGGGGCTGTATTGACCACCATGAGTTATAGGGTTAATTAAGGCCTTATGGGGGTCTGTATTGACCTTCATGAGTGACGGGGTTAATTAAGTGCTTATGGGGGTCTGTATTGACCACCATGAGTTATAGGGTTAATTAAGGCCTTATGGGGGTCTGTATTGACCACCATGAGTTATAGGGTTAATTAAGGCCTTATGGGGGTCTGTATTGACCTTCATGAGTGACGGGGTTAATAAGGTGCTTATGGGGGTCTGTATTGACCACCATGAGTTATAGGGTTAATGAAGTGCTTATGGGGGTCTGTATTGACCACCATGAGTTATAGGGTTAATTAAAGCCTTATGGGGGGCTGTATTGACCACCATGAGTTATAGGGTTAATTAAGGCCTTATGGGGGTCTGTATTGACCTTCATGAGTGACGGGGTTAATTAAGTGCTTATGGGGGTCTGTATTGACCACCATGAGTTATAGGGTTAATGAAGTGCTTATGGGGGTCTGTATTGACCACCATGAGTTATAGGGTTAATTAAGGCCTTATGGGGGGCTGTATTGACCTTCATGAGTGACGGGTAAATGAAGTGCTTATGGGGGTCTGTATTGACCACCATGAGTTATAGGGTTAATTAAGGTCTTATGGTGGTCTGTATTGACCTTCATGAGTGACGGGGTTAATTAAGTGCTTATGGGGGTCTGTATTGACCACCATGAGTTATAGGGTTAATTAAGGCATTATGGGGGTCTGTATTGACCTTCAAGAGTGACGGGGTTAATTAAGTGCTTATGTGGGTCTGTATTGACCACCATGAGTTATAGGGTTAATTATAGTTGCCTGGGGTTAATATTTTTAGTGCGAGTCCTTTCAGGACCTTTACGGTCCTTTAAGGACCCACGAGGCGGGAAATTTAAAATTGAAATGCAGCAGGGTCACGATCGGTGCCGATCGGGGACTCCCGCTGCAGGGGGTTAATGTGGGGGGCTGCTGGGGCCCCTATGGACCCCTGCAGCAATGGGTTTATGTGGGGACACTTCGGGGGTCCTGATGGGGACCCCCAGCATAGAGGGGGATTAATTTTTTGGGCCGCGGCCAGGATTGGCAATTAGTGTGCTGCGGCCCCTTTAAGGAGCCGCGGCAGTGAATTTAAAACTTTTAAATGCAGCGGGGGCCTGATCGGTGCCGATCGGGGACCCTCGCTGCAAGGGGTTAATGTGGGGGTGCTGCAGGGGTCCCGATAGAGACCCCTGCAGCGTAGGGATGTGTATAGGGTGAAGGGGGGAGCCTCACACTGCTGTCTCGGGCTGCTCCGAGGCAGCACTTAGAGGCTTTAGGATCCCTTGCGGGCACTTTTTGTGCCAGTTGGGATTCTTACGATATGCGATAATCATGCGTAGATTTAAGGCTGCGTTTGACTACGTAGCTCTCTCAGAGCCTATTCTCTGCCATTTTTTTGTAGTCATATCGCAACGCAGGCTGCGAGAGATTCGGTACTCGCAAACAGCAGGAAAACTGCCTTTTGCGAGCACCGAGAGAACTACGAGGGATAATTTAATAGGGCCCATAATGTTTTCTTTATTGGTATATAGAT
>CM050172.1:5734546-5817830 GCA_027410445.1 Discoglossus pictus | reverse complement strand
CGACGAGGGGGCGCCCCCCCGGCCCTGTGACAGTAGGAGGACCGACCCAGCATGTTTTTCCATCTCCAGGTTCCAAAAATCCAGGCTTTATACACGCCCCCTGATAGGTGACGTAACAAGTATTAAACTGATAAGAGTAGAACTTACAAACACGCCACTCCTATCTGGTGGCACCTTTGATTGCACGTGCCGTGCCCCAAAATTGAAGTGATACGAACAACAAAGCATCTTTTTCCATTTCTCGGTTCTAAAAATCAAGGCCTTATACACGCCCCCTGATAGGTGCTGTAACAGGTATTAAACTGATAAGAGTAGTACTTACAAATACGCCACTCCTATCTGGTGGCACCTTTGATTGCACGCGCCGTGACCCAAAATTGAAGTGATACGACCAACCAAGCATCTTTTTCCATCTCCCGGTTCTAAAAATCCAGGCCTTATACACGGCCCCTGATAGGTGACGTAACAAGTATTAAACTGATACTCCTATCTGGTGGCACCTTTAATTGCACGTGCCGTGCCCCAAAATTGAAGTGATACGACCAACAAAGCATCTTTTTCCATCTCCTGGTTCTAAAAATCCAGGCCTTATACACGCCCCTTGATAGGTGCTGTAACAAGTTTTAAACTGATAAGAGTAGTACTTACAAACACGCCACTCCTATATGGTGGCACCTTTGATGGCACGCGCCGTGCCCCAAATTTGAAGTGATGCGACCAACAAAGCATCTTTTTCCATCTTCCGGTTCTAAAAATCCAGGCCTTATTCATGCCCTCTGATAGGTGATGTAACAAGTATTAAACTGATAAGAGTAGAACTTACAAACACGCCACTCCTATCTGGTGGCACCTTTGATTGCACGTGCCGTGCCCCAAAATTGAAGTGATACGAACAACAAAGCATCTTTTTCCATTTCTCGGTTCTAAAAATCAAGGCCTTATACACGCCCCCTGATAGGTGCTATAACAGGTATTAAACTGATAAGAGTAGTACTTACAAATACGCCACTCCTATCTGGTGGCACCTTTGATTGCACGCGCCGTGACCCAAAATTGAAGTGATACGACCAACCAAGCATCTTTTTCCATCTCCCGGTTCTAAAAATCCAGGCCTTATACACGGCCCCTGATAGGTGACGTAACAATTATTAAACTGATACTCCTATCTGGTGGCACCTTTAATTGCACGTGCCGTGCCCCAAAATTGAAGTGATACGACCAACAAAGCATCTTTTTCCATCTCCCGGTTCTAAAAATCCAGGCCTTATACACGCCCCTTGATAGGTGCTTTAACAAGTTTTAAACTGATAAGAGTAGTACTTACAAACACGCCACTCCTATATGGTGGCACCTTTGATTGCACGTACCGTGCCCCAAAATTGAAGTGATACGACCAACAAAGCATCTTTTTCCAACTCCCGGTTCTAAAAATCCAGGCCTTATACACGCCCCCTGATAGGTGACGTAACAAGTATTAAACTGATAAGAGTAGTACTTACAAACACGCCACTCCTATATGGTGGCACCTTTGATGGCACGCGCCGTGCCCCAAATTTGAAGTGATACGACCAACAAAGCATCTTTTTCCATCTTCCGGTTCTAAAAATCCAGGCCTTATTCATGCCCTCTGATAGGTGACGTAACAAGTATTAAACTGATAAGAGTAGAACTTACAAACACGCCACTCCTATCTGGTGGCACCTTTGATTGCACGTGCCGTGCCCCAAAATTGAAGTGATACGACCAACAAAGCATCTTTTTCCATCTCCCGGTTTAAAAATCCAGGCCTTATACACGCCCCCCGATAGGTGCTGTAACAGGTTTTAAACTGATAAGAGTAGTACTTACAAACACGCCACTCCTATATGGTGGCACCTTTGATTGCACGCGCCGTGCCCAACATTTGAAGTGATACGACCAACCAAGCATCTTTTTCCATCTCCCGGTTCTAAAAATCCAGGCCTTATACACGCCCCCCGATAGGTGCTGTAACAGGTAATAAACACTTAAGAGTAGTACTTACAAACACGCCACTCCTATATGGTGGCACCTTTGATTGCACGTGCCGTGCCCCAAAATTGAAGTGATACGACCAACAAAGCATCTTTTTCCATTTCTCGGTTCTAAAAATCAAGGCCTTATACACACCCCCCAATAGGTGCTGTAATAAGTATTAAACTGATAAGAGTAGTACTTACAAACACGCCACTCCTATCTGGTGGCACTTTTGATTGCACGCGCCGTGATCCAAAATTGAAGTGATACGACCAACCAAGCATCTTTTTCCATCTCCCGGTTCTAAAAATCCAGGCCTTATACACGGCCCCTGATAGGTGACGTAACAAGTATTAAACTGATACTCCTATCTGGTGGCACCTTTAATTGCACGTGCCGTGCCCCAAAATTGAAGTGATACGACCAACAAAGCATCTTTTTCCATCTCCCGGTTCTAAAAATCCAGGCCTTATACACGCCCCTTGATAGGTGCTGTAACAAGTTTTAAACTGATAAGAGTAGTACTTACAAACACGCCACTCCTATCTGGTGGCACCTTTGATTGCACGTACCGTGCCCCAAAATTGAAGTGATACGACCAACAAAGCATCTTTTTCCAACTCCCGGTTCTAAAAATCCAGGCCTTATACACGCCCCCTGATAGGTGACGTAACAAGTATTAAACTGATACTCCTATCTGGTGGCACCTTTAATTGCACGTGCCGTGCCCCAAAATTGAAGTGATACGACCAACAAAGCATCTTTTTCCATCTCCCGGTTCTAAAAATCCAGGCCTTATACACGCCCCTTGATAGGTGCTGTAACAAGTTTTAAACTGATAAGAGTAGTACTTACAAACACGCCACTCCTATATGGTGGCACCTTTGATTGCACGTGCCGTGCTCCAAAATTGTAGTGATACGACCAACCAAGCATCTTTTTCCATCTCCCGGTTTAAAAATCCAGGCCTTATACACGTGCCCTGATAGGTGACGTAACAAGTATTAAGCTGATAAGAGTGGTACTTACAAACACGCCACTCCTATCTGGTGGCACCTTAGATTGCGCGCGCCGTGCCCCAAAATTGAAGTGATACGACCAACAAAGCATCTTTTTCCATCTCCCGGTTCTAAAAATTCAGGTCTTATACACGCCCCCTGATAGGTGACGTAACAAGTATTAAACTGATAAGAGTAGTACTTACAAACATGCCACTCCAATATGGTGGCACCTTTGATTGCACGTGCCGTGCCCCAAAATTGAAGTGATACAACCAACAAAGCATCTTTTTCCATCTCCCGGTTCTAAAAAGCCAGGCCTTATACACGCCCCCTGATAGGTAACGTAACAAGTATTAAACTGATAAGAGTAGTACTTACAAACACGCCACTCCTATCTGGTGGCACCTTTGACTGCAATTGCCGTGCCCCAAAATTGAAGTGATACGACGAACAAAGCATCTTTTTCCATCTCCCGGTTCTAAAAATCCAGGCCTTATACACGCCCCCCGATAGGTGCTTTAACAGGTAATAAACACTTAAGAGTAGTACTTACAAACACGCCACTCCTATCTGGTGGCACCTTTGATTGCACGTGCCGTGCCCCAAAATTGAAGTGATACGAACAACAAAGCATCTTTTTCCATCTCCCGGTTCTAAAAATCCAGGCATTATACACGCCCCCTGATATTTGCTGTAACAGGTATTAAACTGATAAGAGTAGTACTTACAAATATGCCACTCCTATCTGGTGGCACCTTTGATTGCACGTGCCGTGCTCCAAAATTGTAGTGATACGACCAACAAAGCATCTTTTTCCATTTCTCGGTTCTAAAAATCAAGGCCTTATACACACCCCCCGATAGGTGCTGTAATAGGTATTAAACTGATAAGACTAGTACTTACAAACACGCCACTCCTATCTGGTGGCACCTTTGATTGCACGTGCCGTGCCCCAAAATTGAAGTGATATGACCAACAAAGCATCTTTTTCCATCTCCTGGTTCTAAAAATCCAGGCCTTATACACGCCCCCTGATAGGTGCTGTAACAGTTATTAAACTGATAAGAGTACTACTTACAAATATGCCACTCCTATCTGGTGGCACCTTTGATTGCACGTGCCGTGCCCCAAAATTGAAGTGATACGACCAACAAAGCATCTTTTTCCATTTCTCGGTTCTAAAAATCAAGGCCTTATACAAACCCCCCGATAGGTGCTGTAATAGGTATTAAACTGATAAGAGTAGTACTTACAAACACACCACTCCTATCTGGTGGCACCTTTGATTGCACGCGCCGTGACCCAAAATTGAAGTGATACGACCAACAAAGCATCTTTTTCCATCTCCCGGTTCTAAAAATCCAGGCCTTATACACGGCCCCTGATAGGTGACGTAACAAGTATTAAACTGATACTCCTAACTGGTGGCACCTTTAATTGCACGTGCTGTGCCCCAAAATTGAAGTGATACGACCAACAAAGCATCTTTTTCCATCTCCCGGTTCTAAAAATCCAGGCCTTATACACGCCCCTTGATAGGTGCTGTAACAAGTTTTAAACTGATAAAAGTAGTACTTACAAACACGCCACTCCTATATGGTGGCACCTTTGATTGCACGCGCCGTGCCCCAAATTTGAAGTGATACGACCAACCAAGCATCTTTTTCCATCTTCCGGTTCTAAAAATCCAGGCCTTATTCATGCCCTCTGATAGGTGACGTAACTATTATTAAACTGATAAGAGTAGAACTTACAAACACGCAACTCCTATCTGGTGGCACCTTTGATTGCACGTGCCGTGCCCCAAAATTGAAGTGATACGACCAACAAAGCATCTTTTTCCATCTCCCGGTTCTAAAAATCCAGGCCTTATACACGCCCCCCGATAGGTGAAGTAACAGGTTTTAAACTGATAAGAGTAGTACTTACAAACACGCCACTCCTATATGGTGGCACCTTTGATTGCGCGCGTCGTGCCCAAAATTTGAAGTGATACGACCAACCAAGCATCTTTTTCCATCTCCCGGTTCTAAAAATCCAGGCCTTATACACGCCCCCTGATAGGTGACGTAACAAGTATTAAACTGATAAGAGTAGTACTTACTAACACGCCACTCCTATCTGGTGGCACCTTTGATTGCAATTGCCGTGCCCCAAAATTGAAGTGATACGACGAACAAAGCATCTTTTTCCATCTCCCGGTTCTAAAAATCCAGGCCCTATACACGCCCCCCGATAGGTGCTGTAACAGGTAATAAACACTTAAGAGTAGTACTTACAAACACGCCACTCCTATATGGTGGCACCTTTGATTGCACGTGCCGTGCCCCAAAATTGAAGTGATAGGACCAACAAAGCTTCTTTTTCCATCTCCCGGTTCTAAAAATCCAGGCCTTATACACGGCCCCTGATAGGTGACGTAACAAGTATTAAACTGATACTCCTATCTGGTGGCACCTTTAATTGCACGTGCCGTGCCCCAAAATTGAAGTGATACGACCAACAAAGCATCTTTTTCCATCTCCCGGTTCTAAAAATCCAGGCCTTATACACGCCCCTTGATAGGTGCTGTAACAAGTTTTAAACTGATAAGAGTAGTACTTACAAACACGCCACTCCTATCGGGTGGCACCTTTGATTGCACGTGCCGTGCCCCAAAATTGAAGTGATACGACCAACAAAGCATCTTTTTCCAACTCCCGGTTCTAAAAATCCAGGCCTTATACACGCCCCCTGATAGGTGACGTAACAAGTATTAAACTGATAAGAGTAGTACTTACAAACACGCCACTCCTATATGGTGGCACCTTAGATTGCACGCGCCGTGCCCCAAATTTGAAGTGATACGACCAACAAAGCATCTTTTTCCATCTTCCGGTTCTAAAAATCCAGGCCTTATTCATGCCCTCTGATAGGTGACGTAACAAGTATTAAACTGATAAGAGTAGAACTTACAAACACGCCACTCCTATCTGGTGGCACCTTTGATTGCACGTGCCGTGCCCCAAAATTGAAGTGATACGACCAACAAAGCATCTTTTTCCATCTCCCGGTTCTAAAAATCCAGGCCTTATACATGCCCCCTGATAGGTCACGTAACAAGTATTAAACTGATAAGCGTAGTACTTACAAACATGCCACTCCTATATGGTGGCACCTTTGATTGCACGTGCCGTGCTCCAAAATTGTAGTGATACGATCAACCAAGCATCTTTTTCCATCTCGCGGTTTAAAAATCCAGGCCTTATACATGCAGGGGGCCACCAGATAGGAGTGACGTGTTTGTAAGTACTACTCTTATCAGTTTAATACTTGTTACGTCACCTATCAGGGGGATAGGTGACGTAACAAGTATTAAACTGATAAGAGTAGTACTTACAAACACGTCACTCCTATCTGGTGGCACCTTAGATTGCGCGCGCCGTGCCCCAAAATTGAAGTGATACGACCAACAAAGCATCTTTTTCCATCTCCCGGTTCTAAAAATTCAGGCCTTATACACCCCCCCTGATAGGTGACGTAACAAGTATTAAACTGATAAGAGTAGTACTTACAAACATGCCACTCCTATATGGTGGCACCTTTGATTGCAATTGCCGTGCCCCAAA
The DNA here is from genome assembly GCA_027410445.1 of Discoglossus pictus. Classification (NCBI taxonomy): domain Eukaryota; kingdom Metazoa; phylum Chordata; class Amphibia; order Anura; family Alytidae; genus Discoglossus; species Discoglossus pictus. The sequence goes on along the minus strand of CM050172.1, from coordinate 5,811,226 downwards.
ATTGAAGTGATACGACCAACAAAGCATCTTTTTCAATCTCCCGGTTCTAAAAATTCAAGCCTTATACACGCCCTCTGATAGGTGACGTAACAAGTATAAAACTGATAAGAGTAGTACTTACAAACACGCCACTCCTATCTGGTGGCACCTTTGATTGCACGTGCCGTGCCCCAAAATTGAAGTGATACGACGAACAAAGCATCTTTTTCCTTCTCCCGGTTCTAAAAATCCAGGCCTTATACACGCCCCCCGATAGGTGCTGTAACAGGTAATAAACACTTAAGAGTAGTACTTACAAACACGCCACTCCTATATGGTGGCACCTTTGATTGCAATTGCCGTGCCCCAAAATTGAAGTGATACGACGAACAAAGCATCTTTTTCCATCTCCCGGTTCTAAAAATCCAGGCCTTATACACGCCCCCTGATAGGTGCTGTAACAGGTATTAAACTGATAAGAGTAGTACTTACAAATATGCCACTCCTATCTGGTGGCACCTTTGATTGCACGTGCCGTGCTCCAAAATTGTAGTGATACGACCAACAAAGCATCTTTTTCCATTTCTCGGTTCTAAAAATCAAGGCCTTATACACGCCCCTTGATAGGTGCTGTAACAAGTTTTAAACTGATAAGAGTAGTACTTACAAACACGCCACTCCTATATGGTGGCACCTTTGATTGCACGCGCCGTGCCCCAAATTTGAAGTGATACGACCAACCAAGCATCTTTTTCCATCTTCCGGTTCTAAAAATCCAGGCCTTATTCATGCCCTCTGATAGGTGACGTAACAAGTATTAAACTGATAAGAGTAGAACTTACAAACACGCCACTCCTATCTGGTGGCACCTTTGATTGCATGTGCCGTGCCCCAAAATTGAATTGATACGACCAACAAAGCATCTTTTTCCATCTCCCGGTTCTAAAAATCCAGGCCTTATACACGCCCCCCGATAGGTGCTGTAACAGGTTTTAAACTGATAAGAGTAGTACTTACAAACACGCCACTCCTATCTGGTGGCACCTTAGATTGCGCGCGCCGTGCCCAAAATTTGAAGTGATACGACCAACCAAGCATCTTTTTCCATCTCCCGGTTTAAAAATCCAGGCCTTATACACGCCCTCTGATAGGTGAAGTAACAAGTATTAAACTGATAAAAGTAGTACTTACAAACACGTCACTCCTATCTGGTGGCACCTTAGATTGCACGCGCCGTGCCCCAAAATTGAAGTGATACGACCAACAAAGCATCTTTTTCCATCTCCCGGTTCTAAAAATCCAGGCCTTATACATGCCCCCTGATAGGTGACGTAACAAGTAATAAACTGATAAGCGTAGTACTTACAAACATGCCACTCCTATATGGTGGCACCTTTGATTGCACGTGCCGTGCCCCAAAATTGAAGTGATACGACCAACAAAGCATCTTTTTCAATCTCCCTGTTCTAAAAATTCAAGCCTTATACACGCCCCCTGATAGGTGACGTAACAAGTATTAAACTGATAAGAGTAGTACTTACAAACACACCACTCCTATCTGGTGGCACCTTTGATTGCAATTGCCGTGCCCCAAAATTGAAGTGATACGACGAACAAAGCATCTTTTTCCATCTCCCGGTTCTAAAAATCCAGGCCCTATACACGCCCCCCGATAGGTGCTGTAACAGGTATTAAACTGGAAAGAGTAGTACTTACAAACACGCCACTCCTATATGGTGGCACCTTTGATTGCACGTGCCGTGCCCAAAATTTGAAGTGATACGACCAACCAAGCATCTTTTTCCATCTCTCGGTTTAAAAATCCAGGCCTTATACACGCCCCCTGATAGGTGACGTAACAAGTATTAAACTGATAAGAGTAGTACTTACAAACACACCACTCCTATCTGGTGGCACCTTAGATTGCACGCGCCGTGCCCCAAAATTTAAGTGATACGACCAACAAAGCATATTTATCCATCTCCTAGTTCTAAAAATCCAGGCCTTATACACGCCCCCTGATAGGTGACGTAACAAGTATTAAACTGATAAGAGTAGTACTTACAAACACGAACATTTGCGAAGGTTCGCTTTCGTTATTCGCGAACCGAAAATTTCATGTTTGCGACATCACTACTGAGGACCTTCCGAACTCATTGCGAGCCACTCGTCTCGTCTAGTTTTGCTCCTCTGAGCACCTTCGTCACTCTTTATAAAGAGAGATATATATTTATATTTACTTAGTCAATAATGAATTAATTAGTTCTTAAATACATTTTACCTATTTGTAATTAATATATCCAGCAATCAATAGCCTGAAGAGCTAACAATCTGTTTATATTTTCCCTGCAGCATACAATGTACAGTTTGAGTGTTGGTGCCCTGATGACAAAGTGTAATGAATTTCCCAACTGTGCATTAGAAATTGGTTGTGTGCGTGAGGGAAATCCGTTTGTGTAGTTTTGTAAAGCGCCATTGTAGATTGGTAATGTTATTAATCTGTTACGCGGCTCACAAGCATTTTTCAGTGATTTGTAATAGTGTATTTTGTTGTTTGTTCGTTCCTTTGTGAAAGTGCTAGTGCAGTGTTTTTCGCAGTCCGGCGGTCGTGTAGCCACATTTTTTTTTTTTTTTCGGTGGCCATTTTTTTTTCCGCTTATGTGATTTTTGTGTGGTGAAAGTCGTCAAAATTGCCTTAAATTTGCTTTCCACCTCACTCACAGATGTCCTGGCTGTTGCCCCATGCCGTGGATGATGTTTTTGTTGTATTTATTTTATTTGTGTTTTTTGTGCTTTTTGGATTTTCGCAGATCGGCCGTTAACCTCGTATTTTTGCTATGTCGTATTTTTTTTTCAAAGTTCCTCATCTCGTAAAGCGCCATTGTAGATTGGTCATGCTATTAATGTGTTACGTGACTCGCAAGCACTTTCCGTCATTTGTATTAGTGTATTTTGTAGTTTGTTCGTTCCTTTGTGAAAGTGCTACGCGTTTGACAGTGTTTTGAGCAGTCGTGTTTTGCGCAGTCCGGGGTCGTGTAGCCTCGTTTTCATTTTTTTCAGCGGTCATTTTTTTTCTTGCTTAGGCGGTTTTCGAGTGGTAAAAGTCATCAAAATCACCTTAAATTAATGTTCCACCTTACTCACAGACATCCTAGCTGTTCCCCCGTGCTGTGGGTGATGTTTTTGTTTTGTTTTGTTTTCTTTGTGTTTTTTTGTGTTTTTTGTGTTTTTTGTTGTTCGGCCATTAACCTAGTATTTTTGCTATTTATTTTATTTTTTTTAAAGTCTAAAAAATTTTTTTTAAAGTCCCGCGTCTCACAATCTTTTTTTTTCTAAGTCCCTCATTTGTTAAGTGCTTGGAGGCTAATGCAAATGTGCGTTTATTACGTGTTTGGTGGCTAAGTCCTGCGTGTTTCATTGCCTTCACTTGTCGCCTTGCTTCGCTAGGCGAGCACGCAATGAGCACCTTCGGTGTTCATTGCTTTGTGCTGCTAGTTTAATTGCCTTATCAGCTCACCTCGCAGCGCGAGGCTCGCAGGCGATGAGCACCTTTCGGCACTCATTGCCTAAGTGCTACATGTTAACAGCTCGCCTCGCTTCCCAAGGCTTGTAGCGATGAGCACCTACGGCACTCATGGCCTAGCTCGTACGCACCACGCAAAGCGTGAAGACGTCTCGCAGTTTGACAACTTTTATATGTGATTAAATAATTTCATATAACTGACAGTTAAAGGACCACTGCAGTTCAAAACAGCACCTGTTTGTGAAATATGTAACACACAAACAGCATCAGCATCTGTGTAAGGCATGGACAAATCATTTTAGAGAAATACCTTATTTATAAATAGAGGAATCCATTTTGTCTATTTGTTAAATCACTTCCCAAGAGCTGAATTAGAAATGTCTTTCTTGTATCTATCAGTGAATGGAGGAATGGAGAACAGGGAGAGATTAGAACGTTTTGTTAGATATCGTAATAAGATTTTAATTGATAAACACGGATAAGAATCTTGTATTGTAGGTGGATCAAAAAGGCTTACTGACAGCTGAAAATTATAAACTTAAACATATTTTACAGTAGGCAAATATTTTTAATAGCAGTCACTTGATAAAGTTTTTCTTATTATCTATAGTTCAAAATTATACCATATTTGGAACATGTTTAATCCCCTTTACGTTCATAAAAATATATCCTAAGTATGTTATATCCATATCTAGAATAAATTCTGTTTTTCTATACTAAAAGGTCTAGGAGTTCATTGCTGTCACAACCCAAAGCCGAGAAGTCCACGTACCCCTAATTCTCCTGCATTTAGCCAGGAGCAATCTGCAGGTTCTGACGTTATTCATCCCAGCACCCAGCAAATCATTTCAAATCAGGACATCATTTGAAGCAGAAAAAATCAGATCACATTATTTCTGAGTGCAGAGCAGACTCAGTTTACATAATTATATAACAATCCCAAAATAAACAATCGCCCCAGTTCTATCCCATCATCTTGGGCAAGAGAGGCTTGTTTGATCTCCCCCCATGGTTTCTAGATGTTTATCCACTCTTGACAACCCTATGGTGAGCAATAATCTACAGGGTCTGGTATCTATCCTACATACCAACCTAGGGTGGGAAATGGAATCATAACACTACTACACTGCACATAATACAATTTAGCATCCCAACATTAATTATTGTGGCACAATTGTTTTACATAATGACCTATGGTGCTTAAAATAATGACCTATGATGATATCAGACTCAATGTGTTATAATGTGATCTCAAGACCACATGTAACAGGAATTGTCATTTTTATCCTCTCTGCTCTCATCTGTCTCATTGAAAATTTAATTTTTCTTTTCCTTCTTTTCATTTACAGGAAAAAAAAGTCAATCAAAGGTCTCCATTCTGGACTTTGTGGTGGAAGATATTATATTCCAGTTGGGTTGTAAACTTTCATTGCCTAATAACTAGAATAAAAACAACACCTGAAGAGGACAACATATTTTCTACCACGAATGAAGTTCCAAACCATTTGGGATTCAATTGTATTCTGTCCTTAATGGTCATATTCTGCACTTGTGATGTCGCAAACATCAAATTTTTGGTTCGCGAACATCGGACGCGAACTTCAATCAAATGTTCGCGAACAGGCGAACCGGGCGAACCGCCATAGACTTCAATGGGCAGGCGAATTTCAAAAACCACAGGGACTCTTTCTGGCCACAATAGTGATGGGAAAGTTGTTTCAAGGGGACTAACACCTGGACTGTGACATGCCGGAGGGGGATCCATGGCAAAACTCCCACGGAAAATTACATAGTTGATGCAGAGTCTGGTTTTAAGCCATAAAGGGCATAAATCACTTAACATTCCTAAATTATTTGGAATAACATGCTTTTAAACATCAGGTATGATTTTGTATCGATCAGGTAGTGTAAGGGTTACACCTGCTTCACAGTAACAGCACAATCTCCCCGTTTAATGCACCACAAACAACTGCAAACAGTCCCTATGCACAACCGCAAACTCCCCATTTGCACAAGGTTGGATACCAAGCTAGCCATTTCCCGTTCCTTGTCCTCACTGATGTCATTGAAGGTCTCTTCCTCCACCCAGCCACCAAGGGTCCCCGAAAGGTGACAACAAGCCCCCTGGGACGTCTGCTGTGTTTGGTCTTCCACCTCCTCAAAGCCACCTTCCTCCTCTGACTCCTCTTCTTTAGACTCCTCTCTCTGCGTTGCCTCTGTCTCCGTTATTATAGGGTGTGTACTGTTAATTAGTACTATTCCTATCGGTTTAATCCCTGTTACGTTCACTATTAGGGGACGTGTATATGGCATTGATTTTTGGAACAGGGAGATGGAAAAAGATGCTTGGTCGGACCTCCTACTTCAAATTTGGGGCACTGCGCGTGCAATCTAAGGTGCCACCAGATATGAGTGTCACTGTGCACTGGCAAAAGTTGGTGTAGGCCTCACACACACGCCTGTAGGCAGGCAACTGATATTCAATCGATTACAGTCAAAAAAGTGTTGTTTTATGTCACTGTACACTACGTTTGCACCAGATATGACGTATCACTGTGCACTGGCAAAAGTTGGCAGAGTAGATGCAATAGGCTTCACACACATGCTTGTAGGCAAGCAACTGATATTCAATCGATTACAGTCAAAAAAGTGTTGTTTTATGTCACTGTACACTACGGTTGCACCAGGTATGAGTGTCACTGTGCACTGGCAAAAGTTGGCAGAGTACATGCAATAGGCTTCACACACACGCTTGTAGGCAAGCAACTGATATTCAATCGATTACAGTCAAAAAAGTGTTGTTTTATGTCACTGTACACTACGGTTGCACCAGATATGACGTATCACTGTGCACTGGCAAAAGTTGGCAGAGTAGATGCAATAGGCTTCACACACACACCTGTAGGCAGGCAATTGCTATTCAATCTATTACAGTCAAAAAAGTGTTGTTTTATTTCACTGAGCACAATATAAGCTGTTAGGTGTTAGCCTGTCACACACACACACACGCTGGTTGGCAAGCATATGAAATTAGATTACACAGAAAAAATATATAAAATAAAATAAATGATGTTCTAGCCCTAAAAAGGGCTTTTTGGGTTGCTGTCCTTGCAGCAGATATCAGATGAGTCCTTCAGGTCTGTAGTGGCTATCTTTTTCCCTATTAAATCCCCAGCAGCTACACTATATGTCCTCTTACAACGAATGCAGCTTCAGAATGATTCTAAAATGGATGCTGTCCTTCAGATGGAAGGCCCTGGAAGGGAGTGCATGCTGCTGATTGGCTGGAATGTGTCTGCTGACTGTGAGGTGCAGGGTCAAAGTTTCCTCAATGATAAAGAATAAGGGGCGAACCCAAAAGCGCATGTGTTCACCGTCCGACGAGAGCGCGATTATGCCAAAATCGGCGCGAATAGTCCGCGGGCGAACTGTCCGCGACATCTCTACTCTACTCTGCACTCATAGTTCCCTGTTAGCTTACCTACCTATCTAGTACACATGTTCAGAACATCTGTCCATCATGATGTGTGGGATAATGTTGGGGCTATCATTCATAATAACTGTTCAGGAAAAATATCTGTTCCCTGAATATTGTATCACTGTCTACAACAATATTGTTCCTCGTTCTAAATGGAATTATGGTCATCTCCAACTTCATCCATCTTGTTAAGATTCAAATGAGGTTGAACAATTTTAATTTCAAAAGCTCTTGGTTGACGTCATAGCTGTTACCATGTTCTTCTTTATCTTTTTTCTTCTTTTCCACTTTTTAAACTTTATCTAAATAATCTATTAATCACTACCATCACTTTGTGCCAATTCATAAACTGACATTCTGGTCAGGATTTGTAAAAGACCTACATTGAACTTTATTTAGAAATGATCTTCAAAGTTCTTCTAAAAAAGAAACCATATCTATATGACCATCAAAAATGATTTAATATATTGTGGGCAAAAGATTAATAGAAGCCCTCCACATTACAAGGTTCCTAGAATGCAGTGCAATAACTGTATTTCTTAGAAATTTATGCATGGAACAAGTTTTTTAACTTATTTTAGACATTCAAATGTGAAGAGAAATGTACTATTTATTTACTACATCAAAAATGAGAAACAAACTCCTAAATGTGGCTGGGATTGTAAAAAGAGGGAGCTTGTTATTATTGTGACGGCTGCGCAGATCATGGATCTTGTTTGATTAGTTAGACCTGAAAAGTAAAAAAATAATAATAAAGTGTTCCCATATTATTGTTTCACTTCATATGGTACTACTGAAACAGATAAAACAAGCATCTTAAAACATTAATATTTTTCAAAAGAAATATCATTTTGCCTAATTCTTTGGTCTGACTTTCAGTGATTTGTCTATTTCAATATATAACACTTCATATTTCTGGCCATGGTGTTCAATTGTATTCTCCCTAGGTCTGAGCATGCCTATTCTTTTTATGCACTCAAGACAATGTACTCCATGCCATGGGGGTAATCAGTAATTATTATTAATGGTCTCTCATTAACAAGAGTTTTTCATATCTGTTTGCAGATGTATCAGAAAGACTGATTGACAGCTCAAAATGGCAAAGTTAGTTTTGTTTATGGGTATCTTAGATGTAAATCCATCCTTGGCAGTTCCCTTTCTACCAATGGCAGAGTTATATTATCTGTATTAGTTCTGATTGGAAGCCTCTCTAATAGTTTGAGTTTCATTAAAATCATACAGAAAAATTGTTGATCGACATATTCTACATTTTTTTTCATTCCTTGGTGTGTCCCAAATATCCATTAACACAACAAAGTAGAAACCGGAGACCCAAAACTACAGAGAAATCTGCCATTTGCATTTTCTTCCCTTATTTCTGTTTCCTATAGTTGGTTGTAATGGAACTATGATTAGGCTTGTCTGTTTCAAATGTAAAGGGGCACTGTAGTGTTTAGACAAGTCATGTCCCATCTAGTATAATGGTAAGTCAATTATCCAAATGATAAAAAGTTATGACTTTTTGGTATTTGATTTTCTCTAAGGGGCTGTGATGTTGTAGAAATTAGGAGACTCCAAGAATACTGTTGCTATTTACTAAGAAATATTTTGTCATTGTTTCTAGATCATCAAACACATAACTCATCTAAGAAAGGTCTATTTTGCCTCATTAGTTAAAATTTCAATTTAACTTCCAAAAACATGAAGGTTGCATAGATTTAAGTAAAACATTTTCTCATGTCTTGGGGTAATATATAAAAGTACTTAAGCACTGGGTTTGACTTATTGAGCCAGATCTTCTAATGGGTGAGGAACCTTCATGATGTACTATGGACGTATGATTCCACCCTAAAGCTTCTCCATCTTTTTCTTGAGATTATATTTTTGTGTATAACAGGAATTTGTATTTATACACTTGCATTGTATACTTTTTTCATTCTTGATCAATTAATGAAGTTGTGGTTTTATTGTACATTATTTCTATTTTTATTGACACTGAAACACATAAAAGATATAATAACTATTATCATGATTAAGTGTTTTACAATTAGAAATCTGAAAATAAATTAGTAACTTAGAAGTTATACAAATGAATTAACAAAATTAAAAGTAAGATAGTTAAACAAATGAATAATATAATAACTGCAAAGCATACATTAAATACAAGGGTTGGATATTGTATATTGTTCTTTGTGTCAATCTGTTGCCAATACATTCATTAGAAAAGTTATTTAGCTCTGAAATTGTTAATTTGTTCTGTTTGTTTTACATTATGAAACTATTTCAGACGCCATTGTGATTATCTGGCGATTCCTATGTGTTACGGTTTAGATCCCAACCGAGCTTGTTTTGGGATACAGTTGTTTTAGTGCACGTCATGTGCTTGGGGATCGATTAACTTACCAGACAAATTAATGCAAATGGGACTTAATGAAAATAACTTTGAAATGAACACACCAAAGCAAACCACTCATTTAGTTTCATCATTAGCTCACACAGGAACACAAGTCTAATTAATGAGACCAAGTTATTTCATGGCTACACAGGACGCCGGGGGACGCAGAGCGCAGAGAATCATTACAATTATCTCATACAGTTACAGGTCTATTGGAAAGTATATTTGAAATAAAGTCACAGAGTTATTTCTTGTTCAGTTGTGTGATATCAATCTTCCAAAATTATAATTACAACTGTCCACAAGTAATTATATGTTTGTTTACATTGTTTCATATGCAGGTGCTGTGTATTGACATTGTAGAAAACATAAAGTAAATCAATGAATTATATTTTTAACCTTAATAACAAATAATATATACAAGTAAACACATAAACTGCATAACCCATTAACCAAAATGCTCATAAAGCATATATACACACATACACATACACACACATATATATATATATATATATATATATATATATATATATATATATATATGTGTGTGTGTGTGTGTGTGTGTCACAAGCTGCATCTTCAATGGGGCTTGACAGGAATCTAGCTCAAGCCTACACCAGCAGGACCATGTAGTTCTTACAACCTCTGGTAGAGAACATGGCCTCAGGATATAAGGAACACCATCTCATACCTGAGAATTAGCATGAATTCAAAGACTGACACTTACACCTTGTCTATGTAAGTACAGACACATCTCTCTCCTTTATTAATTGTTACATTGTATACAATTTTCTGGGGTCTGAGTGAGTTATCACCATATAACAACACTGTAGCATAATAGGCTGCCCCTGCTAACTTGGAAACCCTGTACATCTGATGAGCTCATTCTGGTGTTATATTAACTTTAAACAATTGTTCTAACCACTTATGGGGAGTTTCCACCAGATAACAACACTGTACATAATCAAAATACATACAATATATATGTAATTTTATCCATAAGCAATAAAAAATACATAGCTTTAACCATCAACAGGATAACTTATTTCCAGTCCAGGCCCAAGCCATAGTCCAAAAAAGTCCAGTAAGGCCCTGTGCATGACAATATATATATCACATATTATAATTGTCTAACTGCGATTCGTCGTCACGCTTGAGACGAATCGCAGTTTGACAATGATAAACTGCGCATTGCGCAGCAGTAGCCGCACATGCGCAGAGAGCGGCGCAAGCCGCACATGCGCAGAGCTCGGCGCAAGCCGCGCAAGCGCAGAGCGCGGCACAAGCCGCGCAAGCGTGGGGAAGAAAGGGGTGGGGGAGACGCACAGAGGGAGAGTGGGGAAGAGGGGGGGGAGAGGCACAGAGGGAGAGTGGGGAAGAGACACAGAGGGAGGGGGGAGAGACACAGAGGGATAGGTGGGAAAGAGACACAGGGGAGGTAGAGGAGGGGGAAAAGACACACGGGAGGGAGAACAGGGGGAAGATACACATGGGATGGAAATGGGGGGAAGAGGGGAACAGACACAGGGGGAAGGGGGAAAGAGACACAGGCCAGGGAGGAAAAGGCACAGAGGGAGAGGGGGGAAGAGGCACAGAGGGAGAGGGGGAAGAGACACAGGGTGGAGAGATACAGAGGGTGAGGGAGGAAGAGACACAGAGGGAAAGGGGGGAAGAGGTACAGAGAGAGGGGGGAAAGAGGCACAGAGGGGGGAACAGAGGAAGGGGTGAAGAGACACAGTGGTGAAACACACAGAGAGAGGCGGGGGAAGAGGCACAGAGGGAGAGGGGTGGAAGACACAGAGTGGGGAGAGACACAGAGGGTGAGGGGGAAGAGACAGGGAGGAAGAGGCACAGAAAGAGGAGGGGGAAGAGACACAGGGGAGTGAGAGGAGGGGGAAGAGACACAGGGGAGAGAGTGCAGGGGGGAAGATACACAAGGGAGGGAAATGGAAACATGAGGAAGGGGGAGGGGGAAAGAGACACAGGCCAGGGGGGAACAGACACAGGGGAGGGTTGGGGGAGACACAGGGGGGGAAGAGATGCATGGGAGGGAGAAGGGGGAAAGAGACACAGGGGAGGGGTTTAAAGACACGGGAGGGAGAGGGAGGTAAAAACACAGGGGGGCAGGAGATACAAAGGAGGTAGACGAGGTGGAAGGAGACACAAGGGAGGGAGAGGAGGGGGGAAATAAGACACGAGGGAGGAAGTAGACAGAGGGAGAGACTCGCAATGAGCTCCAAAGGGGCTCATAGCAAGGCCTGTGATGAGCGCCAAAGGCGCTCATCACAAGGCCAGTAAAGTAGAGGGGGAGAGGCTTACATTGTGTGGCAAACAGCATTGCCAGGCTTCACTTTTTATTACCGTCATTTTTGACGGGCAAGTCGCTAGTATATATATATTAATAGTAAATAATACGTCTATATACATACACATACAATCACGGATAAGCTGAGAAAAAAAAAGAAAAACAATAAAAGTAAGCATCAAACTAACAAGTAACAATCTATTATTAGGTCAAGAGTAACCACCCAAGAGCCTAATTATTCTGGATTGGATTTGAGATTGGCCTGGAATCAGGGCTCACCATGACTATTAGACTCATCAAAGATTTGTACTAATCATCATTTAATGTGAGATAATTTTCGTATATGCGTTATCCATTTCTGATAAACCCATTTATTTTGTTTCTTGCATCATCTATAGATGATTTAATAAATAATACCAATAAAATAAATATACTTTATAATTATATGTGTATTTTTATCAAGGTTACTCATTTGCTGAACATTACTTTATATTTGAAGCCCCTTTTCCAGAATTGTGTAGAAGACTTTACTTTGTTTGAGAAGGTTTATTATATCAGGTGATTCAAAGTGTTGTGAGCACAGAAATCAACCTATGGTAATCAGTCCAGAATAAATATACAGCTTGATGTGAAACACATTATTATTAATAATAATAATAATAATAATAATATCAGGGACCTAAGGGGCGCCATCTTCTATCTTGCATTCCAGGCTGGAACGCGATTAACGCAATATCCGGTTTAAAAACGCATGTTGCGTAAGCGGCCGCCATTTTACGCTCTGCGTTCCACGCTGGAACGCATCAAATGCCATTAGCGTTTGAATAAATCCACTTTGACGTTGGCTATGCGTTTCACGATCAAACGCAATTTTGTATAAACCAATGGGAGATCAATCTCTCCTGTACACCTTACTACCCATAATGCTCCTGTCTTGGGACACATGATGTTGATAAACCAATTATATGCTGGCAGGATGTAAAATTTATGGAAAACCCGCAAAATGGGGCCCAACCTCTTCCTATAAATAATGCCAGGCAAATAAGACAAAATTATGCCCTGAGGAAGCCATATTTTGGTGAAACCGGTTGGCAAACTAATATTGCAGACACTGGGATGGAATAATGGCTTATTTGAAAGCTTTAAAGATATTTTTTGGTTGATTTTTGATTTTTGAATCAGCTTAATATACACATTTTGGATTACTACTTTTTCACTACGTAATTGACAGGTGGATAGTGAAGTCAGTTGCCTATTGAGGCACTAACGCCTATATTGCACCTCCGTGCTAGGTGCTGTAGATAAGAGGGGAGTTGCACAACCCTCATTTCTTCTTTCAGCACTATAAACTATTGAATTTTGCATGTGAATATCATTAATATAATTCCTATAAATATATCAAGGAATTGTCTTTAATATTCATACCCAGTGTATACTGTGATTGATTTTAAAAGCATTTAGATGCATTTCAATTTTTAATCTACTTAATCTTTTGTGTTACTCAAAGCATATCCGATGATTTGCAAGTGCATAGATGAGCATTACTTTCATACATAATTCCCCTTATATTAATTTATCAATCTTTTTACCTGATCTGAGACACTCGTTCTCTTTTCATGTAATAAGTTATTTGTATTTACTATAGGTTAATATAGTTTATCTGTGTAAACTTTTTTCCTATACTACCAACGATCAAATTAGAGATTATTATTAGAGATGTCGCGGACAGTTCGCCTGCGGACTATTCGCAGCGATTTTGGCTTGTTCGCGCTCGCATCAGACGGAGAACACATGCGCTTTTCAGTTTGCCCCCTATTCTTTATCATTGAGGAAACTTTGACCCTGCACCTCACAGTCAGCAGACACATTCCAGCCAATCAGCAGCATACACTCCCTTCCAGAGCCTTCCATCTGAAGGACAGCATACATTTTAGAATCATTCTGAAGCTGCATTCGTTGTGAGCGGTCAGATAGTGTAGCTGCTGGAGATTTAATAGGGAAATAGATAGCCAGGCTGTGTATTTAGCTTTCACTACAGACCTGAAGGACTCATCTGATATCTGCTGCAAGGACAGCAACCCAAAAAGCCCTTTTTAGGGCTAGAACATCATTTATTTTATTTTATAATTTTGTTTCTGTGTAATCTAATTGCATATGCCTGCCTGCCAGCGTGTGTGTGTGACAGGCTAACACCTAACAGCTTATATTGGGCTTATTTTCACTACTCATACCTGGTGGTGTACCATACATTGAAAACAACCATTTTTTTCCTGTAATCTAATTTCAGTTGCCTGCCTGTGTCAGGCTCACAGATAATATTCTGCTCTGTTTCACCAGTCATAGTTGGTGTACTATACATTTAAAAAAAACAACCCTTTTTTGCTTTAATCTAATTTCAGTTGCCTGCCTGTGTCAGGTTCACAGCTTATATTGTGCTCAGTGAAATAAAACAACACTTTTTTGACTGTAATAGATTGAATAGCAATTGCCTGCCTACAGGCGTGTGTGTGAAGCCTATTGCATCTACTCTGCCAACTTTTGCTAGTGCACAGTGACACTCATATATGGTGGCACCTTAGATTGCATGCGCAGTGCCCCAAATTTGAAGTAGGAGGTCCGACCAAGCATCTTTTTCCATCTCCCTGTTCCAAAAATCAATGCCATATACGCGTCCCCTAATAGTGGACGTAACAGGGATTAAACCGATAGAAATAGTACTACTTAACAGTATACACCTTATAATAACGCAGACAGAGGCAATGCAGAGAGAGGAGTCTGAAGAAGAGGAGTCAGAGGAGGAAGGTGGCTTTGAGGAGGTGGAAGACCAAACACAGCAGGCGTCCCAGGGGGCTTGTTGTCACCTTTCGGGGACCCTTGGTGGCTGGGTGGAAGAAGAGACCTTCAATGACATCAGTGAGGACAAGGAACGGGACATGGCTAGCTTGGTATCCAACCTTGTGCGAATGGGGAGTTTGCGGTTGTGCAAAGGGACTGTTTGCGGTTATTTGCGGTGCATTAAACGGGAGATTGGTCTGTTACTGTGAAGCGGGTGTAACCCTTACACTACCTGATCTATACAACATCATACCTGATGTTTTGAAGCATGTTATTCCAAACAATTTAGGAATGTTAGGTGATTTATGCCCTTTATGGCTTAAAACCAGACTCTGCATCAACTATTTTTCGTGGGAGTTTTGCCATTGATCCCCCTCCGGCATGCCACAGTCCAGGTGTTAGTCCCCTTGAAACAACTTTCCAATCACTATTGTAGCCAGAAAGAGTCCCTGTGGGTTTTGAAATTCACCTGCCCATTAAAGTCTCTGGCGGTTCGCCCGTTTCGCCCGTTCGCGAACATTTTGATGAAGTTCGCGTCCGCTGTTCGCAAACCGGAAATTTGATGTTCGCGACATCATTAATTATTATCACTATCTCTACATATATGAATATACAGGACATGGTTGGAACAATATTTATTGCTCTGATTGGGGTGTAGTACACAAATATATTTCATTTTAAGTATTTTTTTCTTATTTTTTGCATTGTGGTTTATTTAATAAAAGGAATACTGTAATATTATCACAATATAATTTATAGCATAAATAATTTGGTCTGAATTATTGGCTAATTTACTCTCTCTAAATAAAGATTATGTCATATTATACATAATATAGAGTTGCATTACTTTGTTGCACGGACACAGTGATGGTAGTGGTGGTGGTGAGGGGGGTAACCAAGGTTTTTCTAAAGTACTCGGAACACTGAGCTCAGCAAAAACAGTACTGTCATGATTCTAAGTCATGTATAAAATAGTCTTAGCATCTAGTTGTCCTCACTGCCTTTATATTCAACCTGAATATTTCTATTGTGAGTTCCTACTACCAGGGCATTTTTATTGCACATACATACAGCCAGGTCTTTGCAATTATCAGGACCTGTACAGAAAGAAATCAATGAGAGAAGCGATGAGTCACTGGGCATTACTATTGTGATCCTTCACACCACTACTTCACTGTACTCCTTCAGGCCTTCTGGAGGAAGAGAGCTTTGCAAAGTCTGTGGCTCACATAAATACCTTGTATAACTGTCAAATTATATATAGATACATGTGTGTGCATTTATGTACACCTATGTGTACATCTTTGAATCTAAGAAATATCAGGAGGTTAACAAAATTCAAATCTTCAATTGTACTTTTAGGGATTTTGGGAGTCAATATGCAAATGGGTATATAATTATATATATATATATATATTTGAACAGGTTTCAATACATATACATACTGCAGTATGCTTAGAACTCTCGTTTATAAGGAGACCAGACCACCCTTTGAAGGGTGGACTGTGAATACCCACTTTTGAGGCCAGTCTGCGACTCCCCTGACCCCTCCAACCAACAGCCATTCAGAGCCCAAATGTGTATGTAAAGTTCAGAGGACTTCAGCCACAAACTATTTAACATGGTTGCTCTAACAATCATCTAAGCTGTCCAAAAAGCCTAAAATCACTGGCTCTGATTCCACTGGATGAATTGTTGAAAAATGGACATATCATAAAATGAGCCTAAGGTGGACCTCCTAGTCTCTAGAAACCTATAAAGGCTAGCCCATTTGGGCTCAATTACCCATTTCCTCCCTGATGTTATTCTAGTTATATGTATATAATGTTTTATGGTGTGTTTAATAAATAGGCTTCATAGAGTACAATGGGGCTCTCTGCGGCACTGATTTAGATATTAAGTCTAGTTAACTAGGTTGTTTCAACAGAAAAGGTCAATGGATGTCAATTACTTTGTAAGTGATATTCTTTTTATCCATTTTCCAGTGGTTAACCACTAAATTGTATGAATCAGCCCCAGGCCTCCATGTTTGTCCTGATTGGCTTCCCCAGTGGATACACAGATTCAACCCCCTAGAATGCACAATGCTATGTGAAGGTCTGACCATTTGGTGAGGAAATAAGCCAACACTTTGCTGAGTCACTCCCTTGATTCCCAGACAGCCGACTTCCACAGTGCTGAAAACCCTGTAACCCCTTTCAGCCACTATACTTCCCATCAATCAGCACTCACCAAGCCACTTGCTAATTGGTTCAGGGCTGGCCTATGTAAATGAAGCATTGGTTTATTGTATAGAAAAAATTATAAAAATGAGACGCAAGGAATAAAGATCACACTCCCTCAGTGACATATATAAATGGTGTGTTTCCTTTTTATTATTTTACTGGGCCTCTGTTGCTACCATAAAAGAAGGAATTGATGAACCAGATTGGATCTGCAGATATAATTGGTATCATTGTCTTTTTAAGGCAACTGAAGAGCAGATCATGATGGTTATGCTCATCCAGTGATCCTTTGCTCCTAATGCTTCTGCTTATGATCCTGATATGACATTGAGGCGCAGGGAAGCCCTTCATTTTCACAATACTAAGGGAAACTGATGGGTTAAGCAGACCCCTTTACCCTGGGTTTTAACAGGGACATTTATGAAAAATAATAAGATGGTGAGGATGCCAGAATGTCCTATTAGTGGGAAAGGGGCCTGGTATGTACAGGGAACTGTTGGATGAATGTATCTGCTCCCTAGAAAGTCTCCTCCTCTGCAACACTATCTTTATTGAGGTGGGGGAGAGTAGTTTGTAGCTGACCAAAACTTCCAAAAGATTATTAGCAAATTGGCATCCCTATTAGATTGAATGGAGGGTCAGGAACCCTCAGGGCCACCCCTGCTTAAGATAAATTGACTATATGGTGCACAAACACACTGGCATTGGGTAGAAATGAGATCTTCTGAGAGAACAAGAACACTATAAAGACAAATTGGATATCAACAGTATGGAATACACTATATAATACACAGAGTATTAACCCAATGTCCAGAACAAAGGGGGAGAATTGCCTCCCTATTGTCACCTGGATATAATATCACAGTAAGGTACCTCAATGTCCATATAATTAAAGTCGCAGAAGGTAAGTCCAAAATGATCCTTCAATGCATACTTATAAATCCAGATGTCTTGGTGTATCCCTTGAAACTTTCTTGCCTTAAGTCCCAGCTCCTCTGTGGGCTTCTTATATTCCTGTCCACTCTAGTATGGGGCAGCTTCTCTTAAAGAACTCCGGTCACGTCAAAACACTGCTTATAGAAAAACAAGAGAGATAGAGAGCGTACGCCACTTCCTAGTGCAATATATTTATTGTCAAATCTGTTATAAGTAAAAATACCAAATGGACACTCACATATTAAACATCTCTACAAACAGAGGTATTTACACATTTATTGTCAATCCTCTTCCACTATTCCTTCAGCATGTGTGGAAATATAGAACTCCTGTACAGTTCATCCTCAAAGGGTATACTAGTAAAAAAATTAGTGATGAGTCGGGTATATAATGGAGTTCAAAGAGTAACAAAATTCCCATGTGGCCCCACTATAGTAGATTATAAACCCTACAGGCTTACCATGGCCAGTGCCCCAATAAATGCATGAATTTGGGTTAGCATTTATATCTTCTAGTGCTTCTTGGCCAGAATAAATCTCCCACACACCACACTAAACATAAAACAATGCAAAAATAATAAAAAACCCAAAGGTAGCTAAAGAGTAAAAAATAAGACAATCAGTGTCTAAAAATCATCCATACACATTTCACCAGTCTTACCAGGCTTCCTCAGTGATACAATCAGTATTAACACCAATCAAAATTGCCTATAATAAGTACAGACTAGTATATAAAGAGTGCTCACCTCTCTTAAGCTTTATAAGTGTTGCAAATATCTGACTCGTGCCTCCCTTAGTGAGGAGCGACCTGTTTCCTATGACCTTTGACCGGGTCTAGCCTCGGCCTCTAAATCTTCCTCCTTCAATGAATGCTTAATGTACAAACTACTACCAAATGACCCAACAGATGAGTTCATGGAGATACAGTATATGAGAGATTGATTGGGAGTGCTAAAGATAATGGTGTTTTAAATCAGAAAGAATATGAATATCTGACTATATCTGAATATCAGATACCCTATGGTAGCAGTGTTTTACCATCTGCCAAAAATACATAAAGACCTAGCGAATCAACCTGGCAGACCTATTGTGTCAGAAATTGCGTCCCTCATGGAAAGACTTTCTGAGCATGCTGATTATTTTCTGAAGCCTATGGTGAGTAACTTGAAGTCTGATATTCATGATACCCCACACGTTTTGAAGATTATGTCAACACAAAAAGGGAGTGAAGAATTTTGCTGGATCTCACTTGATGTGTCGTCTTTGTATACAGCGATACCCCATGATGTGGGGATTTCTGCTGTTAAAATCTGTTTTTAGTCTTATGAGAATCTGTAGAGAACTCAACAGGAGTTCATTTTAGAAGCTATTAAGTTCATATTAAGTAGGTATTACTTCATCTTTGAAAATAAATATTACCTCCAATGTACGGGAACAGTGATGGGTACGAAATTCGCACTCAGCTTCACTAACCTCTATATGGAGTTATGGGAGGAGGTGCATATATAGTCATCAATTTAAGAAGTACTTGTGTGCTGGTATCGTTTCATTGATGACATCTTCATTATCTGGAAATCAAATTATGTGAAAGATAAGGATAATTATTATAACAATAATCTTGCTTGGTTCAGAGTCGTGTAGCCTTGTTTCCATTTTTTTGTCCGACATTTTTTTTCTCTTCTAGCCGATTTTTGAGTGATGAAACTCGGCAAAATAGACTTAAATTCGCATTAGCCCCATACAGTTTTGTTTTTTCATTCAATCTCAAATGAGACTGTGTTGTGTGTTGTGTGTTTCTCAAAGGTTGCCCTATTACAACATTTGATACTATATCATTATTATTTGTGATACCTAAATCCAAGATAGCCTCATTTCTAGTAGGTTATTGTATACCCTGGGCCAGATCGTGATCTCTGAGTGTACTCAAGAACCTGCTCCCTTTACCCATACTGCTGGCCTCATTTATCCATTATATTTCAGGGTAGTTTCGATCTTTTATTTATAAAACTTGCCCATGCTTAGCTGCATTTCCAATCTGTAGAAATAATTGCAGCTCCACACTTTCAATTATACTTGGGCATTTATAGCATACTCCAACCAATATTATTTTATAATTTGCTCCTCCTCTATGTAACTCTAGCCACAAGCATTCAACATTATTGCTAGTTCAAGCATACATATATTCTCTGACTATAGGTCTAACTTCAGGCTTAACAGGCCTACAGACAACCCCTCTCTTTTACCATTGCCCCATCTTTACTAAATAGGTTATAACAATCCAGATTAACAGTCCAGTCATGAGATTCATCCCACCACATTTCAGTAATGCCTATTAAATCCCATTTCTCATTAATTGCTAATAATTCTAACTCTCCCATGTTTTCTGGCAAGCTTCTGGCATTAGCAAGAATACACCTTATGTTATGAGTCTGTAGTTCTGAAGTGCCTGCCACAGTTACTTAGCAATGTCTCTCTGTTGACTGTACTAACCCATCTCTTCTCCTCTCCCATCCCTTCTTCCTTACCCCCTTTATACTTTATAAGCCATTACTTCTATCTAGTCCTTCCCCCCACATACTAGTTTAAAACTGTTCCAGCCTTTCTACCATCCTATCCCATAGCACAGCAGCTCCCTCGTCATTAAGGTGTAATCCATCAGTGCTATAGAGACCCAAATGCCTCCTTAATGCACTACTTTTTTTTAGCCATGCATCAACCTTCCTAAGCTCCTTCTATCTCCCCGGACTAGCATATGGCACTGGTATTATCTCAGAAAATACTGCCTTGGAGGTACTTGCCTTAAGCTTATTGCCTAGTTCTATAAAATTATTATTTAGGACTCTCCATCTTAAACTGTGTCATTGGAACCAATATGTATCAAGATTGCTGGCTCATTTTCAGCCCCAATAATGTATCCACCTGATGCACAACATAACAAACCCTGAGCACCCGGGTGAAAGCCTACTCTGTCTACTTTCATAATAATATAGTCTCCTGCCACTAAAACCTGTCTGTTGCTCTGCCTAATCTTCTCCAGTAGAACATTCTCTCGGCTGTTAGAGGGTACAGGTCATTCTGCCATTGCCATTCCTGAATGGACATTCCCAACAGTTTCGCTCAGTCCGGCAACTCTCCTTCCCAGTGCTCCAATCTGAGCTTTAAGAGAGGCAGCATGCTTATACCTCCTACAGAGGTATGGACTGTGGATCAGCTGTTCCAGCAGTCCATACATGTTCCAGGATGTACACTGAGTGAGGTTGTAACTGGAATGACTCATAATAACCAATTACACAGTGCAGTGAAAAAAAACATATATGTGTAAAGCTTAATTTAAAAATAAATCCCTGTTTTCTTTCCCCTTTCTCCTTTCCACTTCCTTCTGTTTCTTTCTTCCATTTTCTGCACTACAATAAGTAAGGCCGTTTTTAATGTGCTCCACTTTGGCCGCTTAACATGTTAACAGTCCATACAGGGAGAGACTGTGACGATTGACTTAGCACAAGCTAATATGTGTATGTTATACTGTTATATCCCCAGTGCTAAATACTCTGATATACAGTCTGAAGAACCACAATTTCTGAGCTGCACTAAGAAAACAGAATAACTTGGGAGTGTAAGTCAACATCTTTAAGAGAAGAATGGTTGAGTTTCTCTTTATCAATTTGAGTATTAAAAATAAAACATCATATACAATAAAAGACATTTACAGCAAGGAATGAACCAATGGACATAACCATTTTTATATTTTTGATGATTGTAAATGGACATTATGTGTGTCATTACTAATTTCAGTATCACATGTTCTAGCCTATCTGCATTGTACTCTACTATGCTTATATGATCTGCATTAAAAAGAATACGATTTTGTTTTACTGACATTGGTCAGTTTGCATATCAGTAGATCTGTAACAAATAAAATAAGGTAATGCTGTTGGGAAAGATTCATCTTTTAATTTCTTGTTCCAATTATTGTGTTGTAAATATCCTTTTTATGCTTTTTGAAATTTGTAATTGTAATGGAAGATCAAACACAAGGCCTTTGGGTTCTTATCTCCTGGCGAGAGCACAGCTGCAGGTGGTCGGGCTATCTGATATTATGCCCTAAATTACACAAGAGTCTAACCTCTGGCAGATTTATTTTTTTCCAACAGTGCAAACATCTGTGTCTATTTTCACCAAATAACACAATACACAACAAAAATACATAAATAATATTACTAAAAATTAATGTTTTCTTACATTGGTCTTACAACTCTCCACAGCAGTTTCATCAAGTAGGACCTGCTAGCAATCCTTAGACAAGTCCAGTGTTGACACATAGTTTGCCCCTCCTAACCTATCTAGCAGTTTATCTACTTTAGGCATAGGGTAAGTATCAGTGAGTTTCTTGTCATTTCGATGCCTATAACCCACACAAAACTGGGTACTGACATCCCTCTTAGGTAATAACACTACAGGGACACCAATGACTATAGAAGGACTTAATGACCGTCTACGCTAATATCTTATCCAGCTCCCTCCTTAATATTCACTTTCACAATGTCGTGGTCCTATAAGAGGGATGTTCCAGTAGGGCAATTTCAGGACCTCAGGTGAAGATGTATCTATTGCCTGACTTATTAGGCTTTGCAAGAGAACCAATAATATCTACAGTGGAAGGGACTTTCTGATGGGCTACAAGGAAGCCAGGGAACTCACTAGCAGCCACCAAAGCACTGACAAATATCACATGACTAGTGACATCTGATAATACTCTGGGTCAATAAAAAGCTTTAGTCAGGCTTTAGTGAATGTGGCGATTACCCTGGTGCCCTATTAAGCTAACATCATGGGCAATGGCTAGCAGAGCTGCCATTACTGATTTGGGATGGCCAGTTGTCATAGCACCCCACAAGGCTGGTCTTTCCTGTACAACAGGTTCCCCTCACAAATATACCAATCCCCCTCAGGTCTCTTCTCCCCCATCAGTGCCCCAGCACCATATAAATCTAAATCAGGACCTTGCTTTAACTCACACTTAAACTTTGTCTGGTCTGTCCATGGCAATAACCTATTCCCATTTGGCGTCTGGCTTATCTCTTATTCTCTTGTGTCTCTCTGGCAGTTTATCATTTGGATTGACTTAGGGTAATGGTGGCCACCTAATGACACTCCATGGGCCCCAAGCAGTTCCCAACAATAAATCTGCAGGAAACCCGGTCATGACTTCAACGTATTTTATACTCTTGACCATGACCCAGGCAATATAGACCAGGGCTAAGGGGATGGCTTGCTTCTGGAACCTATCTGCCACAATTAGAGATGTCAATGACAGTTTGCCCGAGGACTATTCGCTGCAATTTTGGCTTTTTCCCGCTTGCATCGGACGGCGGACACATGCGCTTTTCGGTCCGCCCCCTATTCTTTATCATTGAGGAAACTTTGACCCTGCACCTCACAGTCAGCAGACAAATTCCAGCCAATCAGCAGCATACACTCCCTTCCAGAGCCTTCCATCTGAAGGACAGCAACCCAAAAAGCCCTTTTTAGAGCTAGAACATCATTTATTTTATTTTATAATTTTTTTCTGTGTAATCTAATTGCATATACCTGCCTGCCAGCGTGTGTGTGTGACAGGCTAACACCTAACAGCTTATATTGTGCTCAGTGAAATAAGGCAACACTTTTTTGACTGTAATAGATTGAATAGCAATTGCCTGTCTACAGGCGTGTGTGTGAAGCCTATTGCATCTACTCTGCCAACTTTTGCCAGTGCACAGTGACACTCATATCTGATGGCACCTTAGATTTCAAGCGCAGTGCCCCAACTTTGAAGTGGGAGGACCGACCAAGCATCTTTTTCCATCTCCCGCTTCCAAAAATCCATGCCATATACACGTTCCCTGATAGGTGACGTAACAGGTATCAAACTGATAGGAATAAATAGTACAACTTAATACACCACTCCTATCTGGTGGCACATTACATTGCACGTGCAGTGCCCCAAATTCAAAGTAGGAGGTCCGACCAAGCATCTTTTTTCATCTCCCTGTTCCAAAAATCAATGCCATATACACGTCCCCTAATAGTGGACGTAACAGGGATTAAACCGATAGGAATAGTACTACTTAACAGAACTCACCTTATAATAACGCAGACAGAGGCAACGCAACGTTTTCTAACATTTGATGAAATTCGCGTCTTCGGTTCGTGAACCGAAAATTTTATGTTCGCGACATCACTAGCCACAATATCAACCCACTTCTTCAGAGGAGGGTCTCATTATATTTGGGTGATTGCTGCTAATACAAGATCCAGTGTCCCTAAATCCCTCCATGGTCTTGTTGTCCCCCTGTAAAAGACTGGACAAGGCAAATTTAATAGGCCCCTGTCCAGTAACTGGCAGGGGCAACAAAATGCTGTTCCTCAGACTAGACTGCATACATTTAACAATCAAATAATTGTTCCTATATTGGTGTGTGGATCAGACACTCACTTGCCCAAACACAGGACAGGGTGTGGGGAATTCCCATGACTTTCTGGGTGGATGTGAGGAATAGACCCACTTCAGATAGTAATTGAGGTTGAAAAAAGATTTAGGTCCATGAAGTTCAACCTTTTAAGATCTCCTCTGTTCTGCAATATGCAGATTTTTTGTTAATTGATCCACAGGAAGCAAAGAGAACAAAAAAACCCAAGTGAAACTTTGCCAATTGTCTCAAAAGGGAAATAAATATTTCCTTCCTGACCCTAGATACTGGCGATTGGATTCCTCCCTGAATCACTACTACCTCTCTAACTGACCAGGATAACCCTGAATACCCTTTTTATTTAAAAAATATATCCAATCCCTTTTAAAAGTTATCTGTTGAATCCACTATCACAGCCTCCTTTGGTAGAGATTTCCACAGTTTAACCACCCTTACTGTGAAGAACCCTTTTCTTTATTTATACTGTACTTCTAACCTCAAAATATGTCCTCTTGTCAGTTGAAAACCTATTGGCACAAAAAGCTCCCTTGACAAATTTTTATACTGATCCTGGATATATTTATAAAGGGTAATCATATCCCCTCTTAAATGCCCTTTTTATATAAAAAAATAAGTTTCATTTGTTTAGTCTTTCTTCATAACTTAGCCCCTCCATTCCCCTTATTAGTTTTGTTGCCCTTCTCTGTACTTTTTCCAGTTCTAAAATGTCCTTTTTATGAAGTGGTGTCCAAAATTGTACTCCATATTCCAAATGAGGCCGTACTATTGATTTGTATAGTGGTAGAATTATATTTCCTTCCATTGCTTATATACCCTTCTATCTGGCATTGCCATTCCTGAATGGACATCCCTAACAGTTTCAATCAATCTGGCAATCTTGTAACTGTAATTCAGCTACCTTCCTTGGACATTCTCACTAGCCACATCTTCACCCTCCATGCTAGGCCCAGCTAAACTGTACTCAGCACCAACCCCCTTTCCAATGGAATATCAGTAAGTGCTGCAATGTTCCTCTCCATTTCTCCAATCTGAGCTTCCAGAGAGGCAACATGCTCACACATGTCACAGAGCTATGGATCCTGGATCAGTTGTTCCAGCAGTTCATACATGTGGCAGGTTGTACACTGAGTGAGATTGCCACTGAACTGGCTTCTAATTACAAATTTAAAAAATACTACAAATTGACCCTTTTCTTTGAACACCCTTCTGCAAACAGTCACACACAAGGCCCAAACATATATGCAAGTTTAACTCAAAAACACCCCCTTCTCACCTGTACCAAATCACTGCACACAGGGAATAAACCCAATTTACTTGTCTGAGTAATTCAGATGCAAAATCATATGCCCCAGCTATTGGCAACAAAAAGCACCTCACCTCTGGCAGAGTTTTCCCATTCCTAGGGAATGATGGGGTAGCAGTGGTGGGGCAGGAAGAAAAGGAGATCTTTGGTTGGATTCACCCTTTTGGTCAGAGCTGTGGTACAGTCTGGGCTACTGAGCTGGCTAGTGCAGATCTAGGTGGCCGAGCTTAGTAGTTATCACTGGATGGGGGGAGTCGCTCTCACTTCTCTCCAAGTCATCCCTGTACTAGTCCACTTGGTGATCAGCGTCTCCTGCAGTGGTTTGGCATCTGTCTTGGACACAGACTGTCATGGCTGGAGGAAAAAACTTGGAAAATTGCTCCAGCACCATAACATGGGCAGCTTCCTGAGTTGTTTAAACCTAGTGCCCATTCTTTCAGCTATCATAAGCCTGACAGAGCTTACACATAGCTCCCAATTTGAGCCCTGAGCCTCCTGGGCCAGGTTCCAGAATTGCTTCCTGGAATGGCCAATGGCACCCTGATGCAGTTCTCTGAGAAATGGTGAGTAATTGCCCAGTAGACTTTGCTGGCGCGCCCCACTAAGCCGGCTTACCAGGAGATGGATCCAGCCCTTGGGTTTGAGTGGTTAGAGCTGGGACTGCAGTTTAAAAGCCCATAGAAAGCTTTTGATGCCCTTACCCCAGTATTATCAACTCGCTCAAAGGCTCTATTTGAAAGATTCCTTGGAAGTGTGTCAGAATCAGTGAAGATCTGGCTGTGATGCTTTCTAGTGACCTCCCCACTGACTGTCCTCATTGCCTCTATTTTGCTATTTGGCAGCAACCCTTCTCCCATTAGGGAAATCCAGTGGCAGTAGCTCCTCACCTTAGCACTGGGCAGGGAACTTCATAACTAGGTTCTTCCCTTGGGGCATTCCCAGAGCCCTTCGTGGACTCCTTGCTCCTAATCCAAATAATGCATCTCTGTCACAATGGCATTCTAGATCCCCTGTTATAGATATGTTCTCTTAGTTTGAAAATGCTGAGCTCATTAAATTGGACCATATATACCACTACTTCACTGGTCTCTGTTACTCAGCTTTTTCCCATTGATAGCATCAATCCCACTGATGACACCAGTTTGTCAAGAGGAGGTACCAGCTGGGAAGGCCAATTAATGCATCCAACCGGTTAGATTTTCTCTGTATTGGAGGCTTGCTTCAGGACATGGGAAAATTGACAGTGAGTAAGTGACTCTGCCCAAGCACTGAACAAGAAATGGTTTTAATGCAACATGTTTTCTCACTATATATCAAGCACAAAGCAATACATAGAGAATTATTAGATATACATAATGTTATGGAAATGTTCTGCTCCCATTCATAAAAGCTTATGAACAAAACAGCACTTTGACACATGTAGAAAACTAAAGTTTACTTTCCAGCCGTCACCACTGGACTTCAGTTCAGGATTCTACACCATCAAGGTTTTTGTAACAAAAACCCTGTAACACTTTGAGTTAAAGACTCAGAATTAACCAACTGGGCATACTCTTTGTGCCAATCACTCTCTAATGTGAGTGGTAATTAATGACCTGAGATGAGAGACCTAGACAGTTAAAGGGAGCATGACAAATATTTTTGAGTTAAAATAGTAACATTCAAGTTCAGTTATCAAACATTTTTTTATAACAGTTTATTGAAAATATCTTTTTATAGGTAAAGTGTTACTGCCCACCATCCTCAGGACCATGGCTATTTCCCTGTAAGTCAGGATGGATGAGATCATAATCCCAGCTATGAAATATTACAGGGTACAATTGGCCAGAGGTTGCTCAGTATCCTCATGACATGATCTTCAGAAAGTTACAGATTTTTTTTTTCCTGTTAGAGTAAACAGACTTGACAAAGATTTAATGAGCTCCCTAGAAATGTAAGAGCTGTGAGGTTTATAAGGTGGAGCTGAGTCTTGTGAGTGACATACACTGTAAGAGAGAGACATAAAGGAACCAAAGGCTGGAACAGCTGGCACCCGATGGGCATCGGCCATAACACCCACAGAATTGTGTCCGGTAAGTCATGATATCTAACTGGGAAAAGGATCATTTTAGTTGTACGGAAATAACACATGAAATTAAGAGCAATAATAATACATTGTTATAATATGTTACACACAGGGTTATTATATTTCAATAGACATGAGCGTGCCTGCAGGGTTATTATATTCTAATAGGCATGAGCGTGTCTGCAGGATTATTATATTCCAATAGACATGAGTGTGTCTGTAGGGTTATTATATTCCAATATACACATGCATGCCTGCAGGGTTATTATATTTCAATATACACATGCATGCCTGCAGGGTTATTATATTTTAATAGACATGAGCATGCCTGCAGGGTTATTATATTCCAATAGGCATGATCATGTCTGCAGGGTTATTATATTCCAATAGATATGAGTATGTCTGCAGGTTATTATATTCCAATAGGCATGAGCATGCCTGCAGGGTTATTATATTTCAATAGACACGAACATGCCTGCAGGGTTATTATATTCCAATAGGCATGAGCATGTCTGCAGGGTTATTATATTCCAATAGGCATGAGCATGCCTGCAGGGTTATTATATTTCAATAGACACGAACATGCCTGCAGGGTTATTATATTCCAATAGGCATGAGCATGTCTGCAGGGTTATTATATTCCAATAGGCATGAGCATGTTTGCAGGGTTATTATATTCCAATAGACATGAGCGTGCCTGCCGGGTTATTATATTCCAATAGGCATGAGCATGTCTGCAGGGTTATTATATTTTAATAGACATGAGCATGTCTGCAGGGTTATTATATTCCAATAGGCATGAGCGTATCTGCAGGGTTATTATATTCCAATAGACATGAGCATGTCTGCAGCGTTATTATAGTCCAACTAACTCGGGAATTTGGACTTAAATGGAGATGTAACTTCACTTTCAGAGGTCCTGGGTGTCCCGCCTTGCTATGGGTAAGCTTTTTATGTATATTTTGTGAGTATTTGGTGTGTTTTGACTGTTTTTAGGTGCGTGCGGTTCTGCCGTTATGGTCGTATTTTTCGTGCGTGTGGGTGTTTGTTACGTTAAGGTTGGTTCCGAGGTCGTTTTTTTTTTTTCTAAGTCGTGCGTGTGTGTGTGATTTTAACCGCGTGTGAGGCACCTTTAAGCCTCCACCTCCGCAAATGCATCCCCTCGCTTTGAGAGGGTCCGCATTTGCAAACAAACACAGCCGACGTTGGAGCCTCCACCTTCCGCAAATGCGGCCCCTCGCCTCGCGACAGCTCGTATGCTCAAAACTATATATGTGATATTTATGTTTTCATAGCTTATTTTATGACAAGAAGGGATACACATATATATCAGCCTTTTATGTCAGAATTTGTGCTGATATATAAACAATATTAAAAAAGTGTTACAACAACATCTTACAAAGAAGTACGTTTCAGACTCACCATCTATATGATAAAAGTAACAAGGTACAATATATTATTTATATCACTGCTTATATTTATATATATGGTTTTGATTATGACAAACATGTAAAAGTGTTTTTGTTATAACTTTAATTACGTTTTTTCTAATTATCTTCAAACTAATATTTGTAAACAAAATTAACCCAACAATTATTAAGTGTGGTGCTGTGTGAAACATCTTCATAAGTTTATACAAATGTGTCCTCAAATTTACATGATTTGTATTTGCTATATTGAAGAAGTGATTTGGGTTTATCATTAGGCTCAGGATCTCCCTCTGGCAGGTACAGAACTAAAGGATCCATCTATGTGACAGAAGATACAGCTGGTTACACACTAGGCAGCCTCTATTTAATGGCTTT
This sequence comes from Discoglossus pictus, assembly GCA_027410445.1. NCBI lineage: Eukaryota > Metazoa > Chordata > Amphibia > Anura > Alytidae > Discoglossus > Discoglossus pictus. The sequence continues at coordinate 5,781,905 of CM050172.1, read as the reverse complement.
TGGTTGCTATAGGTACCTGTTTCTATTTAAAAACAATACTTATAATAATTTCTTACTTTCAAATTTTGACTTTTCCTATTCATTAATGAATGCATTTTATTTATTGCAGTTCAATCCTTAGCATTAATTAATCAGAGCATCATTTCATTTTACATGTAAATAGTAACTCAGATCAATTACTTCTTTATATAGCAATACTTACTAATTCATTCTTTGCTAAAATGTGTGTTTTATTAACCCTATGTACAATTTATTCAAGATATAGGCGAAATATCAGAATTACAATATTGCTTTACCAATAATTCTTCATTTAGTTGTTCTCCACCTAACTTCACAAATAATTATAAGAAAAGCATCCTATAGTAGTGCACTCATGAACAGACAAATGTAAAAAGCTAAGTAAATAAAATATAACTTTTAATAAAGTACATATAAAAACATAGATCCCAAAAATATTTAAAACATACTAGTAAACAAAGATACAAGGGATATGACAGTCAAATAAGATCTAATACAAGTAAATGCCATACAAAATAGTAGCTGTAAACAGCTCTATAATCCTGTATAAAAATGGTATGCGTAAACAGGAAAGTGAAAAGTGCCTTTATCAACAGTAATAATGCTTGAATATGGGTAGACAATAACTGCTAATATTCTCTGCAGAGTTAATGTACTGACAGAGAATGAACAATTCTACTTTCCAAAAAAGATGAGTATATACTGGTGTCAAAAATACAGCAGTTGTATTGTACTAGCGACTTGCCCGTCAAAAATGACGGGACAATAAAAGAAAGTGTTGAAATGCTTTTTGCCACACAATGTGAGTGTACTGTGTGCCTCAACTATATAGACCCCTCTAACACACTAATGAACACATGTAATAACACTATAAGTGCCGTGAGGGTCATCCAGGACCCTCATGACCCAAAGTGTAAGCACTCCAACATTTTAACCATGTCTCTTATTATACAGACCCTCATAAGCCTCTATTTAACCCCATTAGTCCCATAAGGGTATTTAAAGACCCTCATGGAACAGTTAGAAGCCTAATATTACCCCGTAAGTGCTATGAGGGTTCTCCAATACCCTCATGACACTAAGTATAAACACTACACTGCACTATAACCCTCCAATAAACCATGACATCTAAACTAACCCCCCTCTACGCTAACCTATTAAGACCTACACTACCTACCTACCCCTTAATACCCCCCACCACTGTAATTAGAGAAAATGAAACAAACTAAAAGCACCAAAAATAAAAAAAATCTACATTACATAAAAAAACCTAAATCACAAAAAATAATAAATCTACATTACCGAAAATAAAAAACTTAAGTCACAAAAAATAAAAAATGGAACATTACAGAAAATAAAAAAGTACATTACAACCCCCCACCCCACTACAGAAAAAAATAAAAATAAATTACACACCTGAAAAGGAAATACATAGAATACATACAATACATACAATACAAATAAAATAAAATAGAATACAATACCCCCTATCTGTCTAACATACAATCAATACTATCTAGCTAAAATACATCACCCAATATATCTAATATACAATATATCCTATCTATCTAATATACATCCCCCAATCTATGTAATATACTATAAATAATATCTATCTAAAATACATCACCCAATCTATGTAATATACAATACATCCTATCTATGTAATATACATCCCCCAATCTATGTAATATACAATAAATACTATCTATCGAAAATACATCCCACTATCTAATATACAATAAATCCTATCTATTTAAAATACATCCCCCTATGTAACATACAATACATACATATTATAAATATTGTACTCACCTTCCAGCATGTCCCCGTCCTTCTTCTTTTCTTCTTCTCCGGCGTGGCCCCTGTTGAAAAAAAACATTACATTAGTACAACAGATATAAACCTCAAAACAAAGTAAAATAAACATAATATACATTGTACTTACCTCTCCACGATGTCCCCGGCCTCCTCCTCTTCTGCCCCGGATGGGCCCTGGAAGAATCAAAAAAATCGTAAAATAAAAAAATAGAAAAAAAAAAAAAAAAGATCCACAGGGATCTCTCCGATGCTAATGAGCCTCCTACAGAGTTTTCTCGAAGAAAATTGGCAATGGCGGCTGATTGGCTGAAAACGCTGTCTTTCAAATTCAGCCAATCAGGAGATGCCAATGTGTGTGCCAATGAGAAAGGGATACACCCCACAATCCCACTCTGATTGGATAATGCACCTGTCAATCTTTATTAAAACCAATCAGAAGGCTTTATTGCCAATAGCCAAACATAATGGGATACACCCCCACAGGGTGATTGGCTGAAGACATCTGCGCTTTCTCATTGGCTGTAATACTGATTGACATTGATAACAGCCAATCAGAAGGTGTAAATGTCTTCACCAATCAGTACTTGGGGGTGTATTCCATTATGATTGGCTATTGTCAGTGCAAACAATCAGAATGCGCAGATGCCTCCAGCCAATCACCCTGGGGGGTGTATTCCATTGTGATTGGCTGAAGGCATCTGCGCCTTGTGATTAGTTTAAATAAAGATTGACAGGTGCATTATCCAATCAGAGTGGGATTTTAGGGTGGCATATTAGTGTCGGGGAGGTCCGCCAATGCGGATCTCCGTTATTTTTTTATTTATTTTTTTAGAGCTCGGTTCCACAGTGGGGCAGAAGAGGAGGAGGTAAGTACAATGTAGATTATGTTTATTTTATTTTGTTTTATGTTTATGTATTTGTACTAATGTTATGTTTTTTTTAACAGGGGCCGCGCTGGAAAAGAACAAAAGAAGAAGGACGGGGACATGCTGGAAAGGTGAGTAGAATATTTAGAATATTTACAATATTTATTTATTTTCTGTAAATGGGTTGTACTATTGATATTTTTTTCCCTAGGTTGCTGATCTGAAAGGACATCTGCAAAGGTAAGTGGTCTTAATTATTTTACTTTTGCTTAGATTTAGAGTATTTCATATAGAGATAGCATTTATTGTATATTACATAGGGGGATGTATTTTATATAGATAGGATGTATTGTATATTATATAGTATTGTATATTACATTGTGGGATGTATTTTATATAGATAGGATGTATTGTATATTAGATTATGGGATGTATTTTAGATAGATAGGATGTATTGTATATTAGATAGATTGGGGAATGTATATTAGATAGATATTATGTATTGTATATTAGATATATTGGGGAATGTATATTAGATAGATAGGATGTATTGTATATTAGATAGATTGGGGGGTATTGTATTATATTTCATTTAATTTGTATTGTATTATTTTCTGTAATTAGAGTGGTGTGGGGTTATTAGAGGGTAGGTAGGTAGTGTAGGTGTTAATATGTTAGTGTAGAGGGGGGTTAGTTTAGATGTAATGTTTTATTGGGGGGTATAGTGCAGTGTAGTGTTTATACTTAGTGGCCTAATTGTCCTTGAGGACCGTCATGGCACTTATGCGGTTAATGTTAGGTTGTACCAGCAGCATACAGGTCATAATATACCTTTATGGGACTGATGTGGTTAAATAGAGGCTTATGAGGGTCTCTATTTATCCTCATGAGTGACAGGGTTATTTATTGGCTTATGGGGGTCTGTATTGACCCCCATGAGTGACAGGGTTAATTAAGTGCTTATGGAGGGCTGTATTGATGACCCTCATGGGTGACAGGGTTAACTAAGTGCTTATGAGTGTCTGTATTGACCACCATGAGTGACAGGGTAAATTAAGTGTTTATGGGGGTCTGTATTGACCCCCATGAGCGTCGGGGTATTTATTGGCTTATGGGAGTCTGTATTGACCACCATAAGTGACAGGGTAAATTAAGGGCTTATGGGGGTCTGTATTGACCCCCATGAGGGACAGTGTTAAGTGCTTATGGGTTCTGTATTGACCCCCATAAGAGACAGGGTTAATTATATGTATTATGGGGGTCTGTATTGACGCCCCAGAGTGACAGAGTTAATTAGGGGTTTTTGGGTGTCTTTATTGACCCCCATGAGTGAGGGGGTATTTATGTGCTTATGGGGGTCTGTATAGACCCCCATGAGTGACAGGGTAAATTAAGGGCTTATGGGGGTCTGTATTGACCCCCATGAGGGACAGTGTTAATTAAGTGCTTATGGGGTTCTGTATTGACCCCCATAAGAGACAGGGTTAATTATATGTATTATGGGGGTCTGTATTGACCCCCATGAGTGACAGAGTTAATTAGGGGTTTTTGGGTGTCTGTATTGATCCCCATGAGTAAGGAGTTTAATTAGGTGCTTATGGGGGTCTGTATTGACCCCCATGAGTGACGGTGTTAATTATGTGGTTATGGGGGTCTGTATTGCCTCCCATGAGTGACAGGGTAATTATATGTATTATAGGGGTCTGTATTGATCCCCATGAGTGACAGGGTTAATTAGGGGTTTATGGATGTCTGTATTGACCGCCATGAGTGAGGGGGTTAATTAAGTGCTTATGGGGGGCTGTATTGACTCCCATGAGTGACAGGGTTAATTAAGGGCTTATGGGGGTCTGTATTGACCCCCATGAGTGACAGGGTTAATTAAGGATTTATGGTGGTCTGGATTGACCCCCATGAGTGAAAGGGTTTTTTAGGGGTTGGTGGGGCTCTGTATAGAGCCCCATGCATGATAGGGTTAATTATTTTTTATTATTACGCGTCTCTTAAGGACCTATACAGTCCTTTAAGGACCCGTAAGGCGGCAATTTAGAATTTTCATTGCAGCGGAGGTCTCCTGATCTGGATACTTGTTACCATACAGCGACAGTGAAGTAGCTGCAGGTCTATACCAAACACAGAGTTCCCAACGAGAGAGAACGTTGCTCTAGTGAGACTACTCAACACAACTAGGTGAATCTTTGGAGTATATACACTTAAGTGGTCTCCTATTACAGTGTGGATTACAAATACATACCAATGTGTTACAAGTGTATGTTACAGTGTGTAAAGAGAAGATGGATCTTTTTACTCTCTTCAATATGTTACATTAAGGTAGCACAGCAAGCCTTAATTACAGGCACAACTATCTACTCATATTGATACTTACCAACAACTGCAGTATACAATACAACTGCTATTTTTTTGACACCAGTATATACTCTTCTTTTTTGCAATAATCTGCCTATTATTATTATTAACTTTCATTTGTATCATGCCAACATATTCCGTAGCGCTGTACAGGGGAGAAGAATAAGGAAATATACAATAATGACAAGAAGCAAAAAAAGGAGGGCCCTGTTTTGAGCTTCAAGTCTTGTAAGAAGTGCTTTTTCTGAAAGCACCCCACAAGATTAGACACTCACCACTTACAATTTAAAGGTAATGGAAAAGACAGAGACCTGGGATCAGTAGATAAAAAAGGGGAGAAGAATAAGGAAATATACAATAATGACAAGAAGCAAAAAAAGGAGGGCCCTGTTTTGAGCTTCAAGTCTTGTAAGAAGTGCTTTTTCTGAAAGCACCCCACAAGATTAGACACTCACCACTTACAATTTAAAGGTAATGGAAAAGACAGAGACCTGGGATCAGTAGATAAAAAATAGCGAGTTTAGGAAGAAAGTGAGAGGTACATAAGAAGGAAGTTGTGAAAATAAAGAGGATAGGTTATCCATTAGTTAGAAAGGGAGAAAATGTGATATAAAGTGACACTATTATGTAATATGGTATCTGTCCCTAGTGGCCAGGTGATGTAACCTGTAGATGGGAAGAGGAGAGGAGGGCATGATAGGTGAGATGGTTGTGTTGGAGACAAAAGGGGGAGAAGTTAAGAAGAGTCTGAGGAAAAGACAGGAGGATATGAGGGAGAAGCAGGCAAGCAGAAACATTGTGTAAAGAGTTAATACGAATAGGTAGCAGAAGCTGCTAATTGGTCAGGTGTAGAAGATTAGTGTGGCAATAAATTAAAGCTAACAAGGGGTGGGTTGGGTGAGGGGCAGGGAGGGAAGGGATTGAGCCAGGGAGAGAGTGAGAAGAAGACCAGAATTATCTGAAAGCAAATGGAGATGATTTGACATGGGGTATAGGGTTACTGCCCACCACACATGGCTTAACAATCAATGCAAATGATGGGGGATGGAACAGAGGAAATACAATTATATCTAGATGAAAAGTGGATATGTCAGTAGATATAATAAACAGCGTCTGGGGTTTGCTGTTTCTCCTGTTCAGGGTAGAATTGCCTGGTATTTCGGGGCTGGGTCACTCTTTTGAGTGGGACCAGACTGATTTACTACAGGATAGTTCTCCCTGTGTTGGGCACAAGTGAGCTAAAAGAGGTTGCTCTCAGAGTGGCGTATCATGGCCATAGAACTCACCTATTAAGGTTGGTTCTCTGGTGAGCACCTCTGACTTACCTTTTGTTGTTTAATAAACAAATAATAATCACAAAATTAATACATAATCAGGAACAATGGTAGAGAATCCTTAGAAGTCCTGGTACCTGAGTTAGAGGTGATGTTCTTAGCAGCTAGGAGCCAGGGAGAGAGAGAAGGAGACCAAGATTATCTAAGTTATAGGTTATGTTCTTAGAAGCCAGGAGCCAGAGAGAGAGAGGAGACCAGAATTATCTGAGTTAGAGTTGGTGTTCTTAGCAGCCAGGAGCCAGGGAGAGAGTGAGAAGGATACAAGAATTATGTGAGTTAGAGGTGATGTTCTTAGCAGCCTGGAGCCAGGGAGAGAGTGAGAAGGAGACAAGAATTATCTGAGTTAGCGGTTATGTTCTTAGCAGCCAGGAGACAGGGAGAGGGAGAGGAGACCAGAATTATCTGAGTTAGAGGTGATGTTCTTAGCAGCCAGGAGCCAGGGGGAGAGTGAGAAGGAGACCAGAATTATCTGAGTTAGAGGTTATGTTCTTAGCAGCCAGGAGCCAGGGAGAGAGTGAGAAGGACACCAGAATTATATGAGTTAGAGGTGATGTCCTTAGCAGCCAGGAGCCAGGGAGAGAGAGAGGAGACCAGAATTATCTGAGTTAGAGGTAATGTTCTTAGCTGCCAGGAGCCAGGGAGAGATTGAGAAGGAGACTAGAATTATCTGAGTTAGAGGTGATGTTCATATCAGCTAGGAGCCAGGGAGAGAGTGAGAAGGAGACCAGAATTATCTGAGTTAGAGGTGATGTTTTTATCAGCCAGGAGCCAGGGAGAGAGTGAGAAGGAGACTAGAATTATCCGAGTTAGAGGTGATGTTCTTATCAGCCAGGAGCCAGGGAGAGAGTGAGAAGGAGACTAGAATTATCTGAGTTAGAGGTTATGTTCTTAGCAGTAAGGAGCCAGGGAGAGAGTGAGAAGGAGACCAGAATTATCTGAGTTAGAGGTGATGTTCTTAGGAGCCAGGAACCAGGGAGAGAGTGAGAAGGAGACCAGAATTATCTGAGTTAGAGGTGATGTTATTAGCAGCCAGGAGCCAGGGAGAGAGAGAGAGAAGGAGACCAGAATTATCTGAGTTAGAGGTGATGTTCTTAGCAGCCAGGAGCCAGGGAGAGAGTGAGGAGACAAGAATTATGTGAGTTAGAGGTGATGTTCTTAGCAGCCTGGAGCCAGGGAGAGAGTGAGAAGGAGACAAGAATTATCTGAGTTAGCGGTGATGTTCTTAGCAGCCAGGAGCCAGGGAGAGAGAGAGGAGACCAGAATTATCTGAGTTAGAGGTGATGTTCTTAGCAGCCAGGAGCCAGGGGGAGAGTGAGAAGGAGACCAGAATTATCTGAGTTAGAGGTGATGTCCTTAGCAGCCAGGAGCCAGGGAGAGAGAGAGGAGACTAGAATTATCTGAGTTAGAGGTAATGTTCTTAGCAGCCAGGAGCCAGGGAGAGATTGAGAAGGAGACTAGAATTATCTGAGTTAGAGGTGATGTTCTTATCAGCCAGGAGCCAGGGAGAGAGTGAGAAGGAGACCAGAATTATCTGAGTTAGAGGTGATGTTCTTAGCAGCCAGGAGCCAGGGGGGAGAGTGAGAAGGAGACCAGAATTATCTGAGTTAGAGGTGATGTCCTTAGCAACCAGGAGCCAGGGAGAGAGAGAGGAGACTAGAATTATCTGAGTTAGAGGTGATGTTCTTATCAGCCAGGAGCCAGGGAGAGAGTGAGAAGGAGACTAGAATTATCTGAGTTAGAGGTTATGTTCTTAGCAGCCAGGAGCCAGGGAGAGAGTGAGAAGAAGGCCAGAATTATCTAAGTTAGAGGTTATGTTCTTAGAAGCCAGGAGCCAGGGAGAGAGAGAGGAGACCAGAATTATCTGAGTTAGAGGTGATGTTCTTATCAGCCAGGAGCCAGGGAGAGAGTGAGAAGGAGACTAGAATTATCTAAGTTAGAGGTGATGTTCTTATCAGCCAGGAGCCAGGGAGAGAGAGAGGAGATGAGAATTTTCTGAGTTAGAGGTGATGTCCTTAGCAGCCAGGAGCCAGGGAGAGAGTGAGAAGGAGACCAGAATTATCTGAGTTAGAGGTTATGTTCTTAGCAGCCAGGAGCCAGGGAGAGAGAGAGAAGGATGCCACAATTATCTGAATTAGAGGTGATGTTCTTAGCAGCCAGGAGCCAGGGAGAGAGAGAGAGAAGGACGCCGGAATTATCTGAGTTAGAGGTGATGTTCTTAGCAGCCAGGAGCCAGGGAGAGAGTGAGAAGGAGACCAGAATTATCTGAGTTAGAGGTGATGTTCTTAGGAGCCAGGAACCAGGGAGAGAGTGAGAAGGAGACCAGAATTATCTGAGTTAGAGGTGATGTCCTTAGCAGCCAGGAGCCAGGGAGAGAGAGAGGAGACTAGAATTATCTGAGTTAGAGGTAATGTTCTTAGCAGCCAGGAGCCAGGGAGAGATTGAGAAGGAGACTAGAATTATCTAAGTTAGAGGTGATGTTCTTATCAGCCAGGAGCCAGGGAGAGAGAGAGGAGATGAGAATTTTCTGAGTTAGAGGTGATGTCCTTAGCAGCCAGGAGCCAGGGAGAGAGTGAGAAGGAGACCAGAATTATCTGAGTTAGAGGTTATGTTCTTAGCAGCCAGGAGCCAGGGAGAGAGAGAGAAGGATGCCACAATTATCTGAATTAGAGGTGATGTTCTTAGCAGCCAGGAGCCAGGGAGAGAGAGAGAGAAGGACGCCGGAATTATCTGAGTTAGAGGTGATGTTCTTAGCAGCCAGGAGCCAGGGAGAGAGTGAGAAGGAGACCAGAATTATCTGAGTTAGAGGTGATGTTCTTAGGAGCCAGGAACCAGGGAGAGAGTGAGAAGGAGACCAGAATTATCTGAGTTAGAGGTGATGTCCTTAGCAGCCAGGAGCCAGGGAGAGAGAGAGGAGACTAGAATTATCTGAGTTAGAGGTAATGTTCTTAGCAGCCAGGAGCCAGGGAGAGATTGAGAAGGAGACTAGAATTATCTGAGTTAGAGGTGATGTTCTTATCAGCCAGGAGCCAGGGAGAGAGTGAGAAGGAGACCAGAATTATCTGAGTTAGAGGTGATGTTCTTAGCAGCCAGGAGCCAGGGGGAGAGTGAGAAGGAGACCAGAATTATCTGAGTTAGAGGTGATGTCCTTAGCAGCCAGGAGCCAGGGAGAGAGAGAGGAGACTAGAATTATCTGAGTTAGAGGTAATGTTCTTAGCAGCCAGGAGCCAGGGAGAGATTGAGAAGGAGACTAGAATTATCTGAGTTAGAGGTGATGTTCTTATCAGCCAGGAGCCAGGGAGAGAGTGAGAAGGAGACCAGAATTATCTGAGTTAGAGGTGATGTTTTTATCAGCCAGGAGGCAGGGAGAGAGTGAGAAGGAGACTAGAATTATCTGAGTTAGAGGTGATGTTCTTATCAGCCAGGAGCCAGGGAGAGAGTGAGAAGGAGACTAGAATTATCTAAGTTAGAGGTGATGTTCTTATCAGCCAGGAGCCAGGGAGAGAGAGAGGAGATGAGAATTTTCTGAGTTAGAGGTGATGTCCTTAGCAGCCAGGAGCCAGGGAGAGAGTGAGAAGGAGACCAGAATTATCTGAGTTAGAGGTTATGTTCTTAGCAGCCAGGAGCCAGGGAGAGAGAGAGAAGGATGCCACAATTATCTGAATTAGAGGTGATGTTCTTAGCAGCCAGGAGCCAGGGAGAGAGAGAGAGAAGGACGCCGGAATTATCTGAGTTAGAGGTGATGTTCTTAGCAGCCAGGAGCCAGGGAGAGAGTGAGAAGGAGACCAGAATTATCTGAGTTAGAGGTGATGTTCTTAGGAGCCAGGAACCAGGGAGAGAGTGAGAAGGAGACCAGAATTATCTGAGTTAGAGGTGATGTCCTTAGCAGCCAGGAGCCAGGGAGAGAGAGAGGAGACTAGAATTATCTGAGTTAGAGGTAATGTTCTTAGCAGCCAGGAGCCAGGGAGAGATTGAGAAGGAGACTAGAATTATCTGAGTTAGAGGTGATGTTCTTATCAGCCAGGAGCCAGGGAGAGAGTGAGAAGGAGACCAGAATTATCTGAGTTAGAGGTGATGTTCTTAGCAGCCAGGAGCCAGGGGGAGAGTGAGAAGGAGACCAGAATTATCTGAGTTAGAGGTGATGTCCTTAGCAGCCAGGAGCCAGGGAGAGAGAGAGGAGACTAGAATTATCTGAGTTAGAGGTAATGTTCTTAGCAGCCAGGAGCCAGGGAGAGATTGAGAAGGAGACTAGAATTATCTGAGTTAGAGGTGATGTTCTTATCAGCCAGGAGCCAGGGAGAGAGTGAGAAGGAGACCAGAATTATCTGAGTTAGAGGTGATGTTTTTATCAGCCAGGAGGCAGGGAGAGAGTGAGAAGGAGACTAGAATTATCCGAGTTAGAGGTGATGTTCTTATCAGCCAGGAGCCAGGGAGAGAGTGAGAAGGAGACTAGAATTATCTGAGTTAGAGGTTATGTTCTTAGCAGCCAGGAGCCAGGGAGAGAGTGAGAAGAAGACCAGAATTATCTAAGTTAGAGGTTATGTTCTTAGAAGCCAGGAGCCAGGGAGAGAGAGAGGAGACCAGAATTATCTGAGTTAGAGGTGATGTTTTTATCAGCCAGGAGGCAGGGAGAGAGTGAGAAGGAGACTAGAATTATCTGAGTTAGAGGTGATGTTCTTATCAGCCAGGAGCCAGGGAGAGAGAGAGGAGATGAGAATTTTCTGAGTTAGAGGTGATGTCCTTAGCAGCCAGGAGCCAGGGAGAGAGAGAGGAGATGAGAATTTTCTGAGTTAGAGGTGATGTCCTTAGCAGCCAGGAGCCAGGGAGAGAGAGAGAAGGATGCCACAATTATCTGAATTAGAGGTGATGTTCTTAGCAGCCAGGAGCCAGGGAGAGAGAGAGAGAAGGACGCCAGAATTATCTGAGTTAGAGGTGATGTTCTTAGCAGCCAGGAGCCAGGGAGAGAGTGAGAAGGAGACCAGAATTATCTGAGTTAGAGGTGATGTTCTTAGGAGCCAGGAACCAGGGAGAGAGTGAGAAGGAGACCAGAATTATCTGAGTTAGAGGTGATGTTATTAGCAGCCAGGAGCCAGGGAGAGAGAGAGAGAAGGAGACCAGAATTATCTGAGTTAGAGGCTATGTTCTTAGCAGCTAGGAGCCAGGGAGAGAGAGAGAAGGAAACCAGAATTATCTGAGTTAGAGGTGATGTTCTTAGCAGCCAGGAGCCAGGGAGAGAGTGAGAAGGAGACCAGAATTATCTGAGTTAGAGGTGATGTTCTTAGCAGCCAGGAGCCAGGGAGAGAGAGAGAAGGAGACCAGAATTATCTGAGTTAGAGTTTATGTTCTTAGCAGCCAGGAGTCAGGGAGAGAGAGAAGGAGACTAGAATTATCTGAGTTAGAGGTGATGTTCTTAGCAGCCAGGAGCCAGGGAGAGAGTGCCTATATGTGAATTGTATTTACTACTGTAGTATATACAAGAACTGTTGTGTCAGTACAATAACACTGCAGAGAGTATTAGCAGTTATTGTCTACTCATATACAGTACAAGCATTATTACTGTTGATAAATGCACTTTACACTTTCCTGTTTAAGGCCATTTTATACAGGATTATAGAGCTGTTTACAACTACTATTTTGTATTGTATTTAATTGTATTAGACCTTATGTATCTTTGTTTACTAGAATGTTTTAAATATTTTTGTGATCTATGTTTTTATGTACTTTATTAAAAGGTATTTTTTATTTACTTAGCTTTCTACTTTTGTCTGTTCATGAGTGCACTACTATAAGATGCTTTTCTTATATTTTTTGTGGATTTATCATATATGCATCTTGTGCACCGGTGTATTACTCTCTAACAGAATATTATTTTCACATTAGCCGTGCTGATTTAATATATAATATCTCCACCTAAATTATCATCTCCTCAGTTTTCTTTTGCCCCTTGCACTGATGTCCTCATATTTTGCACTCAATGATATTTTATTTTTAAGTTAATATTTAAATATGTTTGTATTGTGTTTCTTCTTTAAATCTTATAACATTATTTTGTTATAGATTTATTTTCTGGAATTGTTGAGGAATTTTCTATAAAGCCAATTGGCTTCAATTCTTGGGCATCACAAATGTTGTTAAGAAAGGAGCTTTGAGCACATACTGTGGCTCTTATATATACTATATTAAATATAAAATACTACATGATTTACAAATTGTATAAACTTCAAACATCAAAACCAATCCATCTATTATCCCACTTAAGTCATAATCTTTTATTGTATTCACATATTATATTAACATTTTTCTTCATTAACCTACTGTCAAATATAGTAAGTTTATAAATGATTATTTTTTTTCCCCAATTTGGTTCAGGAGGTGGTTTTCTCATCTATCTTATCTATATATAGTAGGATCTGATTATCCATCAGCTATTTCCTTAAATGCCCTCTATCCAGAGGAGCTTTTTATATCACAAAGCATACTATTGCAATTGCTTTCTTTGATATGTGCATGATTGTACTTATTGTTCAATCTATAGTAATCCATGTTAGTGGAAAACAAATATTTTTACAACATTTATACGGTATATACTTTTATTTTAAAATGTTGAATGTCATATGTAGAGGAAAATGTTTTAGACAGACATATTTGCAAGCTGGACATCTAAAGTCGCATTTGTTTAGTTGTAGCCAGGTAATATTTTTGAGTTTCTTTAGATGGCCTTTTGAGAGTATATCTTTTAAATTATATCTCCAGCTAGTTGTTTGTGGCTTTAAATCCTTATCTTCCAGTAAGACATTCCAATGTTTGTCAAACATCTTTTTATATTGTTCCATTTTCCATTATAGGAGGCCAATACATCTTACTATGTCTACATTGTTCTTTAAACCTCTAAAAAGAGGCTGCCTAGTGTGGATGGCAGCCCTGATGAAATAAAGAAATGTGCGTCGGGTCAGACAATGTACTATGTGGACCAAGCTGATGATGTCACTAAACAACGTCTGATTGGTGAGATATTATAATAGCTATTATAGTAGCATGCGGTCTACAAAACAAAAGGAGTATGCTTCTCCAAATCATAGTTTAATTTAAATATATCCTCTAGACAGGAACATGGGAGAAAATATATATGAAATTAGAAGCTTATAAGAGCAAGAAGTTTAAGCACAACATTGTTGTTGTTTAGACCCAGTCATGTTCAACTCTCCATGACTCTATAGACCACAGCAAACCAGGTACATCTCTCAGTCACTGCCCCGACGGTGCTTAGACCTCATTATGGTCAAGCTCTCACATCCATATGTTACTACTGGGAATACCATAGTTTGAACTATGCATACCATTGAAAATAATTTAATAAATTTATTTTTTTTAGCTTGCCCAAGCTTGCCATAGCTTTACTCCTCAGAAGCAAACATATTTTAATTCCATGACTACAGTCACCATCTGCAGAGATTGTGTATCCCAGAAAAATAAAGCTTGTCACTGCCTCCACTTCTTCCCATCTATTTGCCAGGAAGTTAGATTGCTGTTTGCCATGATCTTAGTCTTTTTAACAATGAGCAGCAGGCCAGCTTTTGCACTCTCTTCTTTGACCTTCATCAACAGGTCCTTTAGTTCCTCCTCACTTTCAGCCATCAGAGTAGTATTATCAGCGTGTCTGAGGATGTTGATATTTCTTCCAGCAATATTGATTCTGGCTTCGGATTAATCCAGTCCGACCTTATGCATGATGTATTCTGCATATACGTTGAATAAATAAGGTGGCAATATAAAAACCTTGTCACACTCTATTTTCTGATCTTGAACCATTCTGTTGTCCCATGTTTGATTCTGAGTCGAGCTTGTAGAATCTTAAGCATTACCTTTCTGGCATATGAAATGAGTTCAATTGTTTGAGAATTGGAGAAATCTTTGGCACTGCCTTTTTTGAGCATTGGGATGTAGACTGACCTTTTTTAGTCTATTGGCCATTGTTGAGTTTTAAAAATGTGTTGGCATAAGGCAAGTAACACTTTCACAGCATCATCCTGTAGAATTTTAAATAGTTTAATTGGGATTCCATCACCTCCTGCAGCCGTATTATCAGCAAGACTTCCTAGGGCCAATCTCACTTCACTCTCCAAGATTTCTGTCTCCAGCTCATTGGACAAATTATTGAGGTCATCACTGTTGTTAAGATCCTTCCTGTATAGATCTTCAGTGTATTTTGGCCACTCTTCTTTATCTGATCTTCTTCTGTTAAGTCACTATCATTTTTGTCTTTTATCAAGCCCACTTTAGCTTTTCGTATCTGCTTGGTCTGATGATTTTCCCTCTTGTCTTTAATTTAATTTTGAACTATGCAATTTAATTTTGAACTATGGCCTGAGCCGCAGTCAGCTCCAGGTCTTGTTTTTGCTGATTGTATAGAGCTCTTCCATCTTTGGCTGCAAAGTATATAGTCAATCTGATTTCTATATTGTCCATCTGATGAGGTCTATGTGTAGAGTCATCTCGGAGGCTGTTGGAAGAGGATGTTTGCTACGACCAGAGAATTATCTTGACAAAATTCTACTAATCTCTGATCTGCTTCATTTTTGACTCCAATGCCAAATTTGCCAGTTATTCCGTGTGTCTTTTGGTTCCCTACTTTAGCTTCCAATCTCCTATGATGATATTAAGATTTTTTATTGGTGTTATATGCCATGACGTGTTGAATGTCTTCATAGAACTGGACAACTTCAGCCTCTTCAACATCCGTGGTTGGAGCATAGACTTGGATCACTGTGATAAATGGCTTGCCTTGAATTTGAATTGAAATTATTCTGTTATTTATTGGATTGTCACCGAGCACTGCTTTGGCCACTCTTTGATTGACTAGGATGGCTACTCCATTTCTTCTACGGGATTCTTGACCACAGTAGAATGTCTGGCAGTTGTCTCATGTGAAATGTCCCATTCCAGTCCATTTAAGTTCACCAATTCCCAGGATATCAATGTTTAACCTTGTCATCTCATTCTTGACCACATCAAGTTTGCCTTTGTTCATATTTCTAACATTCTATTTTTCTATGCTAAATTGTTCTTTGCAGCAGCTGACTTTTCTTTCCACTCCAGACACATCTGCAGCTGCATGTCCTTTCAGCTTTGGCCTAACCACTTCATTAGATCTGGCACCTTCTGACCTGAGAGGCTTGTCTTCTGGTGTCTCATCATTATGTCTCTGGTTGGGCCTGTCCATAACATTTTCTTAGCAACATTACTGGATTGGGTTGCCAGTTCCTTCTCCAGTGGACCACAATTTGTCTGAACTCTCTGCCAACATCTACCCATCTTGGTTCACCCTACATGCCCCAATAAAATGGATATTTTCTGTCTCTTTATACTGAATAATTGATATTTCCCAGGCAAGTAATCCATTGTATTTACGTCTAGGATAGAAGCATCTTGAGCCACCTTATAACAAACTGTATGGTTCCATAACACAAAGAAAGTCAGAGCTTTCAATATTTTATATCATCTCACTGCTTTAAATTATTTCAGATCATGTCTTTGTTTATCTTTATGATTGTATATCCTCTCCTAAGCATTAATATTATTAATTGCTGTTTTTTTTTAAATACAGACAGGAACATGCACAGAGTAACAAGTCTGGAGAACCAAACTATAGGACATGAATTTTTTCTTGTTGGATTTTCTGACTTTCCAAATGTTCAATTTATATTATTTGTGATATTTTTACTTATTTATATGATGACATTGACTGGGAATCTAGTCATTCTAGTTCTTATTCAGTATGACCACCATCTTCATACCCCAATGTACTTCTTTCTTGGCCACCTAGCATGTATAGATGCCTTGTCTTCCACTGTCACTGTCCCTCGAATGATTGTTGACTTGCTTTCCAAAATGAAGTCCATTTCCCACATGGCTTGTGTAACTCAAATGTTTTTCTTTCTACTGTTTGCGAGTGCTGAGGTTTTCTTGCTGGCTGCAATGTCTTACGACAGATATGTTGCCATTTGCCAACCACTGCATTACACCTCTATTATGTCTTGGAAGGTTTGTATCCTGATGGCATCAGGTGTATGGGGGCTTGGATTTACCAATGCTTTTATACATACCATTAGTACACTTAGACTGACATTTTGTGGACAAAATATTATTTACGGTTTCTTTTGTGACCTCCATCTGGTATTACAGCTCTCATGCACTGACAGCTTTATAAATTTCCTTAATCTATACCTTTCTTCTGTACCTATGGCATTTCTTGCCCTTGGATTCACTTTTTTTCCATATTTGCACATATTCAGGTTGATCTTGAGGATCCCGACCAAGGAAAGGAAACATAAAGCTTTTTCTACATGTTCCTCACACCTGACTGTTGTCTTTATCTTTTATGGAACTATTTTATTCACATACCTTCATCCTGCTCCAACTCACCATGATATTGGAGAAAGAATAATATCTGTCATTTACACAACAATTACTCCATCAATAAATCCGTTCATTTACAGTTTAAGAAATATGGAACTGATAACAGCACTTAGAAAACTCATAATGAAGACGCAAAAACATTAGGATGAGATTTGAAGCTAAACATAATTTCACAGTGATGGATTGTCCAAGATTATATATTAAACTAAATACCATTTAGAGCTAATTGTAGAAAAAATATTTTCAAACCTGACAGATTTAGGACCATATTAAATTCCAGCCCCGTAAGTCCAACGTGATGCACGTAATGGCTTGAAATTTGGCTGAGTTACATTGCTATTAAATTAGAAGGGGCTTGGTCGTAGAACCTTGGATTTGCAGCCTTGCAGATGATCAATTAGTGTAGACTGTAGTTACAGGTTTAGAAGGAGCCAATGGAAAAAGAGATTGTTAGTGTTGCGTCACTGAAAAAGGGGAGGGTAAATTTCAAAGTCCTACGGACTTCAATTACAGTTTGCGATTGGACCCACATTGCAGATTAATCCAATGTTTATAAATTGATAAATATGATATTCTATTACATGCGAGTTACAGTATATATCTTAACATATTGATTGCAGGGATGAATATAACATGGAATATAAACATGAAATAAAGCATTTTTCAGGGGCGATTTGCAGGCTTGACAATGTTGTGCTATTAATTCTAAGACCTAACATAACTTTCACTTTTAATAAATGTACAGTTGTGTGTTTTGATTTGCAATACAAGTGCTACATATTGGTCTTTTCCCAGCTTGCGGGTCCTCTTGGGCACAAGTTGGGCTTTGGGCTCCATTTGCGTGTTACAGGATTGATCACGAGTGACTTTGTTGCAATTTAGTAGCATGATTGGAATCATAGCTTGACAAATCAAAGGATTTATGGCCACAAAGTGCAACGTAGCACAAATAGTAGGCTATTTTGGGCCCTCCTGCATCTTATCCCGCAAGTCCTCTGCAGGCTGCATTACGGGGCTAATTTAATAGCCGTAAAACGTAAAATTTGAGTTACGGGCTATGTTTTTAAATGTAGCCCCAATTTAATGTGGGTATTAGTTTTTTAAATGATATATTGTTACTAGTGACTTGCCTGTCAAAAAATGACGGTCAATAAAATATTAAAGCTTGGAATGCTGTTTGTGACACAATGTGATTATCTGAGACTCTTAACCTTTTTTAATCTACAAAGAACAAAAATGTATAATAAACTTTTTTTCTTTTTTAGAAATGAACTGTTGAACCATATAAAACTTTTGAATTGTTATGTATGCAGTAATAATGGGAAAATATATGAAATTTGTATGAATAGGCATTGTGAACCATGACATAAAGGTTTCTAACATGCAGCTTATATTGTAAACAGTGTTGAATTAATTATTTTTAACAATACTAACATCAATAGGTCAACTTTGTAAAAATTAGTATTTTAAACCATTACAGAATGCTTCTTAACATGTAACTTGTATTTGAACTCCTGCTTAAGCACATAGGTATTGAATCCAGAGGAAGGCAAACAGTAAAAAAAAAAATTTCCAACTTAGCCAATTGTATCAAAGGGGAAAAAAATAATTCCTGGCAATCAGATTACTCCCTGGATGAATCCTGTCTATTTAATTATACATTTACATTTGTAACAAATGATTATGCTGCTATTGACATAAATCCTTAATAACATTCAAGAAATTAACTTTTCAAACCTTGTAAAATACAATGTCAACAATGCAAACATTAATGTAAGGTAATAACATTTAAAATGTAATTATTTAAAAATATAGTGATCTTGAATATTAAATCCAGAGGAAGGCAAACCAAAAAAATAAGTACAACTTTGTCAATTGTTTCAAAGTGGGCAACAAAAAAAAATCCCTCCTGACCCCATTAACTGACGAATGGATTACTCCCTGTATCAATACTATCTATATCATGAAACATTAGAATTTTGCAACAAATGATGATCCTGCTACTAACATTAAACCTTAATTACATAGAATGAAACAACTTTTAAGTCCTTTGAAAATAGATTTTTAACATTACAAACATGAACCTAAAGTATTAAAATGGAAATCGTAAAGGTAAGAAAATAAAGGTAATAAAGGTAACTTTTTTGTGGTGCCGATCCTGAGAAAAGTGACTTCTAAGACATTCCATTTATTTATTTATTTTGTCTGTCAGAGTGGTTCCTTTTAAAAGAGCCCAGCATTTTTTTATTTTTGTCTATGGGATATAACCACTGTTTGCTGTTGTTGTTTTTTGTTCTTTTTTTAAATTGCTGTAGTTGATGAAAATGGCACATAGAGTTTCCAAACTGAAATAGTGGTACTCTAAAAAGAGACCCCCAGACATCAAAGTTTGTCCGCGGGGTATAACCACTGTTCTCTATGTTTTTTTACATTTTATACAGTTTCCTTAGCAAAATAGTGGTCCTCTAAAAAGAGCCAGAGTGACATAAAATTGCGTCTATAAGTTGTGAATTTGACGTAGATATAAGAGCACTGTTGCTTATTGAATTGGGTTATTTGTGGCATAGTTGCAAATTCGTTTTTGTTTGTAATTGAATTTACAGTACTTCATAGTAGACAATGTTTTTGTAAAAATGTGTCCATCATCTAATAAATTACCCTGACTTTGGTTGTGTTCAATATAAACTTTTATTTACTCTGGATTCTGGATTCTTGCATCGTGAAAATGCAACATACAGTTGGCCATGGGAAAATACTGGTTCTTCTAAAAAGATTCCAACAAATTTAAAAGTTTATCCTTGTGATTTATGAATGGCCATGGCAAATGCCATAATGATGGGAAATTGTCTTCTCTGAAGTACAAAAGACAAGGAACTGTCACTTGGTGCCAAATCTATTCTTGGTAATTCTCTCATTGAGAATTTCTGTATTTATGAAATGAACTTTTAGTTCTTGGACAATTAACCTGGTCCCATTACATAGTCCCTTTTTTGGGTTCATATTTCGTAGTAACATGACAATTGCACCTTGTTTAGCTGCAAAATATGTGGTGGCATTCCAAATGGAGTTAATGAGTTAATAAATTCAGTTGAAAAGTTTGTCTGAGTTTCTTTGTCATCACCAAGCACACAAGCTGCACTGTGATAATTTTTTTGTAGTGCGTCTATTAATTTTAATATTTCATTATTCAGAAGCAATAAATCTTTATTATTGGACGTTAATATTACTTTTGTTGCAAGCTCTGCATAATCGTTGTTACTTATTGTATTTCGGAATATTGCCGATATAATGTAATGGTTGCAAATCATATGAGATGAAATTTCCACTGTATCATCAGGTAAATTCTGAATTTGTTCTGTTTTTCCTTCTCCAATCTTGATGATCCACTCATTGAATTAATTTTGTCCTTGTGATCTCATATTTTGTTCTAATTTGAGGTGAGTAAAGAGTTTCCATGGTGTACTTGGCTTAATACATGTTTCTACAATGTCTGTTTAATGGAGTTTATAGAAATGCAAGCTTCCACATTAATGTGCGCATTATACTTCATGAGCAAATGTGGATTGTATGGCACCACATATCTGTTATCCACTTTTTTTGCACAAAAAATGGCATTTTAGCCTTCCCTTCTATATAATGGATAGCCATCACAATTGGCATAAGTTTTGTCTCTATAATCTTTTGGAAATTCTTTAGTGCAAGTTTTATTTTCCATACATGGTGATTGTGGATTAATATCTCCACATGGTGCATGAATCATGCGATTAGTTACAATTTCATAAAGTCTACCATGTATTTCTGGATCTGGTAGTTTAGCAATCATGACTGAATCCACTTTATTACCAGTATCCATTATATATTTTTCTTGAAGAATTATAAGCATATGCGCATGTGGAAGGCCTCTTTTTTGAAATTCTATGGAATAAACATAAGCCAGACATTTGCCAAATAACTGAGTTATGGTTATGTCACATATTAATTTAGTTAATTTGATTTGAAGACTCTTGCCACCAAATCTGGTCTGTCGGAAGCAGTTTGTCCAATTAACATATGCTGTGCAATCTCTGGCCATTGTGGATTACATGTAAATGCAATAAATAAATCTGGTTTTCCACATTTAGTTACAATAGCCATAGCATCATTGTATCTTTCTCGCATATTGCGAGGAGATCCTTGGAAAGAAGAAGGTAAAATGATGGCTTTGCCAGCTGCAAGCTCTCTGTTTGTAGCTGCCTCAGCGACATAATCCATCAGTCCAGAATACTGTTCTACATGTAGTTCATCTTGTTTATATTTGATGAAATTTAAATTATTTGCCTCAACTTGCAAATATGAATCAATGATCCATTGTTGTGTCAGTTTTCCACCACATAAAATTGGATTAAATCCATCTCTAATGGCAGTTTGAGCGACTTTAAGTTCAAACATGGAAATGCTATTTCTAACACGTACTTTTGAATTTGGGTAACTCTCAAGTGTTAATTTAGATTGCCATCCGGCTTCTACATTTGGAATAAAAAAATGGATATGTCATTGGATCTAAATTTGTACTTAAGATACTTATGTTGATAAAAGGTTGCTCCTTATTTCTGGTATATATTCTAATATCCCTCTGAAATGGTGGTTCTTCCTTATCATTTTGAAAGACTATTGCAACCTCATTTGATGTTGCTAAGTTGCAACATCGTTTATCAGTATGGCAATCTCTTTTAAGAACCATATTGACTTTTGGGATTGGTAACTGATGTACTTCTGCCTGAATTATTTTTTCTTGTTCTATTTCTGACAATTTTTTATAGGCTTGAGTGTACAGGTTTTGGGCCATCATTTTATAAACACAATGGGTAAGCATTTTTTATTTTCTGGATGCTGAATACGTTGTTCAACAGCTTCCATAGTATCTAGGACATGTAGTTGAGCAAATTTTCTTTGCTGTCCTTCCTCTGGATGTTAATTAGAAGTACAATGGTAAATTTGTCCTTGTACTTTAAACAGTAAGGACCATGTCCTGGCACATTAGCAGCTAATGTTGCACCCATAGATGCAAAGGATAAGGCACAAATGTAGGATCTTATGTTTGTTTTGAAATTTTGGTATTTAGGGAAAGAAGGCTCTGTCATAATACTTTTTAAATATGTTGGGAATTGTTGTCTTTGTGTAAGTCTTACCTTGCCTTTTTGACAGCAACTAATGAACTGGCCATCTCTGGGTCTTTCCTGTTGGAAATGATAAGCCCCACAAAACTGACAGACAATATTCATATTACCACTATTATGAGCCTCTACTGCTAAAGATTTAAGTAAAGGGAAATTGTGAGAAGATATATCAATGTGTCTAAATCCTCATTAGAATTCTTATCTGATTGTTTATCCACATTTTCTAAATGCTTTTGTTTTTTAGTAGCCTTCTTGGGCTTGCATGTTAGTTTGTCAGCCGCTAGTCTTTTGCTAGCGAATCTCTCCTGTTCTTTTTGTTGTCGAATTTCCTTCTGCTCCGGCGTCTGATGATCTGCCCATGTTTTTTGACGTTCTCTAGTTTGACATCTTTTCTTTTGCTGTTTCTTGTCAGTATCTGCCATATTAGTCTGTAAATAAAAGTAGTCCATTAGTACTTTTGCTCTTTTGTTTATTTATTTATTTTAACTGAATGTTTTTGTTTTTTTTCTCATATCCAGTCTTGTGTGCATTACTAAGCACATTTTGAGGTTAACTTTCTGAGGTTAGACTTATCAGATTAGTTAGGTTACAGTCTATGTTGTGAAAGGTTTTCAGCAAATCTGACAGTTCCTTCTATTTTGTATATGTTAACAGGATTTCTTGTGTTATCCTGTTTTGTTTGTGGCAGTGTTGTTATTATGTCTTTAGTTGTGTTTTTTTGTGCGCTACTGTTGTCATTAGGTGTTTCACGTATGGAGTTGGGCTTAGAGGGTTTTGCAGCAGAAATATTATGTATCCTTCCATTTTGTATATATTAAGAGCATTGTGGTTTTCTGTTTAGTGTGCACCACAGTTACCATTAGGGGTTAGAGTAGGCCTTTTTTTTTTTCTTCCTTTTCTGTTTTGCATGCGGCAATGTTGTTAATGGGGGTTTGCGGTTATGGGGTTATGTTAAAATGTTAGCTTGCAGTACATTTCCTCAAAGGCAGACACAAAACAGGATAGGTACTTCCATTTTATATATGTAAACAGCAGTCCTTTTATTTAATTTTTTACTTGTAATACTGTACCTCTTTTGTTCAAATGTGTTATGTTGAAATTGCTGTAGAGATGATGAGAGTCTTCACACAGTGTCTGTTGAGAATTAAAGAGAGATGGAAATGTTAAAATAACATGTAATTTTTTTTTTTTAAGTAAGAGCATTTAAAACAAGATATATTATTCCATTTTGTATGTATTCATAGAGGTTTAGCTTATAGGGTTAGTCTTAGTGAGTGGTGCATATAAATAGGATAGATCATTGCATTTATTATGTTTTAAGAACATTTGTTGTATTATTCTGGTTTGTGTGCACCACTGTTGTCGTTATAGGTTTAGTTTACGGGGTTAGACTTAGAGGTTGTTGCATAGAAAACAGGATATATTATTTGATTTAGTATGTGTTAACAACATTTGTTGTAGTATCCTGTTTTGTGTCCTCCACTGTTGACAGGATATGTTTTTATTGTGGGGTTAGTCTTATAGGTTGTAGCAAATAAAACAGGATATATTTTTAATTTTATATATGTTAACAACATTTTTTGTAGTATCCTGTTTTGTGTGCTACAGTATTGTCATTATGGATTTTTTTTGTTTTGTGATATTTTGCTTAGAGGTTTAGTTATGTTGCAGTGCATTTTGACATTGGAGCACACCAAAGAGGATAGATGTTTTTTTTTACTTGTTATACTGTACCTGTTCTGTTGAATTATTAGTTGTGTATAAATGACAGAGGGTCTCCTGCTGCCAATGTTCCTGCGACCCTCTTTAGGCAGTGTCTTTTGAAAAAAATAGAAAAGCAAATGTTGAAGTATGACAATATTCGTAGTAGTATACTGTTTTGTGTGCACCACAGTTGGCATTACAGGTTTAGGTTATGGGGTTAGGCTTGGAATTTGATGCACATAAAACAGGATATATTCTTTTATTGTATTTATTTATTTATTTATGTGTTAACAACATTTATTGTAGTATCCTGTTTTGTGTGCGCAGCTAATGTCATTAGGAACTTTTTTTTATTTTTTTTATTTGTGATATTCTGTTTTGTGTGCGTCACTGTTAGCATTAGGTTATAGGTTGTAGGTTATGTGGTTAGGCTTAAAGGGTTAGTTATGTTGCAGTGCATTTTGACATTGGCGCACATCAAACAGGATACTTTATTTTTTTTATTTTTTACTTGTTATACTTTACCTGTTGTGTTGAATTATTAGTTGTGTATAAATGCCAATCTTCCTGCGACACTCTTCAGGCAGCGTCTGTTAAAAAAGATAGACAGAAATGGAAATGATTAAATATTATAAAAAAATATTTTTTTTGAGGAAATTATATATTTTTTTAATGAAATGTATTTTTATACATTACCTGTTGTTTTTAATTTCTTGTCTGTAAATTGCGCAGATTTGACAGTCCGTGTTACACCGTGCACTGCTGCAAATTATTCAGTGACACTGTTCAAAAGCAAATTGTGAAATGCAGTGTAAATATATATGTATATGTATTTGTTTGGTAAAACCATAAGTTATGTTTTAAAATATACATTAACAAAAACTATGTTCTTTTGAAATATCTAGCATTTCTTGCATGTCAATATTTAAAATGTAAGTTTTTTTTGTAATTTTTTTTATTTTTTATTGAAAATGTTCAGACAATTCAAAAAATGCAACAACATTTAAATAGAATAATACTTCTCCTGTTTCACTTATTTATACAATACAATTCACATAAATATTAAATATCGAAAAAGAAAAAAAAAAAGAAAAAAAAAAGCAAACACACACAATGTTACCGGACCGGATAGCCCTGGGGAAGAAAGGGTTAGGGGGAGGGGAGAGTTGTCTATAATTTCACACATCCAGAAAGAGAATGATCTCTGTCAATCATGCTTTTTATCCCATATTGTCCACTTTTTTAGTGGAAGACTGGAAATCCCGAGTTTTTCTATATTTCTTTATAATAATCTCGTTTTATTAATTTTTATCAAAATTTGAGAACAATTGGGAACTTTTTCTTGTTTCCAATTTGAGGCAATAGAATTTTTTGCTGCCATAAAAATCTGGATCAGAGGTGCTTTAGCTTCCAGCATGACTTCCTTTGGGAAAATATGAAATATTGGTATTTCAATCTTAAAGGGGAGATCTATCCCAAAAATAATTAATTAATAATTTTATTTGAGAAAAAACGTCTCTATAGGCCATTCTTTTCTCTCCTCTTTTTCCCACATTTTATGACAAGATGTTTTAATGGGGATCTATTTTTTTTTTTAATTATATTATGACATTTAGCCATTAAATGAGATTTGTCTTTTTCTAGTATTAATTTTTCACAATCTGTCTGATTTCTTCAAATTTCTATAATAATACCCAAGGCCTTCAACTGTTCACTCATTTGGAGATATTCAAGCCACAATGAGTTAGATACTTTATATTTTGATCACTACATCTTTAAATGACATAATGGAACCTTTTTGAAAGATATCTCTGAGGTATACCGCCCCATTTTTAGCTAGAACTGCCAATATTGGGATATCTAATTCCCGAGCCATAATATCTAGTGGGGTTATTGGGCTTGGGAATGGAATTAAAGTATAATTTTGAGTTCAATTTTCCCAATATTTGAAGTTATTTCTTAATGTTTCTCCCATAGCTTCTAATTTAATAGAGGTCGATATTATTTTTTTTGTAAGATTATGCTTTGTAGCTCTTTTTTGATCGTCATTTTGTTCTCAATTTGGAATCAGTGCCTGGATTCCTTTTGGTCACTCCATCTAATTATGTGAGCTTAAGATATTGCGTACTGAAAATTCTGAATAGAGAGGTAAGCCATACCCCCTTTTTGAAATGTATTAATTAAGTTTGTTGAGTTAATTCTCATTTTTTTACCATTATAAATAAATGTATACAAAGTCTTTTGAAAAGTATTTATGTGACCTATTGAAAAATGATAGGGTATACTTCTCATTAAATATGTTATTTTGGGGACTATCAACATTTTTGCTGCTATTATTCTACCTGACCATGAGTCATATTAATGACTCCATCTTTCTATGGAGGCTTTCAAATTTAACAGAGTGAGCTTATAGTTTTGCTCTGTCATTTGATTGAATACTGGGTATATTTCTATGCCCATATGTATTATATTTTTTTGCCATGTATATGAAAAATGAGTCTTTAATTGTCTATCTTCTTCTGGTTTTTGATTTATCATAAATGCTTCTGATTTAGTTATATTTAATTTGTAGTATGAGATCTTGCTAAATTCTTTTATGATTTGTTGAAGGTTTTCAATAGAACAAATTGGGTTTTCCAAAGACAGGACAACATCATCTGCAAACATTGTTATTTTATGTTCAGTGACCCCCACTCTTATACCCTGGATGCCTTTATTTTCTCTGTCTGGTACCATTAGAGATATTAAATGGCTTTGACTTATTCCCAAGGCCCACGACAGAGGCGGTTGGGGCCCCATAAAGTCCAAATTCCCGAGTTCAGACATACGAAAATCCCCTAAACAAGAGAAAAAATGTCTGCAGAAAAAAACAAACACGAGTCTCACCTCGGAAACCTGCATTAACCTCAGAACCAACCTTAACGTAACAAACATCCACACGCACGAAAAATGGCGGAACTGTGCTTACCTACAAACAGTCAAAACACACCAAATACTCACAAAAACGACATAAAAACCTTACCCATAGCAAGGGAGGACCTCTGAAAGTGAAGTTACACCTCCATTTAAGTACAAATTCCCGAGTTCAGGCACACGAAAATCCCCTAAGCAAGAGAAAAAATGGCCGCCGAAAAAAATGAAAATGAGGCTCAAAGACCCAGGACCGCTCAGTCACCTACAACTTACCCAAGAAGGAATCCGAGATAAGTTTGGAAACCTGGAAAAACTGCAGGGGATCCGAGATAAGCTCCGAGCCCTGCATTAACCCCACATTAACCATCACAGTGGGGGTCCCGATTGCACGCGATCGGGGACACTCGCTGCAATCAAAATTCCTGCATTACAGGTCCGTAAAAGGACAGTAAAGGTCCGTAAAGGACCCGTTGGAAAAGAAAAAAACCTTAACACTGTCACCCTGTCAATCATGGCGGTCAATACGGACCCCCATAAAACCCTCATTAAACCTGTCACTCATGGGGGTCAATAGAGACCCCCATAAGCCCTTCATTAACCCTGTCACT
The DNA here is from genome assembly GCA_027410445.1 of Discoglossus pictus. NCBI lineage: Eukaryota > Metazoa > Chordata > Amphibia > Anura > Alytidae > Discoglossus > Discoglossus pictus. Next base: position 5,754,705 of record CM050172.1, on the reverse strand, counting down.
CATGGGGGTCAATACAGACCCCCATAAGCCCTTCATTAACCCTTTCACTCATGGGGTCAATACAAATCCCCATAAACCTCTATTTAACCCCATCAGTCCCATAAGAGTATATTAACACCATTATGGGCCTTTTACAACACTACATTAACCACATAAGTGCCATGATGGTTCTCAAGGACCATCATGACACTAAGTATAAACACTATACTGCACTAGACCCCCCCAATAAAACATTAAATATCAACTACACACCCTCTACACTAACCTTTTAACATCTACACTACCTACCCCCTATTAACCCCCACCACTCTAATTACACAAAATAAAAAAGCCTAAAGTCACAAGAAAAAAATATCTACATTACATGAAAAAAAAACCTAACTCACAAAAAAATAAACTACATTACACAAAATAAAAAAACCTAAGTCACAAAAAATAGAAAAGGAACATTACAGAAAAAAAATAAACATTACAACCCCCCCTCACTACAAAAAAAATAAAAATAAACACCTGAAAAGGAAATACATAGAATACAAATACATATAATACAAATACATACAATACAATTACATACAATTACAATACAATTACATACAATTACAATACAATACACACCTATCTAATATACATAACACAATCTATCTAAATAAATACCATAATCTAATATACATGCTATCTTTTTAATAATACATTCCCAATCTATCTAAATAAATACCACAATCTATCTACAATACATCCTATGCTATCTATATAAAACACATACCCCTAGCTAACATACAATAAATGCTATCTATATATTAACTAATCTAAGTCTAAGCTAAAATAAAATAATTAAGACCACTTACCTTTGCAGATGTCAATTAGGATCAGCCACCTACGAAAAAAAAAAAAATTAGTGCAACATGTTTACAGTTCTAAAATAAACATTCTATACATTCTATACATTCTATACATTCTAAATATTCTACTCACCTTTCCGGCATGTCCCGTCCGGCATTTTTTAAATCCTTCTCCGGCGCGGAACCTGTTAAAAAAAAAAAAACATTAATAGACATACCTCAAAATAAAATAAACATAATCTACATTCTACTTACCTCCCCGCGATGTCTCCGGCCTCCTCCAGATCCTCTTCTGCCGCACTCCTGGACATCACCGATGCTAATGAGGCTCCAGGAGAATTTTCCGGAAGAAAATAAGCAATGGTGCCTTCTGATTGGTTGAAAACGCTGTCTATCAAATTCACCCAATCAGGAGGCGCCAATGTGTGCACCAATCACAAACGGATACACCTTAAAATCCCACGCTGATTGGATAATGCACCTATCAATCTTTATGTAAAACAATCACAAGGAGCAGATGCCTTCAGCCAATCACAATGGAATACACCCCCACAGGGTGATTGGTTGGAGCCTCTGCACATTATGATTTGTTGCACTGACAATAGCCAATCACAATGGAATACACCCTCACGTACTGATTGGTGAAGGATTTGCGCATTCTCATTGGCTATTGTTAATATCAATCAATATTACAGCCAATGGGAAGGCGCAGATCTTTTCACCAATCAGTACGTGGGGGTATATTCCATTGTGATTGGCTGATGGCAATAAAGCCTTACGATTGGTTCAAATAAAGATGGATAGGTGTGTTATCCAATCACCGTTGTATTTTGGGGTGTATACTTTTTTCATTGGTTCACTAATGGGGTCTTCTTATTGGCTGAATTTGATAGACAGCCTTTTCAGCCAATCAGAAGCCACCATTGCCAATTTTATTCTGGAACACTCCATAGGAAGGTCATTAGCATCTGAGACATCAGCCAGGGTGGATGTGTGTCGTTTTTTTTCTTTTTCTTCATGTGACGAGGCCGGAGACATCGCGGAAAGGTAAGTATAATGTAGATTGTGTTTATTTAAATTTGGTTTATGTTTACTAATGGAATGTTTTTTTTTACAGGAGTATCGCCGGACAAGCAAAGATTTACATTGTTTAGAATGTTTAGGTATTTCATGTAAACGTGTTGTATTAATTTTTTGAATCTTTTTTACTGTAGGTTGCTGATCTGAAGAAACATCTCAAAGGTAAGTGGTCTTAATTATTTTATTGTGGCTTACAATTAGGGTAGCTATATATATATAGATAGCATGTATTGTATATTACATAGATAGATAGGGGGATGTATTATTAGATAGTATTGTATATTAGATAGTGGGATGTATATTACATTATATAGTGGCATGTATATTAGACAGTGGCATGTATATTAGATAGTGGCATGTATATTACATAGTGGCATGTAAATTACATAGTGGCATGTATATTAGATAGTGGCATGTATATTAGATAGTGGCATGTATATTAGGGGTGTATTGTATTTAATGTAATTGTATTGTATTTTATTTAATTGTATTGTATTTTATTTTATTTAGTATTATTTTATTGTATTGTATTGTATTATATGTATGTATTATATGTATTTCATTTTCAGGTGTGTAATTTTTTAAAAAAAATTGGTAGTGAGGGCGGGTTGTAATGTATTTTTTTATTTTCTGTAATGTTCCTTTTTTTTTTTTGGTGACTTAGCTTTTTTTTTTGTTCTGTAATGTACATTTTCTATTTTTGGTGATTTTACTTTTTCTTATTTTATGTAATGTAGATTTCTGCTTTTTGAGGAATTTAGTTACTTGAGGCACACAGTACACTCACATTGTGTGACAAACAGCATTTCAACACTTTCTTTTATTGACCGTCATTTTTTAGAAACGGTTCCTGAAATGTCAAATACGGATATTAATAATTAAACATCTTTCCAAACATAAACATCTCATTGCCGTCATTTTTTGATGGGCAAGTCGTTTGTTTTATATAACATGCAGCTAGCATTTGGATGGTTAGGGAGGGGTAGCCTTATTTAGGGTTAGCTGAATGCTTTTTCCTTTTCCCACCCTCCCTTCTCTCCTTCCCCCCTTTTTTCTCTTCTTATTCCTTCAGGGTATAGCCTCTTTAAAAAACATTCATATATTCAAGCAATGTGTACCCACCGGATAGTTTTTTCTTCACAGCTGTGTATATCACATAAAAAATAATCCTACCAGTTCATATGCAGGATGTTCACTTCACTGGTGCATTTCTGCTTCTCTTACTGTGGTGTCATCTTTGGTGAGAGCGTTGGAGGAGGAAATCTCTGTGTGTGTGAGGGGATTTCTCTTGCAATTTCTCTTTCATTTTGCACACAAGCTCCTTTACCCCAATCATAATAACTGGTGTTGCCCCATCTCCAACATCTCCAACACTCTGTTTAAGGCTGTTTGAGGCTGTCTGGAAGTGCTCCATCCGAATCTGGCCGGTAATGCTAAGTTCCCTGCATCACTGCAGTTTTGGCGCAAAACTGGCCCATTAGCTGTTCATTCTGACAGCTTCCTGGGCATGGACTAACTCCTCCAAAGTGGACTACTTTGAATCTTGACACCATATAAACTCCAGGATAATTGTTTTCTATTCTCAACTTTTTACATTGTTACTGAAGCAGAATCCATGGGCATTGTCATGTCTCTAGTTGATATCAGATTACTGAAACACAAACATGGAACAATGACACTTACTTTTTTAGAAAATATAAAAGAGAACATGGTTTGCATTGTCTATTGATTAGTGTTGTGGGTTTTTGACCACACAGTTTTTAGCTTTGGATTTCCAAGGATTCAGACAATGGATTGAGCTGATGGATATGAGGTCACAATTATCCAGCCCAGAAAGTCCAAAATATCTGGAAGCCCGAAAGAGTGTACAAAATAGTTGACAAGCGTCAGATAAAACACCAAATTTATAATCACCAGTAGCACCATTGTCTGTTCTTGCAAGACCTTCAATATGAGAACTTTGAAAACCAGACACATTCTTCTTCATCCTCCATGCATGTCTCAAGATTGATATAAGGCTGAATCCAATGTAGATGAGAATGAGAATAGATGGCAGAAAACAGCCAAATGCCATATTAAATAACAAATACGTTGCATTTATATCTATTGAATAATCACCAGTGATTGTGTTGCCTGTCATATTCTTATCATATTCTAGCTTTATTATCCAAAAATATGGGATATTAATGGCAAATATGCAAATTATTGATCCCAATTGCAATTGAGTAACAAGGCTGGAGATTCTCCTTTTCAATTAATTGAAGAATTGATTTGAAAGGTTGACAAGTTTAAAAAAATAAAAGAAGCCAAGCCAAGTGTTGTGTCAGATGATTGTATACATCAAAAAATAGAGAACAAAGACTGATGCGATCATCACTTCTTTGGCAACTAGTCAATAAAGGTTAAAAGAAATCATACTTCCATTAAAGATTATGGTGCACTGTAGCAAGACATTGGCAAGCCCTATGGCTACAATAATTGATCACAGACACCAAGGCTAATGTTTGTTTTCCAGTCTCTGAAGTATATAGCTACAATTGATGAGTTTAGGATCCCCCAGATATCAGTGTTATAATATTATTTATTAACAGCATTATCTGTGCAGTTGACTACATTCTTATTGATATAGTCTTTTTTTCTTATCTTCAGCCTACAATAGTGGACAAATCCGACCCAATACAAGACTGTACCGAAATAATCTCATGTAGGTCAGGTGTTCTGGAGACTGTACAGTAGGTGTGAGATTTAAATGTTCCTCTTAATGTGCTCACTGATTTGTCAAAAGTCAAAAACACAAATTAAGGGTTATGGACAAACTCAGTTCTTTTACTTACTACTGTACAACAGACTGCATTTTATAATCATTTTAATGGGTGTTTTACCAGATGCAAATATTCAGTGTAGCCAATATTCTGAGCTTAGAGTTACTAAATGCAAACCTTCACCCCAATTTACATAGAGTAAAAGCAGGAATGACTACTAACGAGAAGGTTGAGTGTTTTTAAGCCAATATTGTTAATGATTATTTAAAGGGATATGTAAGTTTCCTGGATTATGAATGCATCTGATAGGGAGAATTAATAGTATATAAAAAAATGTTTGAGTGAAGATTCCAGATATGCTCCAACTCTTCCTGCCATTTAGATACAGGAATTGTCTGTTATATGCTGGCAATTTACCTTGAAGGAATGGGCCTCTTGGTGACCGGCAGTCATATCAATCCTTCTTAAATAAAATACACTATAGTCTATGGTGTATGTATTTCAGAAGCATGGCTTTTAATATGGACTCTCTCACTTAATTTCTAAAACAGGAACTCACCCCAGACAAAGGATTTCCATCCCCAGTTATATCACAGAGGGCTGAACACATTTAAATCCCCCGCCCAGATTTGTATCTACCAATAATATTAGTGGACAACTGGAGGCTTGGCTTGACCACTGTAGTGTGTGAAACAAGGGGCCTATCCCACATGGCCCCAGAGCGTCAAAATGAAAAAAGACCTGTAATTACCCCAACCTCCTGCAGTGCCATATTGTGGAGAAGAAATGGATTACAGTAAAAGCACAATACACACAATATCATAGAAAATGTCATTTTCCTCAGTAACCAATATGGCTGTAACATGGTTTAATCCACAAGAGGAAAATTGACCTTCACAAGCACACCCCTCTGCGACTCAGCAAAGAAGGGGTAATCTCGCCGTATTGTCTGATGAGCTGACTGCTCCATTCTGGTGTAAGTCATTGTCGTTTTTGGAAAAAAATAGTCTGCAAGAGTCCATAGTCCAGTGTCCACAGGGTAAAAATTCTTCACTATGCTTCAATAGGACCACTAATGACACCCAGGCCACAACATTTTGGGCATAGCCTCCATGGTGCAATTTTTAACCACCTCACCTTGGCCATGGCACATGCCCCTTCCGTCCCCATCCATTGGGGAAAACAATTTCCTTGGGCAGCTGCAGGGGAGACAAAGCAGTAGGGGTAGATGATGAGCCACACCATAGGGTACCCTCCTTTCCAATCCATGAATACTGGCCCACCCATGTAGTTCTTTGCCAGCGCCACCCTCCCCAGCTAGGCCAGTACATACAGCTGACTTACGGCATCTAAAAAATGCCTTGGGCCTATAAGTTCACCCAGTCCAAAAAGTCCAAGGGTGATACCCAGTCCAGGTGACAGTTCCCAAGATGACATGGCTAACCCCCCTCCCAAAAGCCAGGTCCAGTGCCCTCCTCTTCCCAATGTCTGAGGGCAAACATTTTCCTTGGGAGCCCCTTAAAATAATACCTCCAAGGAGGAACATACAGGTTTGATCCTGAACCCAGCATCCATCATGGTGGTCTGGACTTGTGGCTCCCCTTCCTGAGATGACATCTGGATCAGGGCCTTACATCCTCCTTCCTCTGCTCCCACCATCTGGGCAAAGGGCTCACCTCCATTGGGATCTTCCATCTGTATGACAGTCTCCATTTTAGAATCATTCTGTAGCTGCATTCGTGGAGAGAGGAGATTTATTCTACCTGCTCTTGATTTAATAGAGAAATAGATAGCCAGGCTGTGTATTTAGATTTAACTACACACCTGAAGGACTCCTTTGATATCTTCTGCAAGGACAGCAACCCAAAAAGCCCTTTTTAGGGCTAGAACATCATTTATTTTATTTTATTATTTTTTTCTGCTGATTTAATAGGGAAATAGATAGCCAGGCTGTGTATTTAGCTTTAACTACACACCTGAAGGACTCCTTTGATATCTGCTGCAAGTACAGCAAACCCAAAAGCCCTTTTTAGGGCTAGAACATAATTTATTTCATTTTATTTATTTTTTCTGCTGATTTAATAGGGAAATAGATCGCCAGGCTGTGTATTTAGCTTTAACTACACACCTGAAGGACTCCTTTGATATCTGCTGCAAGGACAGCAACCCAAAAAGCCCTTTTTAGGGCTAGAACATAATTTATTTCATTTTATTTATTTTTTCTGCTGATTTAATAGGGAAATAGATCGCCAGGCTGTGTATTTAGCTTTAACTACACACCTGAAGGACTCCTTTGATATCTGCTGCAAGGACAGCAACCCCAAAAGCCCTTTTTATTTTATCTTATTACTTTTTTCTGTATAATCTTACTGCATATGCCAGCCTGCTAGCGTGTGTGTGAGGCCTATTGCATCTAGTCTGCCAACTTTTGTCAGTGCACAGTGACACTCATATCTAGTGCCACTGTAGTATGCAGGGAAATAAAACAACCCTTTTTTTACTGTAATCGATTGAATATCAGTAGCCTGCCTAAAGGCGTGTGTGTGAGGCCTATTGCATCTAGTCTGCTAACTTTTGCCAGTGCGCAGTGACACTCATATCTAGTGCAACCGTAGTGTGCAGTGAAATAAAACAACCCTTTTTTACGGTAATGGATTGAATATCAGTAGCCTGCCTAAAGGCGTGTGTGTGAGGCCTATTGCATCTACTCTACCAACGTTTGGCAGTGCGCAGTGACACTCATATCTAGTGCAACCGTAGTGTGCATCGAAATCAAACAACCCTTTTTTTACTGTAATCGATTGAATATCAGTAGCCTGCCTACAGGCGTGTGTGTGAGTAGAGATGTCGCGAATAGTTCGCCGGCGGACTGTTCCCGGCGAACATAGCATGTTCGCGGCGAACTGCGAACATATGCGATGTTCGATCCGCCCCCTATACTTTATCATTGAGCAAACTTTGACCCTGCACTTCACAGTCAGCAGACACATTCCAGCCAATCAGCATCAAACCCTGCATTCCAGACCCTTCTACCTCATGGACAGCAGCCATTTTGGAATCATAACTAACTTGCAAACTTACTCAGAGGAGGAAGAGTGTAGGTGATGCTGATTGAATAGGGAAATCAATAGGTAGGCAAGTTTATTCAGTGTCCAGTGCAGTGCTGAAGGACTCATCAGATCTCTGCTGTAAACACAGCACTCCAAAATGCCCTTTTTAGGGCTATAACATCATTTGTTTTTTTTTCTGTCTAATCTAACATCATTTGCCTGTCTCCCTAATAGCCCCTGCTACAGAATGTGAGTGTCAGGCTCACAGCTTATACTGTGTGTGCACAGTGCAACCGATACAATCTTGTTTACTAGTTGTCTACTTTTAAAAAAACAAAACTTTTATTTTGTTAAATCTAAGTTCATTTGCCTGACCGCCAATCTAAGTTCATTTGCCTGACCGCTAGCCAATGTGTGTGTCAGGCTTACAAGTATTGTGCCAAGTTCAACCAATCCAATCTAGTGGTGTACCTGCAGTCTACATTTAAAAAAACAATAATTTTATTTTCCTCAATCTAAGTTAATTTGCCTGACCGCTAGCAAGTGTGTGTGTCAGGCTTACAAGTACTGTGCCAAGTTCAACCAATCCAATCTAGTTGGGGTACCAGCAGTCAACATTTAAAAAAACAATACTTTTATTTTCTTAAATCTAAGTTCATTTGCCTGACCGCCAATCTAAGTTCATTTTCCTGACCGCTAGCCAGTGTGTGTGTCAGGCTTACAAGTACTGTGCCAAGAGGTTGTGTGCATGCTTGAGCTCTAAACAAAAGGCTTTTTAGGGTCTTAGTCCCTCAAATACAAGTTTTATTTTAACACCTTTCTGTTTATAAGCACTTTGTGCACGGTGTTGTTCTTTTTTTGGGAGTTTTTGTGGTGTTTTTCTTAGTTTAATTTAAGTTTTAGTTTTCTGGGAGTCAGGCTCAAGTCTCTATCCCAGGAGAGTGAGCTGTCTCCTGGATACTTTGCCACACCCCTCCCTTAGCACTACACCTTCACTCCTGGAGCTTTGTTACTTTGACTTTTTTTTCTTTTAAAAAGTTTATTAGGTTTTGTTGAAGTTTTGTTTGTTTGGTGTTGGGTTTTATGTTTTGGGGGAGAGAAGACAAGTAACATCTTTGTAGGCAGTGGGGGGGAAAACAATTTGAAGTTTTGTTTAAAAGGTTTTTTTTTTAACATCTGACACAGAGACACAGAGGGGTTAAAAAGCCACTGTGTTCTCTGTGTTGTTGCATTTAGTAACACCTTGCAACAGGCCATTAACCCTTCCACTGCCAAACATCATCTCTCTCTCTCCCTTAGTTTTTGTCTCCCTTAGTTTTGTCTTTTTGTTTCTTTTTCACACTTTTATATTTTTTAAAAAAAGAAAACAGTAGAAAATCATAAAACAAAAAAATAAAAATAAATAAAACAAATAAACTAAAAAAAAAAAAAGGGTCTAAACATGAGGGATAAGACCATTAAGAAGCCTCAGGGGTCAAAAGGGGGAATAATGGCCCCTGAAAATCCTAGCTGCAGCACTGCACAGCATAAGCCCCAGGCAGATAAGGCAGCCCCAGCTCCTGGTGGTTCTGCCAGCAGACCTACCCCTGTGGCTAATACCTGGTCACAGGTGGTTTCTGCTGGCCCCAGTAATACCACCGCTGGGGCTGAGGGGCAGATCACCAGGAAGCATGGGGTTAAATGTCAGATGTCTGGGGTCTACAGCATTGATATATATCTGCGTGCTGCAGCTAATGTCATCAGCCCCTCTGTTATAGTAGCAGCCAGCAAAATGTACGGGAAAGCAGTTTTTTTTACCCGTACTCTGGCTGCTGCACACATTCTTATACAGAGAGGCATCACAGTGGGGGGATTATATGTCCCAATAGAACCCCTGGAAGGGTTGGGCACAAAAGTAACACTCTCTAATGTGCCCCCCTTCCTACCAGACTCCCTCCTGCGCCCCCACCTGCTAACCCTAGGGGAAGTAAAAACACCATTTATTAAAATTCCCCTGGGGTGCAGAGAGAGAGCACTTCATCATGTGCTCTCTTTCAAGAGGCAGGTACAAATGTGCCTGCCTCAGGGCGCAGAAAACATAGAGGGGTCTTTTGGGGTTCCATTTGAGGGGGTGCTGTACAGGATTTTTTACAGCACTACGGAGATGCAGTGCTATCATTGCAAGGGGTTGGGGCATACACGTAGGAATTGTCCTAATGTAAAGCATCATGCCCCAGCCCCAGCAAATGGCACCTCCGTCAGTACGGCACCCATCCCCGCTGAGCCCATAACAGCGGGGACCTCAAGGGTCATAGCCCCCCCACAGAGCTCAGGCAAGGAGGCCGTTCCTCAAGCCACCACCACGGCCTCCAAACCCCCTTCTTCCCCAAAAAAGCCATCTGTGTCTGTGGTCTCCAGCAAGACTGCAGACACGGGGAAAAAGGGGAAGAATGTCACCGGTCCTCCCAGTGTCACAGCTGCATCTCCCAAGTCCCAATCTGCCCCCATCATAATTACATCAGTTAGTGTGGGGGCACAGTGTAAGCAGAGGGATAATAAGCACTCTGCAGGGGAGGCAGCTAGTGGCAGCTCCTCTTCCAGGAGTGACGTCCCCAGGAAGAGGAAGCATAAAACCAACAGGGAGGTTGCTGATAAGTGGGAAGTGCTCTATAGTGGAGCACCTCCCTCTAAAAGCAAGAAGAGGAACAAAACATCTCCTCCTCATCCGGTGACATTGTCTGGCCCAGTTATTAAGCTCAGCCAGCCGGTGCCAGACCACACATCTCTCTCTCCAGACCCTATAGGGGTTAATGTGGAAAAGGGTCTGGAGGAAAAGCAGGGGCAAGAGGGTCTCCCAAGTGAGGCAGGGGTAGACAAGAAAGATCAGGTTCTGCCTCTGGCCTTTGAGGGGGGACCCAACAAAGCCCCTGCTGAATGGGTAGTCAGTGTCCCTGAGGTGCTGAGCTTCAAGGGCACCAGTCAGTCTCCTCCTCCAGTGTCACTCTCTAGTGACGTACCTCGGGCTTTGTTAGAGCCCCAGGCCGAGTCACTACTGGAGGGGGGGAATATAGGCATGACCCCCATTCAGGACCCCATGGATTTGTCTGTCAGGGGGGATGTGGCACAAGGGGAAGTGGAAATGGGGGAGGGTGATAAAACAGGTTTTCCTGTTAACATCATGGGAGAGCCTGTCTACCCTCCTCAGCCGTCCACTGACCCTAACATCGGTGCCATCCAAGCTGAGCAAGCAGCGGTGGAACTGGCAGAGGAGGCATATAAAGCCTCCAAGGCTTCCATTAAGGAAGCCATGCCAGCCACTGCTGTCCAGCCAGCTACCCCTGAATGCACTCCTGAAGCTACAGGGGTGCAGCAGCAATCCAAGGGTCCATTATTTACCTTGAAGGGTGCTAAAGGGACTCCTTCTGTATCATCTAAGAGGGGGTCCCTGAGAATAAAGCTGAGGAAACTGACTCCAGCCGGGGAGGATGGAGTAAAAGCCCTCAGCCAAGAGGAGCCCAGGGGTGACCCACTAGAAGGAACATCAGATTCTGGGTGGGTTATCCCTGTCAAGGAAATAGATCTATTCCTTGAGAGCACCCTTCATGGACAAAAGAAAAGGAAGGTGCGGCTGGCCTTGGAGAGGTGGAAGAATATGTCGTTTATTCTCCACTCTCTCCAGCAATATCTAGTGGTCAGCACTAGGGCCAAGAATTCTGGGACTGCGGAGCATCTCCGCGTCCGGAAATTCTATAAAATGTGCGTGTCCTATCAGCAGTCTCAAGGGTCTGAGGAACGCACAATTCCTGACACGCAGTAATGGCTTTGCACATCAGCACGCTAAATACCAATGGCTGTCAAGACAGTTTCCGCAGGTTCCAGGTACTCTCCTATTTATATCAGGGAGGGTACTCTGTGAGCTTCCTGCAGGAAACTCACACCACTCCAGAGGCTGAGGCCTCGTGGCAACTGGAGTGGAGAGGCAGGGTCTTCTTCAGCCACTTCACATCGGCGTCATGTGGAGTGGTGACCCTGTTCTCAGAGTCTTTTCAGCCAGAGCTGCTGCTTGTGAAAGCTGTTATCCCAGGCCGTCTAATCCACCTCCGGGTCCGAGAGCAGGGTAGCATCATTAACCTAGTTAATATATATGCCCCTGCTGGAGGGCTCGAGAGAGTGAGGTTCCTCGCCAGACTGTCCCAGTTTTTGGAGACGGTTGACGCAGATGAGTGTTTGGTACTCGGGGGTGATTTCAACTGCACCCTCGACGCTCTGGACCGGAATAGTCCAGAGCCGTTCCCGCCTTCTGCGTCAGCCCTGCGGGAGATCATCGCCCGCTTCTCCCTGGAGGACATCTGGCGAGAGCAGAACCCAGGGGCATCAGACGGTTTCACCTACGTCAGGGTGAGAGCCGGTCTAGTGTCCCACTCCCGGATCGACAGACTATATATATCTAGTCACTATATGTCACGAGTCGGTTCTTGTGCCATTAGGCTGGCTCCGTTCACAGACCACAACTGTGTGTCTGTGACAGTGGCGCTAACGCCAACAGCGCCACGAGCCGCCTATTGGCACTTCAACAATGCTTTGTTGAAGGACCAGGGGCTTGTGACATTGATCCGGGAGTTTTGGACGGACTGGAGGGGTTGCAAGGGGGACTTTGCCACGTTAAAACTGTGGTGGGACGTGGGCAAGGTTCATTTGCGACTTCTGTGTCAGGAATATACCAAGGGTGCGAGTGGGCAGCGCGAAGCTGAGTTGGAGTCACTCCGGGGGGAGGTACTCCATCTGGAGCAGAGGCTGTTCACTTGTAGGGACCAATCCCTGCAGAGCGAGTATGTAGAGAGGAAGGGTGTCCTCTGTGACCTGGAACGACACCAGGCCAAGGGGGCATACGTGCGCAGCCGCTTAGGTTTTCTCAAAGATCTAGACCGCGGCTCGCGCCTCTTCTACTCACTGGAGAAAAAGGGGGGTAACAGTAGGCACATCACCTGTCTTCTAGATGAAGACGGTGCCCCCCTTACAGATCCGGAGAGTATCCGGGATAGAGCCCGGAACTTTTATAAAGATCTTTACTCTCCGGATCCCATTTCTCCAGACGCCTGCAGGGTGCTATGGGAGGGGCTCCCCACAGTCAGTGAGGGTGTAAGAGAGCGGCTTGATATACCACTATCTTTTCAAGAGCTCTCTGAAGCCCTCCGTGCCATGTCCTGTGAAAAGTCTCCAGGACTGGACGGACTGACTGTAGAGTTTTTCCAATTTTTCTGGGAGACTCTGGGACCTGATTTCCATCTGGTCCTTGGGGAAGCCCTGGAGACCGGGGAGATGCCCCTGTCTTGTCGCAGGGCAGTACTTGCCCTGCTGCCCAAAAAGGGGGATCTCCGGCTTATTAAGAACTGGCGACCGGTCTCTCTGCTCAGCACGGACTACAAGATTGTAGCTAAAGCCATCTCGCTTAGACTTGGGTCTGTGCTGGCAGAATTGGTTCACCCTGACCAGTCCTATGCGATCCCGGGCCGGACTATCTTTGATAGTATCTTTCTGGTCCGGGATCTATTGCATTATTCTCGCAGGACTGGTCTGTCACTCGCCTTTCTCTCTTTAGATCAAGAGAAGGCGTTTGACAGGGTGGACCATGGTTACCTCATAGCCACTCTGCAAGCGTACGGCTTTGGCCCACAGTTTGTGGGCTTTATAAGAACGCTGTACGCCTCTGCAGAGTGTTTACTTAAAATCAATTGGTCCCTAACAGCACCTTTGGTATTTGGACGAGGGGTGCGTCAAGGATGTCCCTTGTCTGGACAGTTATATGCACTGGCCATTGAGCCTTTCCTCTGCCTACTGAGGAAAAGGCTCACAGGGCTGGTGCTAAAAGATCCAGACATGCGGATTGTCCTTTCAGCTTATGCTGACGATGTGCTCCTCGTGGCCCAGGATCCAGTTGATCTTGAGCTGGCAAAACAGTGCCAGGAGGTATATTCAGCTGCCTCCTCCGCTCAGATCAACTGGTCCAAATGCACAGGCCTTTTAGAGGGTAATTTACAGGTGGACTCTTTGCCTCCCACGTTTCGTGACATCACGTGGGAGGCAGATGTCATTAAATATCTGGGGGTCTACCTGTCCGCTGCGGACGCTTCCGTCCCAGACAACTGGAGGGAGTTAGAGGGCAGTGTCCTCTCTCGTCTGGGACGATGGAGGGGTCTAGCAAAAATGCTTTCCCTTAGGGGGCGGACTCTAGTGGTGAATCAGCTGGTGGCTTCTCAGATCTGGCACCGGCTGATTTGTCTGAGTCCGACCCCCGAGTTTGTCACCAATATCCAGAGGAATTTGTTAGATTTCCTCTGGATGGGAAGGCATTGGGTCTCTGCAGGGGTGGCAAGTCTGCCTTTGGTGGAGGGTGGACAGGGAGTAGTTTGTGTGTGCTCCCAGTTGTCCACCTTCCGCCTTCAGTACCTGCAGAGATACCTATATGCAGATCCCGCTCCGCAGTGGTGCGCACTGGCATCCAGCTTTTATCGCCAGTTGCGCAACCTGGGGTATGACCGGCAATTATTTCTGATCAGGCCCGAGGGGTTTGGGAGAGACCTCTCTGTGTTGCCGGCATACTACCAGGAAACCCTCAAGGCCTGGAGCATGGTCTCCGTGACCAGGCAGGGCGTGCCTTTGGGGGATGAAATATTCACAGAGCCCCTGCTATTTAATGCAGCAGTGGGGGCTCCAATGTTACAGTCCCCCAGTATCATCCGCCGCCTTAGTCATGCACGGATGACCCGAGTCGGGGATCTCCTGGAATACGGGCGTTCTGATTGGGTGTCACCCCAGGAGCTTGCGCTCCGTTTGGGATATGTGACGCCCAAAGTTTCAGGGCGCTTGCTCCAGGAGATTAGAGATGCCATCTCCCCCGACTCGAGCACCTTCCTTCGCGGGGTTTTGCAGGCCGGAGTGCCACATGCACCTTTCAACACCCCTTCTCCGGCTGTTTGCATTGGACACAAGCCCCGTGTTTCCCCTCAGGCTCCTCCTGTCCCCAACCTCTCGAGGTTGAGGGACATACCCTCGGCATGCTTTCGCGGCATGCCGAGGAAGAGCTTATATTCTCTCGTGCTCCATACAGTGCACTTCCTTGCCCTCGTGACCCGTCCCGATACCATCTGGAGGCGGGTCCTACCAGCTGACGAGGGCAAGAGGCCCCGGTGGAGGGAACTTTATTCTGATTTAGTTCCACGACCCACCGGGGACTTGAGTTGGAGAGTGCTCCATGGTGCACTGAGCACGGGAGAGTACTTAGCTAAATTCACGGACTCTCCCTCCACTTGTCCATTCTGTGGCAAGGGAGAGTCCGTGTATCATGTTTATTTTAGTTGCGCCAGACTGCAGCCCCTCTTGTCACTCTTGAGGGGCCTCCTCCTGCAGTTCTGGCTGCATTTCTCCCCTCACATTTTTATTTTTGGGCGCCCAGTGTCCCGGGGCAATAAGGCCAGGGACCTCCTCGTCAACCTGCTCCTGGCATTAGCCAAGTTGGCTATATATAAGTCCAGGAAGCAGTGTTTGATAGGGGGGGTTCCCTTGTCACCTGAGGCCATGTTCCGGGTGCTGGTGCGCTCCCGTATCCGGGCAGAGTACCACCTGGCTTTGTCTACTGGGGGAATGGATGAGTTTGTCTCCCAGTGGGCTGTAGATGGTGTGCTCTGCTCGGTATCCCCCCATCCGGTTTCTTTTTCTTTCAACCTCCTAATATGATTTTTATTTAGTTTACAGAAAATTATTTCTCATGATTTTAAAATACACTGTGCCAAGTTCAACCAATCCAATCTAGTTGGGGTACCAGCAGTCAACATTTAAAAAAACAATACTTTTATTTTCTTAAATCTAAGTTCATTTGCCTGACCGCCAATCTAAGTTCATTTTCCTGACCGCTAGCCAGTGTGTGTGTCAGGCTTACAAGTACTGTGCCAAGAGGTTGTGTGCATGCTTGAGCTCTAAACAAAAGGCTTTTTAGGGTCTTAGTCCCTCAAATACAAGTTTTATTTTAACACCTTTCTGTTTATAAGCACTTTGTGCACGGTGTTGTTCTTTTTTTGGGAGTTTTTGTGGTGTTTTTCTTAGTTTAATTTAAGTTTTAGTTTTCTGGGAGTCAGGCTCAAGTCTCTATCCCAGGAGAGTGAGCTGTCTCCTGGATACTTTGCCACACCCCTCCCTTAGCACTACACCTTCACTCCTGGAGCTTTGTTACTTTGACTTTTTTTTCTTTTAAAAAGTTTATTAGGTTTTGTTGAAGTTTTGTTTGTTTGGTGTTGGGTTTTATGTTTTGGGGGAGAGAAGACAAGTAACATCTTTGTAGGCAGTGGGGGGGAAAACAATTTGAAGTTTTGTTTAAAAGGTTTTTTTTTAACATCTGACACAGAGACACAGAGGGGTTAAAAAGCCACTGTGTTCTCTGTGTTGTTGCATTTAGTAACACCTTGCAACAGGCCATTAACCCTTCCACTGCCAAACATCATCTCTCTCTCTCCCTTAGTTTTTGTCTCCCTTAGTTTTGTCTTTTTGTTTCTTTTTCACACTTTTATATTTTTTAAAAAAAGAAAACAGTAGAAAATCATAAAACAAAAAAATAAAAATAAATAAAACAAATAAACTAAAAAAAAAAAAGGGTCTAAACATGAGGGATAAGACCATTAAGAAGCCTCAGGGGTCAAAAGGGGGAATAATGGCCCCTGAAAATCCTAGCTGCAGCACTGCACAGCATAAGCCCCAGGCAGATAAGGCAGCCCCAGCTCCTGGTGGTTCTGCCAGCAGACCTACCCCTGTGGCTAATACCTGGTCACAGGTGGTTTCTGCTGGCCCCAGTAATACCACCGCTGGGGCTGAGGGGCAGATCACCAGGAAGCATGGGGTTAAATGTCAGATGTCTGGGGTCTACAGCATTGATATATATCTGCGTGCTGCAGCTAATGTCATCAGCCCCTCTGTTATAGTAGCAGCCAGCAAAATGTACGGGAAAGCAGTTTTTTTTACCCGTACTCTGGCTGCTGCACACATTCTTATACAGAGAGGCATCACAGTGGGGGGATTATATGTCCCAATAGAACCCCTGGAAGGGTTGGGCACAAAAGTAACACTCTCTAATGTGCCCCCCTTCCTACCAGACTCCCTCCTGCGCCCCCCACCTGCTAACCCTAGGGGAAGTAAAAACACCATTTATAAAAATTCCCCTGGGGTGCAGAGAGAGAGCACTTCGTCATGTGCTCTCTTTCAAGAGGCAGGTACAAATGTGCCTGCCTCAGGGCGCAGAAAACATAGAGGGGTCTTTTGGGGTTCCATTTGAGGGGGTGCTGTACAGGATTTTTTACAGCACTACGGAGGTGCAGTGCTATCATTGCAAAGGGTTGGGGCATACACGTAGGAATTGTCCTAATGTAAAGCATCATGCCCCAGCCCCAGCAAATGGCACCTCCGTCAGTACGGCACCATCCCCCGCTGAGCCCATAACAGCGGGGACCTCAAGGGTCATAGCCCCCCCCACAGAGCTCAGGCAAGGAGGCCGTTCCTCAAGCCACCACCACGGCCTCCAAACCCCCTTCTTCCCCAAAAAAGCCATCTGTGTCTGTGGTCTCCAGCAAGACTGCAGACACGGGGAAAAAGGGGAAGAATTTCACCGGTCCTCCCAGTGTCACAGCTGCATCTCCCAAGTCCCAATCTGCCCCCACCATAATTACATCAGTTAGTGTGGGGGCACAGTGTAAGCAGAGGGATAATAAGCCCTCTGCAGGGGAGGCAGCTAGTGGCAGCTCCTCTTCCAGGAGTGACGTCCCCAGGAAGAGGAAGCATAAAACCAACAGGGAGGTTGCTGATAAGTGGGAAGTGCTCTATAGTGGAGCACCTCCCTCTAAAAGCAAGAAGAGGAACAAAACATCTCCTCCTCATCCGGTGACATTGTCTGGCCCAGTTATTAAGCTCAGCCAGCCGGTGCCAGACCACACATCTCTCTCTCCAGACCCTATAGGGGTTAATGTGGAAAAGGGTCTGGAGGAAAAGCAGGGGCAAGAGGGTCTCCCAAGTGAGGCAGGGGTAGACAAGAAAGATCAGGTTCTGCCTCTGGCCTTTGAGGGGGGGCCCAACAAAGCCCCTGCTGAATGGGTAGTCAGTGTCCCTGAGGTGCTGAGCTTCAAGGGCACCAGTCGGTCTCCTCCTCCAGTGTCACTCTCTAGTGACGTACCTCGGGCTTTGTTAGAGCCCCCAGGCCGAGTCACTACTGGAGGGGGGGAATATAGGCATGACCCCCATTCAGGACCCCATGGATTTGTCTGTCAGGGGGGATGTGGCACAAGGGGAAGTGGAAATGGGGGAGGGTGATAAAACAGGTTTTCCTGTTAACATCATGGGAGAGCCTGTCTACCCTCCTCAGCCGTCCACTGACCCTAACATCGGTGCCATCCAAGCTGAGCAAGCAGCGGTGGAACTGGCAGAGGAGGCATATAAAGCCTCCAAGGCTTCCATTAAGGAAGCCATGCCAGCCACTGCTGTCCAGCCAGCTACCCCTGAATGCACTCCTGAAGCTACGGGGGGGCAGCAGCAATCCAAGGGTCCATTATTTACCTTGAAGGGTGCTAAAGGGACTCCTTCTGTATCATCTAAGAGGGGGTCCCTGAGAATAAAGCTGAGGAAACTGACTCCAGCCGGGGAGGATGGAGTAAAAGCCCTCAGCCAAGAGGAGCCCAGGGGTGACCCACTAGAAGGAACATCAGATTCTGGGTGGGTTATCCCTGTCAAGGAAATAGATCTATTCCTTGAGAGCACCCTTCATGGACAAAAGAAAAGGAAGGTGCGGCTGGCCTTGGAGAGGTGGAAGAATATGTCGTTTATTCTCCACTCTCTCCAGCAATATCTAGTGGTCAGCACTAGGGCCAAGAATTCTGGGACTGCGGAGCATCTCCGCGTCCGGAAATTCTATAAAATGTGCGTGTCCTATCAGCAGTCTCAAGGGTCTGAGGAACGCACAATTCCTGACACGCAGTAATGGCTTTGCACATCAGCACGCTAAATACCAATGGCTGTCAAGACAGTTTCCGCAGGTTCCAGGTACTCTCCTATTTATATCAGGGAGGGTACTCTGTGAGCTTCCTGCAGGAAACTCACACCACTCCAGAGGCTGAGGCCTCGTGGCAACTGGAGTGGAGAGGCAGGGTCTTCTTCAGCCACTTCACATCGGCGTCATGTGGAGTGGTGACCCTGTTCTCAGAGTCTTTTCAGCCAGAGCTGCTGCTTGTGAAAGCTGTTATCCCAGGCCGTCTAATCCACCTCCGGGTCCGAGAGCAGGGTAGCATCATTAACCTAGTTAATATATATGCCCCTGCTGGAGGGCTCGAGAGAGTGAGGTTCCTCGCCAGACTGTCCCAGTTTTTGGAGACGGTTGACGCAGATGAGTGTTTGGTACTCGGGGGTGATTTCAACTGCACCCTCGACGCTCTGGACCGGAATAGTCCAGAGCCGTACCCGCCTTCTGCGTCAGCCCTGCGGGAGATCATCGCCCGCTTCTCCCTGGAGGACATCTGGCGAGAGCAGAACCCAGGGGCATCAGACGGTTTCACCTACGTCAGGGTGAGAGCCGGTCTGGTGTCCCACTCCCGGATCGACAGACTATATATATCTAGTCACTATATGTCACGAGTCGGTTCTTGTGCCATTAGGCTGGCTCCGTTCACAGACCACAACTGTGTGTCTGTGACAGTGGCGCTAACGCCAACAGCGCCACAAGCCGCCTATTGGCACTTCAACAATGCTTTGTTGAAGGACCAGGGGCTCGTGACATTGATCCGGGAGTTTTGGATGGACTGGAGGGGTTGCAAGGGGGACTTTGCCACGTTTAAAACTGTGGTGGGACGTGGGCAAGGTTCATTTGCGACTTCTGTGTCAGGAATATACCAAGGGTGCGAGTGGGCAGCTCGAAGCTGAGTTGGAGTCACTCCGGGGGGAGGTACTCCATCTGGAGCAGAGGCTGTTCACTTGTAGGGACCAATCCCTGCAGAGCGAGTATGTAGAGAGGAAGGGTGTCCTCTGTGACCTGGAACGACACCAGGCCAAGGGGGCATACGTGCGCAGCCGCTTAGGTTTTCTCAAAGATCTAGACCGCGGCTCGCGCCTCTTCTACTCACTGGAGAAAAAGGGGGGTAACAGTAGGCACATCACCTGTCTTCTAGATGAAGACGGTGCCCCCCTTACAGATCCGGAGAGTATCCGGGATAGAGCCCGGAACTTTTATAAAGATCTTTACTCTCCGGATCCCATTTCTCCAGACGCCTGCAGGGTGCTATGGGAGGGGCTCCCCACAGTCAGTGAGGGTGTAAGAGAGCGGCTTGATATACCACTATCTTTTCAAGAGCTCTCTGAAGCCCTCCGTGCCATGTCCTGTGAGAAGTCTCCAGGACTGGACGGACTGACTGTAGAGTTTTTTTCCA